>CM077502.1:52346212-52695179 GCA_039654745.1 Houttuynia cordata | reverse complement strand
GGATGTAGTAGTAACTAGTAAGCAATCTCAACCATTGATTTTAAAGATGCACTTGAAACAAAGTAGCTCAAGATTAAACATTGATCTGCAAGCAAAAATTCCATCGCAGTGCTCCCTTTCATAGGTAACAAAATCCACATTAGAAACCATACTCGATCTTTCAAAAAGATGAAGACAACTCAATTTTCTTTCCTATGGAAAGGTAACAAAGTTCAAATTAGAAACTATACTTGTTCTTTCAAAAAGATGAAAGACAACTCAATTTTCTTTCCTATGAAAAGGCTTGAGAAAATGAAGTTTGCTGAGGACATAGTTCATTCGGGCTATGGCAGGGTCAAGATTGACATGATTATAAACATCTAATACAAAAAAATTTGCATTCCATTTCACGCTTTGATACGTGAGGCACTGGGCTTCCAAACAAGGCCCAATTATTTGTTTACTAATAAAGGCCCAATTATTTTTGAGTTGTTTTCTCATTGTTATTTTTTTTTTGGATAAATTTTCTCATTGTTATACTATAATACCAGCACTTTCCGTTGGGGGAAACTATATTTGTACAGCAGATTCCTACACATTTTCTATACACAGCTGCTGTTGTATATGAAAAATGTGTAGGAATCTGCTGTAGGGTTATCACTGCCCTTACCGTTAGACTAGAAAATATATATCAACTAGCCAAAAAATCTCATCTACATATTTTTTTGGGTATATTATGGGACATTTGTACTTCTTTATACATATCCAATGCACTTTCTTAGCTAGTAAAATCACTGATCAAGCGAATGAGTAGTCCATGGCCCATGGGGGCACTGAAGGGCACTGAATTGCAGATCACTTGCTCTGTTGCTCTAGAATGTGGCCGGCCCTGCAAAGGACTCAATCTTATAAGACATGTAGATAAGGCACAAGCGTTGTTCAAATTGGATTGGAGCTGCTACAGGCACAAGAACTTTAGCTTTTGTTTTTGTTTTGCTTGAAAGAAACTTTAGCTAGTTGCTGGGCTGCAAGTACACACGTGCATTGAAGCTTTGAAACGTTGAAATATTATCAGGTGAAATGATGTTCGTTGTATGTCCAGATAGCTTTTTTTTTATATATTACAACACGTCTCATATAGCCGTCTTTCCTTGAAACAGATCACATTTGTTTTGGCAGCCCAAACATATCACATATGACAAAATTAAGTGTCACACATTTTTCTGACAATAAACAAGTGCACAAAAGAACAAAGTGTTTGCCGGGGTATATAGTTAGGCAGTGTGTGATGTGTGTGGGCCACTGCCCATGAAAAAAAAAAAAAACAATTTCTCGAAGACTGATAACTAGTTGTAAGCTGATATTTCCTTAACCTGATTTCTGTCGTCTTAGCTCTCGTCTGCAATGATGCAAATTCGAACATATTGGTAGAACCCAACTCATCCTTGTACGATGCGTGAATCATTATGACTTCACTTTTATATATATATATATATAATATAGGGAAAAGTTTATATGAGATCGCTCTCATATTGCTTATATGAGGCCACTTTGAATCGTAGTCATTGGATCTTGATCTGACGGCTACAAATACCCATAATGATCTCACCCCATCCTTGATGTGACACACTCACCTACCTACTGATTTGATATCCACCTTCTGATTGGAATCTAACGGTAATAAAGATTGGCCTTCATGCTCCTTATATGAGAACAATCTCATGTAAACTTATCTCATATATATATATAATATATATATATATATATTATATATATATAATTATAATATATATATATATATATATGAGAAAAGTTTAAATGAGATCGCTCTCATATTGCTTATATGAGGCCACTTTGAATCGTAGCCGTTGGATCTTGATCTGACGGCTACAATATCCATAATCATCTCACCCACTCCTTGATGTGACACACTCACCTACCAATTGATTTGATATCCACCCTCCGATCGAAATCTAACGGCAATAAAGATTGGCCTCATGCTCCTTATATGAGAACGATCTCATATAAACTTTTCCCTATATATATATACTAATGTAGAAAATTAGGGCAGTTTAAGCGCGTGCTCGGTGGAAAACCCCATTTACTAGCTGTGGACCAAAATTTAGTACTCCAGTACATTGCAAATTCTTCCATTAACAAAGTGGACTAATCCACTTCCTAGACTTTTTTAGTTCCGCATTCTCACTATCTTTTGGAACTTCGATTACATGTTGACGGAAAAGTTGGATACAAAACCATGTCCTTCAAGGCACTGGCAGGGAAAAGATCTCGTTTCCACATTTTGAAGGAGGTGAACCTAACATTGACTTGTAATGTAGACCATGGCATTAGCACCAAACGTCCTAGCTTGAAAGCACCGTGGTGGCCCAGACGGGTTTGATTTCTGGTCATCACCCGGGAGTGTGGTTTGGATTTCTGAAAAGTTATGGGGGCGTTTCCTTGTGGGCGGTAGACTACAATCTTTTTTACAATCTTTGAATATAAGGATTATCGTATATATTCGCAAGTGTTGCGTACGCTCCAACCTTAAAACGTAACAGAAATTAGAAAGAAAAGAGCCATGCAAATGATAGCTACGTTTTCAAGTCTTCCACCAATGGACGACTTGCTTTGTTAGTTTAGATGATATAAGGTCAAAAAACGCCGGCCGAGAGGAGGAGACTACGAGCTCAACCTTCGTCCGAACCTTCATTTCCATTTGACTGGGTGCTGCTTTTTGACTTACGTTACGTGACAACTACCGGATCCCCGCCCATATTCATGATTTGTGCGATTCTCCCACTTTTTATCACGGCCAACCTCACGTGCTTATTGTAAAGGCAATGAAATATGGGGGCTAGAGCATTTCCACGAAGGGCACGTGAGGTGAGGTGGCCGTTAAAATAAAGCGGAGAAGAAGCACTTCTCCATACTCATTTCCTCGTTTTTTCTCCTCTTCTCTGGCTCAAACACGGGCAGCCGGCTTGCTAAATGCTGCGTGTCCCGTGAGAAATTGCTAATAACGTAAGTTGAGTACAACAAAATGATTACAAGCAAATAATTTATACTTTTTAAATGCTACGTCAATAAGACAAAGACAAACTGTGAAGCTGCTCTTTCCGTGAATGACTTTAAATGGACAAGACAATTATTGCCAATCTGAAGCCCTTGCAACAGCATGGAATAGCTACGAGTGTATAGCATTACTTGCACCTGATCGGCTTTGCTATTCCGTTTTTGTTTTCGTTAACAAGGGGTGTCCGAGTCCATGGGCAGGGCAAGTTGCAACCGGTCTCTTAGAGAACTTTATACTATTGGTCCCTAAAAATTGACCATAAACACAGTGCGCAGGTCCAAACATGTTTCGTGAAATGCGAGAGGAATTTCTAGCAAAAAATAAAATGCATGGGAAATGCGGTCTAAAAACTTGTATCTAACAAAACTGATACATGTCAATAAGGTTGATCCGCATTTGTCATGTTGCTAAAGTGAATAATTTTTTTGAGGGGAAGGCCCTACAAGAGAGAGAGAATTCCACGGAGAGCACTAATTAGAGCAATTTTGTTGCAGAGGGTTTACTGAATGGATTGATGGAGGCCCAGATTTTATCAAAACCCCATTTTTGTATGACAGCCTCTGTTTGATTATTAACGAAGTTTCACCTAAAAAAAGGAGGCACTAATTGTCCTCTCCTTTTAACTGTTTGTAGTCAGCAGTTGATTTGGCTCTTTTAACTAGAAGAAACTGTACCAGCTCTGTTCAATGTGGAATTTAAGTGGCAACGAAATTAGCTAATTTTTCTCTTGCGCCAATCCCACCCCACGAGAACTTTCCGTTGGTCAAAGTCAAACCATTCCCTCTCTTCTAGATACGCAAGACAAGTTGGACTTTCAACTCTTGTCTCTTGTCGTAAGGAAAATATTTTAGTGACGTGGCATCGGGTCATTCAATATGGTCCTCTTGTCGTAATAACCGATTGATTGCTACGGAGTTTTACAATCAAAGCCCGGACTTGCAAATTGACCTTCCGCCGGCGTATCCATAATTCAATATCACCACCGTAAGGAAGATATATACGATTAGACTTCCACTCGCTGGACGGCCACAACCATTTCTCCCGTTTCCAAAGACGACAAGAATATGAATCCTTCCCGCGAAAGCAGCAGTGTGGGCACTCTAACACAGGGAGTCTAAGCTCGGCCGGAGCATCGCCTGGACCAAAGCCAAGTACCACCTCAAAATGACTAGTATTAGCCCGTCATCACCACTCTCCATCTTCCTCTCCCTCCTCCTCATCTCGTCCGTTGTCCACCTCGCCGTCTCTCAGTCGCTCTCCCAGCAGGAAGCCAAGATCCTCCTCGACATTAAGGCGGCATGGGGCGACCCGTCCGTCCTCTCGTCCTGGAATGCCTCTACCGGCCACTGCTCTTGGCCTGAGATTACCTGCGATGGCTCCGGCTCCGTCATCGCGATTTCCCTTCACAATTACAGCATCGTCGATGCCAAAATCCCCTCTAGCATCTGCGGCCTCCCCAACCTCACCAAGCTCGACCTCGCCTGGAACTACTTCCCCGGTGGCTTCCCGCCAATCCTCAACTGCTCCAAGCTCGAGAACCTCGACCTCAGCCAGAACTGGTTCGTCGGCCTAGTCCCTGACGACATCGATCGGCTTTCCAACCTCCGGTACCTCAATCTCTCCGGTAATAATTTCACCGGCGACATCCCCAAGGGAATTGCCCGCCTGACGAAGCTCGTGGACCTCTGCCTCCAGCAGAACCTCTTCAACGGTACATTTCCGGTGGAAATCGCCGAATTGCCGAACCTGGAGAACCTGGGGCTCGCTTTCTTGCATTTCCCGCCAACGACAATCCCGCCAGAATTCGGCCGGCTGACGAAGCTCAAGTCCTTGTGGCTGAGACAGTCGAATTTCATCGGCCAAATCCCGGAGACCCTGTCGAATTTGAAGGATTTGGAGAATTTCGATCTCACGCAGAACAGCTTGACCGGAAAAATCCCAGCCGGTTTGTTTCAATTGAAAAACTTGAAGTACCTCTACCTCCCCTTCAACAAGCTCTCCGGCGAAATCTCAAGTACTATCGGAGCTCTCAACCTAACGGAGATTGACCTCTCCGACAACCAGCTGACGGGGTCGATTCCAGACGATTTCGGCAAATTGCAGAATCTGCAACTCTTGTGGCTGTACTTCAATCAGCTTTCCGGCGAGATTCCGTCCGGAATTGGGAAACTCCCCGCCTTGTATGACCTTCGTCTGTTCAACAACAGCCTAACGGGGACTCTGCCGCGAGATCTAGGGGCTTATTCAAACCTCGAAAACTTCGAGGTCTCGACGAACCAGCTGTCCGGCGAATTGCCGGAAAACCTCTGCAAAGCAGGCAAGCTGGCAAGCCTCGTGGTCTTCTCAAACAATATGACCGGCGCCGTGCCGGAATCGCTCAGCCGCTGCAATAGCTTGGAGAGCATTCAGCTGTACAAAAACAAATTTTCTGGAGAGATACCAAAAGGCCTCTGGTCGTTGACGAATTTGAACACTATCATGATCAGCGACAACTCGTTCTCCGGCGAAATCCCGGACGAATTAGGTCCGATGCTAACTCGTGTCGAGCTCAGGAACAATCGACTCAGCGGCAACATTCCGCGCAGGATCGACCAGTCGAAGGAATTGCAGGTCTTCACCGCCGGCAACAATCTCTTCACCGGCGAGATTCCAACCGCCCTCACAGAGCTGCCCCAGCTCCAGACGCTGAGCCTGGAGAGAAACAAAATCTCCGGAGAGTTACCTTCTGAAATCGTTTCATGGAAGGGTCTCACAGTTCTTGATCTGAGCAACAACCAGCTCACCGGGGCAATTCCCTCCAGCTTGACCTCTCTGCGCGACCTCAACACCCTCGATCTGTCCGGGAACCAGCTTTCCGGCGAAATCCCCGCGGCGTTCGGCGCACTCCGTCTCAGCGGGCTCAACCTCTCGTCCAACAACCTCACTGGGCCGGTCCCGGCCGACCTACAGACCCTGGCATATGATAGCAGCTTCCTCGACAACCCGGGGTTGTGCGCCGACAACCCTTCCCTGAACGTTCAGCGCTGCACCGGAGGCGACGCGGGATCGGGCGGCAGCGATTCCTTGCGCCGGACGTTGGCGTTGGTCGCAGCCATCGCCGCGGCTGCGGCCGTGGTTGCGGCGGTCTTGGTTTTCTTCGTGGCGAAAGACCTCCGCCGGAGGAAGCGCAACCGGGACGTGGCCGCGTGGAAGCTGACGTCGTTCCAGCGTCTGGACTTCGACGAGTCGACCGTGCTCCGGGGGCTGACCCAGGCCAACCTCATTGGCAGTGGAGGCTCCGGCAAGGTCTACCGCATTGCACTCGGGTCCCGGTCGACAGAGGCGGTGGCGGTCAAGAAGATTTGGAACGACAAGCAGGCTGACCAGAAGCTGGAGAAGGAGTTCCAGGCGGAGGTGGAGATTCTCGGCCGAATCCGGCACGCCAACATCGTGAAGCTGCTCTGTTGCATGTCCGGCGATGGGTCGAAGCTGCTGGTATACGAGTACATGGAGAATGGCAGCTTAGACAGGTGGTTGCACGGGAAAAGAACGGGCATCCCTCCGCCCGGCTCGGCGTCGGATCTGCTCAATTGGCCGACGAGACACGCGGTTGCGGTGGGAGCGGCGCATGGGCTGAGCTACATGCACCATGCTTGTTCCCCTCCAATCATCCACCGTGATGTGAAATCAAGTAACATTCTACTGGACTCGGAGTGCAGAGCCAGGATTGCCGACTTCGGCCTGGCCCGGATGCTGGTTCGACAAGGCCAGCCCGATACAATGTCGGCCGTCGCCGGCTCGTTTGGCTACATTGCTCCTGGTAATTCACCTTTCAGCACTTCCATTACTTGTCTACACTATCAGCTTCTGTTAGTTTACTTAGGTGAATTGTGGTTCTCAACTTGTTTTGTCATGGCAGAGTACGCATACACAACGAAGGTGAACGAGAAGTGCGATGTGTACAGCTTTGGGGTGGTATTGCTGGAGCTGGCAACGGGTAGAGAAGCCCACAACGGCGGGCAGCACACCTGCCTGGCCGAGTGGGCATGGCGACACTTCCAGGAGGACAAGCCAATGGAGGAATTACTGGACACGGTGATTGCAGAGCCGGCCCACTCGGCGAGCATGGGAACAGTGTTCAAGCTAGGACTTATGTGCACGAGCTCCCTGCCTTCCTCTAGGCCTTCCATGAAGGAGGTTCTACAGATTCTGCAGCAGTGCAGCCCAGAGCCCGTAAAGGGTGTGAAGAAGGCCCATTACGAGTTTGACGTGGCCCCGCTCCTCTATAGCCCACACTCTAATGCCATGAGCAGTAATAAGGGCTTTTCGTCCTCTGATGACGATTATAATCGCGCGGCCTACATCGTGTGACCTTTTATGGCTGGCCATAGAACGAGCATCCATGGGCCCTCCTTTGACCTCTAGAAAATTTGCATTCTCATACTTCCGTGGGTTGTACAGATGAGTTACCAAGTACCAAGTCTATACGAAGTCGCCTACTCTGTAGTAGCAATATTTTTTTAGTTGGCGGCATACTACACCAGATGAGTACATAAGATAGTTTTTCAGTTTCCATCCCTGAATTACATCTGTGGAATATAATATACACAAGGTGTACAACTAGCACATAACTATAATATGATTAAATATTGTCTTCGACTGGGTTCAGGCAGCATTGGGCATCACTCATGGCAGCTTGAGGAAGCAGATCATCAACTTGTTAGAACAAGTTTTGCTTGGTTTCAAGTTCCGGGTTTTGTTGACATACATCAAGAGGTCAAATTCGGAAAAATAAGTAGCTTTGTCACTTGCATTTTTATCACCAGGTCCCAATCACATCATTTGAGCAAGCCATTTCTTCTTTCCATGGCTCCTTTGATTTCGTTCGAACGAAGCAAGTTCTCATAGACATTATTGTAGCAAATAAAAAGCTCCCCTAGATGGTTGAGGATATATTTGTGTGCAGTATACGTTTTTCAGTTGTTCGACATAATAATTACAGTACTTGACAATCAAAACGGAACAGTTAACGTCCCCAGTTTATTATCATTTCGGACTCTGCCCACTTCCCAAATTACCAACTCAGAGAGCGGATGGCATCCAGGTTCTCCCTCCATATTATTCGAAGTTCAGTTGAATGAAAATACATCAACTTAGAAAGATTAAAGAAAAATGGAAAAAGAATTAAAATGGCAGGCTGGAGCATAAATAGTAATGCTGGAGAATAAAAACACCATCCTGTCGAGCCACTTCCAGTTCCTGCAGTTTACTTTATAATTGACACAATCTCCTCCCTAATATAACTTAGGAACTGATTTCCGGATAGTTTTGGTCCTGAAAATGAAAAAGTCTCCTTATGATGAGAGAGATAGAGAGAGACAGAGGAGGGATATCTTGTATTTCCCCTAGGATGAGGCCGCTCGATTTATTCAGCTTTCTTCAACCTCAAGATATTGGGAATGAGAAGCTGCAAGAAGGGCTGCTCCAATTCCAGATCCATCGTTAGCATGCTCGACGACAATAGAGTCTGCAACACCCTCTCCAAGTAGTTCCCTCAGAGTGGTTTCTAAACATTTGCTGTATTTGGAGTAGTGCTCAAACAATCCTCCATCCATGGCTATTACTGTTCTTTGCTTCTCTCCATCCCGAACAGTGTCCTTTCCCAACTTCTTCAGGATACCGAATATTCCAGCTGCTCCTAGACGGGCTCCACGGGTAGCAACAATGTCACAGATCTCAACCACCACTTTTCGAGTTTTCAGAGAGGTGCTGCTTATCTAAATCAAGCAAGTTACTGATATCAGAGAGACTATTTATAGGTCAATCATCAACGAAAATGCATCAAAAATAGTTTTTAAAGGAATAGAAAATAGTTCTATCGGCATAACTATGCATCTATGAGCATAAAACAATTCTAAAACAAACCCTTACCCCCAAGATATCCCTCAATTTATTTCCAACCACTTTGAGATCAGGTGACGTATCATGGTGCATAGCAGACATGTCTGGAGTCCTGCAGATCCCATTACATGCAACAAAGTTGTCAAGTTGCTTGTTGGAACAAAAAAAAGTTTTTCGAGCAGACAAAATTTCCAAAATTAACTGCATATAACTCTTCGATGGAAAGCTCTTTTTAATCAAGATGGCAAGCTGTTCAAAGTCCATATTAATTAGTAAGAACAGCAGAAGATTCATATTAGCTCCATGCACAAAACAGATCCAAATGAGCAGCAGGTTACAGACAGAGATGAGGGAATCAATTCACATTGTCTACTTAACAGTAAAGCAGCTATTACTTTTCTTGTTGACCTTACCAACATTAGATACAAGCATGAACCAACCACCAAACACGTAAGCCTTCTCCTTCCCACTTTAGAATGACATTGTTTCAGCAAAGAAGCTCAACAAAAAATGAAAATAAAGATTCGGAATTTGAGGTGCCTTGCCTTTTAAGAGAAAGGACTTGTAATGATTTAATGTCATTCTAGATTATAGCATTTTAAAAAAAATTTACACACTGAAGATATTATAAATCTGAACATAATGTGTCAAACGGACTAGGCAAACTTTAAACTCACCTTAATATAAATGGGACCTTAAGATTTGGAGGAACGGTATCCCCAAAAAAGGCTGCTTCTTCAGCCAGCTTATACAAGACTCGTCGGACTATATCCCCCAAATACATTCCTGACAATATTTTCTCAAATATCTGACAGCATCAAAGCCACCATGTCAGATGCAAGGAGATACCACAAGCTTTTCTTTTCAAAAGAAGAAAATTAACTGTGTCGTTACCTGTTCCCCAGGGTTGAGAGACTCAACATCTAAAGCTTGATCATATTCAGTTAATGGAAGGTGGGACGAGCGAAAGTTTCCCCACTCCATGTTGATAACCTAGTTTCCAAGAGAATAATATTACATGTATAGAATTCAAAGGCCCATTTTAGTAGAAAATCATGTCTAAATTCAGCGACCCATGAAACTATTAGCTTCCACAATTAAATAGATTAGCAGATAGTAGACAAAAATCCTAACCATCTCTCCCGATTTTGGAAGGCCATGCCATTTGGGAATGGCATGTGCTCTCTCTACGTAGGCAGCATTAGTTCCAGTACCCAGGATGACAGCAGCGACAACATCAGAATTAAGATATCTTCCTCCTGCTAATGTCCCAATCGTGTCATTAACCTGCAATGCACGAATAACTTATTCAACTCTAAAATATGTGATGAAGCCAAAAGTTCAGCTGATATCACCAGAGAATACAAATATATGTCTTTAATATCTATAACTCATGCTTTCAGTATGAACAATACTCCACAATGAACTTACAAGAGCAGAGACACGCATATCAACACCTTTTCTTTCCATAGCCTTTGTCAATTCAGCCACCACATCTGCTCCAACCTATACACAAGAATGAGAAGGGCCTGATCAGATACATCTTCGAGTCATAGAGAATTTACGCTGCGCAGGGCTTTTGAAAATTTTGCGGAATGGAAGACTATGGAATATGCAGTTTTTTCTTTTAATAAATTGCTTTGCATCTACATGACAGTAAACTTCAATTCTGAGTTGCCAACAATTCTCCTCAAGCCTTTCTTTTGATATGTCATCTGTTTAGTAGATGTAATCTGGTATGTGTAATATACAGAGCCCTTTGCATTGCTTATGTCTGCATAATAACACTAAATGTTGGTAATCAATTAAACACAAAAAATTGTTACTGTTCCTTTATTCTTTTACTAAGTCTCAACATAGTCCATTGACCAGTTCATATGTATCACAAGATCACAAAGATCTCTTTGGAACAAGGAAAGTTTGAAAAAACTACTCCCTCTTTCCAAAAAAAACCCTAGCAGCATTTGAAAATGAGTTAAATTTATTGGCTGTAGGGTCCTCGGCATTTCAAGCCTCCGCTTACCCCTGCACATGCACGTTTATGAGGTTCTATTGGCCTGTAGGGCAAATTCAATCATTCAATTCCAGATCCGTAATTTTTCAAATACAGCTAGGTTTTTTTGGACGGAGCGAGTACTAAAAGCAAAAAAGTAAACCAAATTCACATATGCCACAATTATGATGAGGCAAAAATTTATTTATGACCAAAGATTTTTACATGAGTAAGTAGTCTAAACAATAAGATTATTATAAAGTCTACCGCATCATCAATGGAGAAGCCCTTGGTCCACTTAATGATGGTGCCAGAAGCAATTGACGTCTGCCTTACAGGAAAAGAAAATGTAAAACCAAGTTCCCTTTGCCTTCCATCAGAAAGATGAAAGCCTTCACCTTCTGTTGCAACAAACTTGGCCAGCTCCTCAGCAATGTAGTCAAAAAGTGCCTGGAAAATTAAAACTTAAACACCAAGAACATCACAAATGCACATATAAACATAAATCATCAGAGATTTTGTCCACTTACATGCGAAGTGTCGGTCATTAAATGTGGAGGAATCGACACCTCTGTAAACTCTTGCTTAACAACGCGTCCCTCCTTGCCACCCAGTTGTACACGCAACACCCGAAAGTTTGTTCCGCCAAGGTCCAACGCATAAAACAACCCTTCTTCATCACTAAAAGAAAACATGGAATAAAAGGAGCATGTTTCCAGTAAGTAAGATGTCTTTCTCTGGACAAGGGCTTAACTATGTAGCACGAATGACTTATCCAGCAATTTGACAAAGTTTGAATTATCAGAAATATCAGTCCTTCTAATTAAAGGCCTGGTATAAAAAACATGGCACCAATACTTGATTTCATTGCAGGATAAATAAGTGCATGAACAAAGTTGGTCAGAGACACTATCAACATCAATATATGAATTGTAGCAGCTTACAAAGTGATTTCACTAAGTAACTGTCAGTACTTCATAGACTTGTAACCAGAACAAGTTCAACGTGTACGCAACCCTATGCACGACAAGAACCACTGCAGGCCATTTACTAGGGTGAGCGATGGAATGCGGTGGGATGAGGATAAAGTAGCTGCTTTCATCTACCTCCCAAGGTCAGGACTCAGGAATAGGAAACAGCTCAAGAGATAATTACCAAACACTCCCTCCATCCGGAATTATTATTCCCATAAGTATTTTTATAATGAACTAAAACTAGTTCATTTTGGAAAATGTTATGGCAATTAAATTCCGGAGGGAGGTAGTAAGGGGCTGTTTGGTTTATGAATTTGGCAGCAAATTCAGCCTGAATTTAGGAGATAACTAACTGAATCATTTTTGGTTAATGAATTTAGGCTGAATTTAAAATTCATCCTGAAAGAGTATTCTTCCCCAATTCAGGCTTAATTGGTGAATCTTTTCATAAAAAGATTCACCAAATTAAGACTGAATTGTGAATTTTCACTTCAGTAACCAAACCACATTCTCATTTTACACCAATTCAGCCCTAATAAATTTTCTCTTAATTAAGCTCCAGATTTATTAAATTCACTATCCAAACAGCCCCTAAGCATTAATGCATTATGCATAAGATACGATTTTCAAGCTGGAACTATTCCGCTGCAATTACAATAATTCTAATAAACTAATTTCTCAAAGTTGAGCAACAATTGAAGTACCCCTAACTTGCACGCAGTAGGACTACAAACGCATATGATGAAGGAATCTGTCAATGCTCATAAAACAATGTACTTAAAAACAGCTGCTCTGTATATAAAAAGGCTTGTAATAATATACCAACGAAAGGGCCAATCTTACCAACCATTTAACAAAACAAAAGGATACAACAAACGTTATTTGTTGAAACTGAATTATTCATTAAATCATGTAATAAAAGCCAATCATTGTCCCATAAAAAACTGGTTACCACACATTTGATCGATGAGCATAGAAGAACAAGAAGGGGAAATGGCAACCTTAGCTTCACTTGATTGAACAATAGCCGATCACTCACCTCAGCGGGAAGTCGTCTAACCTCTAAGCCCACTTGATAAATCCAAAAAGAAGAAAAAACAAAGTAAAAAACGCAACCTTACCCAGTGGGGAGATTATCGACATAGCTAATCAGCATCTTGAGCTTGCTCCCGCCCTCGGACGCCAATCCCGCATGCATTTCCACAGTCATCGCGTCGGCCACCTGCCGCAGCTTCCCGATGGGCGTCGCGCACTTGTCCTCGAACTCCCTCAGGATGGCCATCGCCCGGGCCCACAGCCCCGAGCTCCGCATGCGGTGGCGCACGATCAGCGCCGCCACCGCGCATGCCGTCGCCGCACAAACCACCGCCGCTCCCACCGCTACCTTCCCCATCCCACAAACACCAAACTTCTCCCCCCGCGATAAACACCGAATCGGACGCCGCGCGGATCGGAGAGACGAGCCTCTCTCCTTCACCTTCAATTCTATAGACTGAGAGTCATAAAGGAATCCGAAAATGGACGAGATGGGGCCTCGTCTGAGCTGATTACAGCTCCTGAATCCGAGTGGAGGGGAAGGAGGGAGATTGGGCTCCGGGAAGGAGCGCTGATTTTTAGGATCTTCGGTTGTTGCTTTGCTTCAGCTCTGGCTGGTGGCGTCGCTCGTCTGGTTCGGGTTTTTGGGCTCTGATTTTTGCCGACCCATCATCGGCATTAATACGAATGGATGGGGATCCACATGTTTTGGTGAATTTACGCAACTCTCCCTGCGTTTGATTGGGTGGATTAGTGATTGGGTTTATATTATATATTATTCTTATTGTCACACCTATCTTTTTTGTTTGTTGCACACCTGGATGGGTTTGATACTGTTGATAATTTGTCCAAAGAAGCTTGCCTATTGAGGGCCTGCAACGCTGATGTGGTTGATTTTGACTGGATAAAGAGGCACGGTCCACTTTTTGCCATCCAACCAAAACCTGCCGCGTAGAGGGTTTTTCCTAAAAAGCAAAGAAAATTCTCTTAAATGGAGCCCGATTAAGCTATTGGCGACTGACCGGCATGCTAGAGTTCTTAGGACTCGGAGTTTGAGGTCTTCTACAACCAAGGCTGTTGTGCTTGCCGTCAAGGCGATTTAGTTTGGTTATTGGTATCATGGAATGTAGTATCGGATATCGGTAAAATATCGGTCAGCCAAAAAGACGAAATATCGGAGATATTATATAAAAAAATATCGGTAGTCAAAAACTAATTTTTACCGTATATTTTCACAATCTAACTTCTAAAATGAGTTATACTAATTTAAACAAAGAATAAATTTCAAAATATACATATTAGGATAGAAAACAAACATGAAAGGTTTTTTTTCAAAAAAAAAATTTAATTCAAAAAATACCGATATATTGGCGATATTTGGAAAATTTTGAAAAAACGATACTTATTGGTATCGATGTATCAGTTTAGGGCCGATACCAATATATCACCGATATATCGGCGAGACGATTTTCCATGATTGGTATGTGCTCGAGGATTAGGTTTGCAAACTTGGAACAAGTTCTTTACCTTCGGTGGTAAAGTTTATTATAGATGGTAGATTCCATCTTTCTTCTTTTGCGGCATCTTGCAGCTTACGTTTATAGCAAACACCTTGTATGGTGATGCATGATTAATTGATAGTTTTCCTGCCTTGTAGGGGCCTTGTGATAAAAGACAAAAGAAAATTCTCATAATCAGGATGCGGATTTGGAATCGAATTATGCATAAAAAAATCGTAAGAATCGAGCAACCTTTATTTGATTTAAAGGTAAAGTTATAATAAGAATCGCGTCATACGCCAGATTTAGATAAATCACGTGATTCTTAAAATCACAAGGTCTAAATCCACGTTGTCAAACGTACCCTAAAGGAAGGCAAGTAAAAAGGGAGAATCAAAACTAACCGCAAAGGATATAAGTTTCTACTCGTAATGAACTTCCGTTATCAACAAAGGAACATCTATTACTAGTTGAAAACTATTTCCAAACCGGCCATTGAGAACTTCTCCGAGGGCTCTACCTCTATGGGGGGTAAAGCCCTACAAAAAAAACATTGGCAGAACGTCTTAAGGTGCATTTGGCGATGCGGAAAAGTAACTTTCCTCATAAGCATATAAAGGGGAGATTTCCATAGTATTGCATTTGGTAATGTAGATTCAGAGTTTAAGGTTGATTTCTAATGAAGTTTGGCTTTCTGCCCAAAAGTCACAAAACCGACTTTCCCAAAAGTAATCACTTTAGGAGGAGATTTACATGGGAAAGCACCTTCTTCACTATTTTCACACGGTTTCACGCGTCTCAAGGGAGAAACGACTAGAAAAATGTTTTTGCTTCTTTTCGTTTTTAACCAAATGCAAATGTAGAATCTAGGAATTCTTACTTCTACTTCTTCCTGAATCTGTTGCCAAGCTATTATGCTTGCGTGATTGCACGCAGTATATCGCTAAGAATTTCATTGGCTGCCTTTGATACCAAAAAAAAGAGTCACTAGTCCCTAATGATTGTAGAAACCCCCAATCGGAGAAAAGGGGTTTATTTGTTCCAACTCCCACTGGTCTTTGTTCCACAATTTTAACAGCGGATCCCAAAGAGTGCAGTGCCTATGACGGCGGGAATAAAGGAGTTCTGAAAGATGAACACAATCAGCTACTGATCTTCTCACCAGCACATGTCAATGGGATTTTTTTAGCAATTTCAAATTGAGAGCTGGTGGAGTTGAGAATTGGCTTTCAGCGTTCACCGTGAAAGATGAGAGGGGCCAGTATATATTAGAAGTGTTAAAGTGTTTTAAGGTCCCATTACCGAGTGCTGCTCCTTCTAACCTTGTTTATGATCCTTTTCGCGTCCCGTAGTATAGTGGGGTTCACAATTATGCCTTGAGAGATACGGAAATAAAGAGGTTCCAGATGCGATTCCTCGATTCATTTGCACTTAACCATTTATTTAAAGAGGGCAAACAAGATATCTTTTATTCCGATTCTTCATAATTTCATGTGTAAGACGTGGCAAATCAGATACGTACTGATAAGTGTCTCCAATCTCCTGATCTTATTACATGCTCCATGATGTGGATCATGATTCATGGAGCATCCAGATAAGCAAATAAGAAACCACTCAAAGCTTAACTCAATTTCTCCCAATTTAATTAGCAAGTAACTGATATAAAAAATAAAAAATCACTTGTTGATTAGCCTGTAGACCTCTACCCTAAGACTATGAGATGCAACTTGCTGTGCCTAACATTCCCCCATATGATGGGCAGCACCAATCTGATGGCCTTGGTGACGTAATCAGCAGGCATGGGGCACTTCTGAATTGGAACTGAATGGACCATACTATGTGGCTATTTCCGTCATTCGCCTCTCATCACTCATCAGTATCTTGCATTAGTAATCGATCATCAAGACACAAGAAGAATTTGGGCTTTTGGTTTTGGGAATAATACCGAATTTGGGCAATCAGAGTATGTATGGGCTGTATTGGGACAAGCACAGCAAAAGTGTTGGAACAATTGAGGATCTGTGGGACGACGCACAAACCGGCAGCAAAGTAGTAGTAGACAACCAAAGCTTGAGTCATACTTGTGTTGGGAACATCATCGACCGCCACTGGCTTCCTCAGATAAAGCTGCGACTCCTAAATGGCACGTGCGCATATACTGGCCCACTATCAGTCAAGTCTATCATAGACACAACCCCCGCCGCACAAAACAACGTGAAAAATCTTTAAAACCTTTTTTTTTCTTTCTATTTTTGTGTTTTCAATTACTTCTACTCTATAGCTAATACAATAGAGCCCCAATATTTTCGAGTCAAATTCAAGAAAATAAACAGAAGACTAATATTAGAAAAAGGGGATTTTCTTTATGTGAATAGGTGGGGACTAATTTGAGGCAATAGAGATGGAATTCATGCACTACTGGCACAATAACCAAGTAGTGGACCAGCCGGATAAGGGAACCCAGCCCAAACTTCGATGCATGGGCTCTGATTGCAAAAGAGCGGATGAAAACTCGCACAGTTGCAAAGCTTGGAGGCCAAACTGGCACGGACCTCTGCAAATTCAGGCAACCATGTCCATTTACAGTGCAACTTGCCTGCAATGAAACCTAGCTGACCTAAGAATATACGTCGCTTGCATTAGCAGAAGGGTATTCGAAGGAATGTCGTATCGGATATGGATAGACCAAAGAGATAAAATATTAAAAATATTATGTAAAAAAATAGGGAAAATTATATAAAAAATCATCAATTTTTTTTTCTAAAATGACTCTATGTAGTAAATATTTTCTAAAATGGTGCTATGACGAGCCACGCAAGCGCCCGCATTGCACAGGCACTTGCGTGGCACGGACGCTTACGTGGTTTTTTTTTAAACTAAACCGAAAGGCGTCACCTCTCGGGTTTCTCGGGTTAAAAGAGAAGCTCTCAACCGACGCCCTAAAATAAAAGAAGAAATTAAGAACAACTAACGCCTTTCGAGTGCATTATATATTTTTGTCCCATTTTAAACGGACTTCAACAATACATATCTCTTTCATTTCTAATTCGTTTTTATCCATTTTTTTTCATTCTTCTTTATTTTTAGTACTCTCTCTAATCATTGTGATATCACAGAGATGTTGAGCCATCACATACCATTTATCGTAGTTTTTATAATATTTTTTTCTATAAATAGTATGTAATGGATCAACATCTTTGTGATATCATGATGATTAGAAAGAGTATTAAAAATAAAGAATAAAAAAAAATTGCAAAAACGGATTAGAAATGAGAGAGATATCCATCTTTGAAATTTGTCCCACTAAAACAAGGGAAATGATATTTATACAGCAGATTCCTACACATTTTCCATACACAGCTTATGTGTATGGAAATGAGTGGATCAGCTGATGTGATCCCACATCAGTTCACCCACTCATTTCCATACACATCAGCTGTGTATGGAAAATGTGTAGGAATCTGTTGTAGGGTTATCACTGTCCCTAAAACAAATTTGTCCCATTTTAAAGGAGCGATAACTTCAACGATGCATATCTCTCTTATTTCTAATCTATTTTTTCCAAAAAAAAAAATTCATTCTTCCATATTTTTAGTACTCTTTCTAGTCATTATGATATCACAAAGATGTTGATTCATCGCATGCTATTTATAGAAAAAAATACTATAAAAACTTCGATAAATGGTATGTGATGGCTCAACATCTTTATGACATCATAATGATTAGAAAGAGTAATAAAAATAATGAAGAATAAAAAAAAGGGTGAAAACGGATTATAAATGAGAGAGATATGCATCGTTAAAGTAGCGGCCCATTTAAAATGGGACGAAACTGATGAAGGCACACCGATGCTATTTCAGGAAATATTTGCTATAGTGTGCCATTTTGGAAAAAAAAATGATGATTTTTTATATAATTTCCCTAAAAAAAATATTGGTAGTCTAAAACTAGTTTTTATCATGTATTTTTACAATATAATTTCTAAAATGAGTGATACTAATTTAGACAAGCATAAATTTTAAAATATACATAAAAATGCATATATAATTCAAAATATATGTTTTTAAAATATAAATAAAAATACATATATAATTCAAAATATATGATTTTTTCTTTTTTTAATTTTATAAAAATTATTTTTTTAAATGGCAATATATTGGACCGAAACCATATATTGGTGATATTTTAAAAATAGTTAAAACCGATACTAACGAGTCTTGTTGTATCGGGCAGGGCTCGATATCGATATATCGGCGAGACAACATTCCATGATCTGAACCATTAAGCCTTGCATTTACCTACTTGAGAATGAGATATAGAAAGTATATCTACTTGAGTATGAACAATAATCGGTGCAAGTATAGTCAACAAATGTATTAGAGTGTAAAAAAAGGTAAATTGTACTTAACCCTTACGAATTATGGTGAAATTGTACTTAACTCTATGAATTATGAAAATATATACTTAACCACATATGCAACTTAATTGTCAAACAATTTTACCCCTAATATCTCTTACCAAATTTATTTTAATTTTAGGGTTTATGGTTGCCATGGAGACTATGGTAAGTAGCTAACTTTTCTTATATTAAGGAAAATATGGGCTAAGCATGGTCATTGTCGAGTAATTGACAGTCTGTGTGCACCACTTTTGCTAGGTGAAAAGAGGGGGATCGCGAACAGAAGAAGAATATGGATTTACTAGTAAAGAGAAGGGGTAAAATTGTCTTGTTGTATAAATCATAGGAGTTAAGTGCATATTTTCATAAGTCATGGGGGTTAAATGTAATTTCATTATAATACATAGGGATCAAGTGCAATTTACCCTATATAAAAAAGTAATGTCATACGTTTCTGATCTTATTTTACTAGCTACTTAGAAACATGTTTACATGTAAGAGTTTGAGTGCAAATGACGTATGCTGCTGCACTACGTTCCTCATGTTTGACGCAAGATGCACCTCCAAAGCACGATGGAGACGTTCTTACTTTTTATTTTCTTCTCTCCGGATTTCTGGTTTTCTTTTTCATTTTATCTCTTTCTTTTATGTTGCTTACTTTAGAATTGCATCATCTATTTTTGTGTTGTCTTGTATTATGCACACTGGTCCTTTTAAATTTTCGTCTACTCCCTCCATTCCATGCTAATAGTCTGATTTGTTTTTTTTCAAAATGAACTAAATCATTTGAAAAGCAAATCAAACTATTAATGGGGAATGAGGGATTGTTTTTTAGGTTTTAAGGTTATTGGGAACTTTTTCGTCCAATTCTTCTGGGTGAAATGCTTGCAAGTTTGCCTCATGCCTTTTCAGATACTGTTACTATATATTGGAGCAATAAAATTAGAGTCTAATGCATCATAAGTACCCATGGTGTTAATCACAAAGTCCGTCATAAACATACTCCCTCCGTCCGGATTTATTATTAACCTAGTTAGTTGAATAGCAAAACCTGACATGGAAACACAAGAATCTTTTTGGACTGGACTTTGGGAGTCTGGAACACAAGAATCTCTATATGAGTGAAAAGTATAAGCCCAGGCAAATTTGGAAATAGAAACTCATAGCCATCATCAAAGTTTGAATAGAAGGATTTGTTACCGGCAATATTGGCCATTTCCTTTTCCAAATTATCCAGGAGTATCTAGCCCAAAAGATGTGAGGTCCAGTTCATGGGCCATTGGGAATGACAACTCTCCGGCTCCGCGCGGCCCATTTCTTTTTTATGGCCGTTACCAGTCAGCTGCTAACCAATTTGTCAGCTACATTATGTTTCCACCATGGCCATGCTCATTTACGAAGAAACATAAGCCCATAAAATGATACGCTCAGCTCAGCATATACGTATCTTAAACGCTATGTGTTGTTGTTTTAATTAATCTCTTAATTTTACTCCAAGTGTACAAATCGTATTTGAGTACAGTTGCATAATTTTACGAGGTCGAACACACAGAGACTTGTACGACAGAAATCTAATCGAACTCCAACTAAACCCTTGAATAAATTATAGAATTGGTAAAGATTGATTAACTAACTAACGACTAATCAAATCAATTAACGAAATAAAAATTTGAACTTTATCAAATTAACAAAATACTAAGGCTTTGGAATCGGCATGCAATAAATTATGGAGAACCCTAAACTTTCAATCATTTATCATTCTCCAAATACTCATAATAATCTAGAATCATATTCACGTTATTACGGAAGATCTTACTTTAACGCACAAATATTCTTACAAAATTTACGCCCTTCGTGCTATTTAAATTAACCATTCAAATCACTAGATGTATCCACTTACAAGTAAATCACAACTAGTATCCTATTTGTTATTTAAACAATTAAAACAAGCATGCATTGCAATAGTAATCCCAAATCATAGCAAAAACATGATTAATGCTATATCCGCAATCAACTACGCAATTAACAACATGAACGCATAAACATTATAGCATAATTATAGGAAAAAAATATCAACTTTCACATGTCATGCATTCTCTACAATTACTACATACTAATCCTAGCCTTAGCAACTGATTTAGCCAATCATACTAACTAAAACACATGCAAAATTAATAATTAAATTCATCTCAATTAAATAAAATTGACTTACAAGAAACTTGAGATTAAAGCAAATAGAAAAGTATTGTTCTTCTTGCTTGGTCTACTGTTCTCAGTTCGTTACAACTCTTTCTTCGAAGCAACACAACAACATACAAAAGAAAACAACTGTTCTATCTCCGGACTGGTCAACTATTCCAGCAAACACTTCAACCAATTCGATACAACTCCAACTCAGCAAAGCATAAACCGAAATGAAATTAAAACATAAGAAAAAAAATAGAATTTTTTGGAAGTAAAGAATGAAAAAGAACTGTTGGTCGTCTTCTCGAGTGGTTCCCTTCTGTATCTGCTATGTGATATCTACAAAATATACACATTTTTATATGCCTTTCTACCTATCTGTTAGTCATAATTTTAGTGAAAGTAAGGATAATTAATAGTTATTCATGTTAGGTGAGTAATTAGGAGTTTAATAACTAAATACGCTTAATTGATTAATTTAGATGCGTTAATTGGGTTTAATGGATTTACAATTTATAATGCATCTAAATTATATTTAATTTTATTTACGTAGGCGAAAGAGTTTCAAATGCAGATCGTCAAGAGTGAATACGCGTCAAACCGTTTCTGTGCTGACATTGAAGATCCGATGGATGGAGTCGCTACGACGGGTTTTAGGGGTTTTAAAGAAAAAAAAAAAGAAGAAATGTAAACTGAATCGGCCGGTTCAGTTCCGGTTCGATTTAAAAAAAAAAAGAAGAGACTTTTACAGAGAATAACAGAGCTTGGACGAGAGAAAAAAATAGAGCTTTTGCGGCGATCCTTCGCTGGATTCCGGTGGTGTGTTTCGCCAAAAGAGAGAGAGAGACAGGAGAAGGAGGCCGGAGGAGATGAGAAAGACGTAATTTTTGGTGAATCGCACACTGCTACAGTAACCGTGGATTGGGGAGAGACGATGAATAGTAATTTGCTACAGGGAACAGTGTTTCTGTCCCGAGTGTTTTCGGTGAACAGTATTTTCGATGAATCCGATAAATCAGATTTCTTTTTCTATTTTCATGTCTAGCTAATTTCTTTATCGAGGCTAGATGAAGCCTTAAATTTATATTTGCTACTCTTAGTTGTTTAATTTAGTAAAATTTGATATAATTTTCTATGCTTCATGCGATTTTATTGTTATTCCTCTTAAGTGCTTTGACCGAGACTTAATGAATGATTAATAGAATTTGATCTTGATATTTCCTGTGTCTAGATAATAACAGGATTATAATTGATTCTATGCCCGGCCAAGGATAGAGTTAATTTTATTAATTTATAGTGGATGAATTTTTCGTGTCTTGATAAGAACGTGTAGTTCATTCATTGGTAATTTGTGTGTTCGGCCAAGAACATAAATTACTGTATCATATCAATTTGTGGAAATAATAATTGAGAGTAGTAATTGCATGTTTAGTGGTGGATTCGACGCTTTGATATTCTCATTCATCTGATTTCTTATTAAAGTTTATTTTCTTTAGTTAATTAAATCATTAAAATTCAATCTTTTCATTAGAATTAGGTTAATCAACCAAGTCCTTTGGGTTAGACCTCGTTTCCACTAGCCTATACATAGTCTCGTGCGATTGCGAGTAAAAAGAGTTAAAAATTCAATCAATCACTATGTCCAGTTTATATCGACTGCAAGATCGTCTTCTGTTCTTCTAAAATCAGAACCTTTTCCAAAATTAATCTCGTGTAGAAAAATCTCCCATGTTGCTGCCTTCTAAAGGCCCCGTTTGGTAGCGACTTTTTGCACCAAATTCTTTGAAAATCACGCGCTTTCCGCAAAAGCGCATTTGGTTACGCTATTTTCCCTGAATCTCCCCATATAGTGAAGTCGACATTCCGCCCGGAAAGTCGACTTCATCGAGAAGCTCCTCAGGAGGAGATTTTCTCAAAGAAGCGCGCCACAGTTGAAGACGGGAAAAATATTCCCCTGTTTTGCCCTAGCTGCTCGTCTCCAAAAAATTTTTTCTGCCGCTTCGCTTCGCCGCCATGGGGTCCCATTGAGAGAGCAGCGCCACTGAGAGCCCGCCGCCTTCCCCAATTCGCCCAAAGATTTCCAAACCCTTTCTTCTCTTCATCTGTTTTTTTTCTCATAAACATTAGATCTTCAATGAAACGGAATTCATCGATTCAGGAAGCTCGCAGGAGATTGTAGTCTCCACAATCTGTAATTTCCTCTTTCCTTTCTTTTTTTTGAAATTTTTGTTCATTTTCTTTTTGTAAAATTTATAGAATAATTTGTAGAGGTTGGTGAAAGCTTGGATTTTTCTTCTATAGCTTCGGTTTGGTTCGGTATAGCCCAGTGCAAATTTTTGCATTTTATGGATGTCTAAGCTTGGATTTTTGTGGAAGTATGGATTTTTCTTCTGTAGAATGTAGCATGTGCGTGGATTTCAGTTTGATTCAGTGTAGTACAGTGCAAATATATGCATGTTATGGATCTTTTACTGAGGATTCTGGTAAAAGCTCGGATTTTTCTTGTAGGTAGTTATTGCTATTGCAGAATAGGTAATTTTGGG
Organism: Houttuynia cordata; assembly: GCA_039654745.1. Taxonomy (NCBI): domain Eukaryota; kingdom Viridiplantae; phylum Streptophyta; class Magnoliopsida; order Piperales; family Saururaceae; genus Houttuynia; species Houttuynia cordata. Next base: position 52,671,617 of record CM077502.1, on the reverse strand, counting down.
TAATTTTGCTATTGCAGAATGGGAGGGAGGGTGCTCAATCAGATGTTTCCATTCATCAAAATTACCAAGGATTTGTAATGGATCTTTTACCATCTGATGGAATTTGTACAGTACCTACAAATATATGGAAACGTCTGATGAAATTTGATGGAAACATCTGATGAAATCATGCAACAAAGACATAGTAGATTCTCTTTCTTCGAGCTCAACCTTTTAAATTGATTACGTAGTAGATAGGAAGGGTTACTGAAAGGAAACTGCTTTTAAGGAAATCTTTAGTTTGCATGCATTATGGAGATCCACTTTTTGATGTCTGCCGCTTTAAAAAATGACATGAAGGCGGCATAGAGCCTGAATTTACTTCCAAGTGTAAAACTTAAAACAAATCTGAGTGTTAATTCTACAAACTGCTTGCAATTCATGTTTTGCAAACCCCTCAGTTATGCATGCGAAGGCAATAACAACCAGGTTTGGATAACCTAATTGTTCAAGAAAACAATGAATGGTTTGATTGGATGCAACTTATGATGTTAGTTCTTTTTTATACCTTTAACAGCTCTTGGTGTGGAATCAGCATTCTCAGCAACCAGTGTTGAGACTCACTGAGCATACGGCTGCTGTAAGAGCCATTGCGTGGTCTCCACACCAAAACGGATTTCTAGAGTTACTGCTGATAGGTGCATACGGTTCTGGAATACCTCAAATGGTAACCAGTTGAATTGTGTGAACACAGGCATTCAGGTTATTATATTTCTTCCTTTTCTTCCTTTCTTGATATATCACAACAAGTGATAAACATAAAAGATAACACAGTTATTCAACACTCTTCTACTGGCAGGTGTGCAATCTAGCTTGGTCATGAAATGTTAATAAACTTGTCAGTACCCATGGCTATTCGCAGCACCAAGTCATGGTTTGGAAGTACCCATCCATGGGAAAGGTAGGTCTTGTTGTCAATTGAAACTCAAAATTATCTACTAAATACAAACTAGCTACTACAGTTTCAAAATATAGCTAAGATGCTAGGCGTTATTTGTGCGTCAGCTATATAAAAATAGGCATTGAATATCTTATTTGCTAAATAAATTTGCTGTCGAGGTCTAAAGCCATGTTGGCATGGAAATATCTGATGTAATCCATAGGCTAGAACTCCTTTTGATAGAGAAACAAATAAATGGAAGTTTCTAAGCTAATAGATGTGGTATGCTCCAACCTATTATCCAGATGTCTGTACAAAAAAGTAGCCCTGTCCTTTTTCTAGAGTTGTATATGTATCCTGCTCATTCTTGATTTACCAGTCTTGACTTGCTTATGGCGACATCAAATATTTCATTGAGCTTTGCAAGGTCGATTTTGATCAACATGAACTTTAACAGGTTGCAACTTCAAATGATTACTCACGGATTTCCATCATACTGCAGACAGTAGTAACAAGAGCAGGGGATGAGACACTTAGATTTTGGAACGTCTTTCCATCTACAAAAACAACAGTAAAAATATATCAATTTCCACCAGTGTTCCTTCTTCCAAAGCAAGTAATAATATTGTTATGCTCCAGGCACCTGTTTGCGATACTGGAATGTGGTCAATGGCTGGTAGATCACACATTCGATGAGGATAAAAAAAGAGAAGCCGATTTCTCTCAAGCTGCTAACCTCGTCCCATTTACACATATAAGCTAATTCTTAATTTATCTATTCTTTATTGTATATGGACTATTGACAAGTGACATTGTTGTTCTGATCTATAATTCTTTACATTTGATGATGGCCTACTCATGAATAAAACAGAATAAAGCATTTGCTTGCAATGTGCCTATTCTTATTTTAGCAAAATTACTTGCTTGTCCAAAATAAACTTAGACCATGGTAATGACAGAAAATTGGTTCTTCTAGGCTCCAGAATGTTTTGATTAATCACAGAAAAGGACTAAGTACTTACTGCTATCTAGGCTTACAATATTCCCTTCCAAAGTTGTTTAGAGTTATGTGTTTACAGAAATCCCTTCAAAATTTGTTTAAAAGTAATGTAGAGAGTAATTTGTAAGTTATACAATGGTGTTTAACGGGGAGCTAACGTCACCAAGGATTCTGGTAAAAGCTCGGATTTTTCTTGTAGGTAGTTATTGCTATTGCAGAATGAGTAATTTTGGGCAATTCTGCTATTGCAGAATGGGAGGGAGGGAGGGAGTTATTCATGGGTAATTTTGTAACTTCGTATTCCAGAATCTGTTTTTTGCTTATGTTGCCAAACAAAGTACTCACCAAAAAGCTGATTTTTCCTTATTTTCAACCAAACACATATCACTTCATTACAAAAATCCAAAAAGCAGAATACCCTAGATTCTACTTCTTCTACTCCAAGAAGTTGCAACCAAACGGAGCCTAAATCAAGTAATCTGCCCTTCGATTTCTCGTCCAATTGCAGCAAAAATCCCATCTTTACTCTACAAAACAAAATAAAAAAACATAAAGCTTTCCTTTTGCTGATCCAATTCCGCCCTTTTTGAAATCTTCAATGGATTTGAAAATAGCAGCTTACCATAGCTGAAACAGACCCAAATCGGCTTTCTCTCACATGTTTTTTTTTTCAAATCGAAAGCTTTCCATATCCTATTTCAGTTGTTCCTTTGTTGCTCGATTCCCTCGTCTGCAATGCCCCGCCGTGACCTCCTCGCCGACCGTGAGCTCCTCTCTTGGTCGCGCCGCCGTGTATGCTCCTTGACATCGATCGTCGTCTCCGCCTTCGCTGTTGCTTTGCTCCTCATCGCGCTCGGGTTATTTTATCTTTTTTTTCTTTAGACCGAACCGACGGACCAATTCGGTTCTTTCTTTTCTCATCCTTTTATTTTTCTTTCTTTCGTTTGCTTCTAACTGAACCGAACCGCTCATATTTTGCTTGGGTTAAAACCGGTTATATCAACCTCATCCGCCAGATCGAATTTGAACGCCCGTCCTTTAATTTCGCGCCCATTTCTCTTAAGTGCATCATCAACGGTTCAAATCTTTTCTGTGCACGATCTTAACTCTTGGGTCACTTTGGCACTTCAAAACTCGTGTAATTGCTTTACTTTGGCCGTTCCGCAATCCGAATACTTGAACCTATATAAAAATGAAATATGTCCCATATTAGACGCACAAAATAATTCATAAAATTATGAAATATATTTAAATTGAGCCATTTAAAACAAATTACTTATTCAATTTTTAATTACTAAACTAATTACTAAAATTCACTTTATTCCTTATTTTAATTAAAAATTAAAACTAATTAATAGGCAAAAAGGTATATAAAAATATATATTTTTCATGCGTAACACTATGTATACAGCAATGTATCTTTGAAAACGGTAGATACGGTACCAAAAAAATCTATACAGCGGTGTACAAACATGACATTTCAATCAGTTACACCTATTCCCGTACGTTATCATTCTCAAGCACTACTGTATATGCAGATGAAGGACGCTACATCTTGTCTATCACTAGCTCAGCTGCCACTGCACTCACATGGTTCCTTCCAACCATATCTTGTTTGTTCTCCTCAGAAGCGTTCATTGCACCAGAGGTGGTGAAGTTACATGGATGGATAGCATGGCCTATATATGTCAAAAGCCAATATATAATCCGAGGTAATCACATGGGGGGCCGGCTACCCAACACCATGCAGCAGCCATGTGTGAAAGAGATCGGCATCTCGTCAGGAGACAGCCACGGCAGTTACACAGTCGACTTTACTGAGCAAATGATGCAACTGAAAAATATCAAGGACGGCTCGTACGTGCTGCCTCCAGGATAGACAATGCGGGGGCCATGCATTGTATTCTCCTGCATATCCGGGCCCTTAGCAGCAATGAAGCTCTTTGTTCCGGTAGACAGCCACAATGAGAATGCTGATGATGTTGATGTGTGGAGAGATACATCGGAATGGGGCAAATTATACATTATTTACGCCTCACTTATTTATATAACAACTATGCTTCTTAGGAAATCAGGTACACAGCCTAGGCAGGAAGATAAGCAAAACAAATGTACATGTAGGGAAGAAGACAAGGAAGTCAGATAATAAACAAGTGACTACGAGGGTCTCAGCCATGTGAAAAGGATAATGGTGAGGAATGATGTTGTCTTGTGATTTAGCTGGGGATGGCTGTCACTAGGACTCTCAGCTATTCCTATCTTTTTATTCTATTTTCAGTTAAGTCTCTGCCTATATAATCTATTCATCTTTCCATCTCAGATGTTCTCCTTCTATCGGGCATTCAATCAATATGAAACAGATTGAAGCGATCGAGCCGTAGGGACCACCCACCTCACCTATGCTTAGTCCTATCCACAGATGACGCTTGTTAATTTGTTTTCCGGCGCACAAGTTGAATTTACGTCCACGGACTTTTGTAATGTTGTGCATCATGAGTTAATCACTTAGACAAATTAGTTCCCAAGTTCATTCAAATCAAAAGCCACGGACCCGATATGGCGCTATCTAATATCTTTTACTACTTTCAACAATTTGCATAATGTTATTCCCTGATTCGTGTTTCTCTGTTTCCAAATTGCCCTATCCAGCTATCCCACGCTTACCCCTTCTTAGTCTTACAAATCCTGATTAAAGAGGGAAAAAAGGGAGTATAAAACTAGCAGCTAAGGAACCACCATTAGCCAATCCATAAGACCAAAATGTCTTGAAGTATGCAGCAAGCGTAGTGAAGGACCAAAGCATAAGACACATGGACACTGGCGCGGAAGCCTTTCCCATAAGGAAGACCAACTTAATGGTACAGATGCAGTACGGTGGTTTGGCGGTGTGTGCAGGCAAGTTTAACTCATAGAATAAGGTTTATAAGTACGCAAACCTTTGTACGTGTGCCTGCCTCCCGTCCGCAAACTCCGAATGAGTGTGTCGCTTGGAGGTAGCTAGTAGGCAAAGCCAATCTCTTCCCCTCTCTCTCTCTCTCTCTGTAATGATAGCTGGCTGGCAAAGCGGTCCACTTGCAGTACCCTCGCACCAAATAAATTCATGTGTCCAGAGAAAGGCAACAAAATGAGTACCTAAAATGGGCAATCACTGTGGCTGCAATCTGGCCGGACAGTCGCCAGAAGGAGAGGCAGGATTCATCAAAGTTATGAGAGGGGATGAGCTGATGCAAGGACTTATCAACCCGGACAAAGAAAATGACGGAAACTCCATAAAGAGGCCAGCATGGCACGTGCTGATAATGTTGCCGTTCTGGAGAGTGCGGGATCACGGGCTTGGGTTATGGATGAATCTCTATGTCAAACGTGAATTTCAGCCTACTTTTTCACCATTCACAGTAATCTTCCAAGTCCCACCAAGTAGTTCATGCATGGATTATGTGAGTGCTAACTGTAATTAGCTGAGGCAGAGTGTGAAAATTTCTTCAAGATGGATTGAATGCCCACAGCGTTAGGGAATAGACGAGGGAGTTTGTCTCGGTCTGAGTTAAAATTGCATTGAATTCAACCCACCTGGAAGAGTCATTATACAACTTTGTGCCCGCACTAACTTCAGCCCCTCTGCCTTTAGCTTTTGGCTATTAAGCATTTCTTGCGTGCATCAGGACACAAAGCCGAAATTGATTCCCCCCTCGTGCGCCTGCCTGACGCTCAGCCACACCAAAACAGACAATCACGCCTTTTCCTAGTAAATTCCAACCTCCATTTGTTTCAACTCATTTTTTTTAACCTCCATAATTTTTCCACGTCGCAACTCGTCATGTTACCCCGCATTGCCTGCATAGTTCATCCCCTGTGACTCACTCTCTCCAGCTTGCTTTGGAATGCGGCATTTCATATTGTCTTAATTGCGATTATTAGTCAAAGGTATATGACATTTGGTGTCATGAAAATCGTCTAAGGCCATGACATCTCAATTCCATGTGTTGAAAATTGAAATTGTTTCCTATGACTTTTGCTGCCCTTCAATTTACTAGGCCATTTTTCACCATAATGCAAAAAAAACTTCGCTTTCTATCTGATGAATCTCTTCACGACTCTATTCATGAAAAACAAAACAAAAAGAAGCCAAATAAACAAAAGTTTTCCACCTCTTTCTTACAGACCAGACCCCCGTCTCTCCTAACAAAAAAAAATTGATATTGGAGAAGAAACATACAACATCAATATTCTTTTTAAAAAAAAAAATTAAAAAAAAGTTAATTCACCTAATCTAACAACAGCCGTTGTTTTCAATCCAACATCCATCTATGCAGGACCCACTTTAATAGAAATCAATGGCTCCCCATCCTCCTCAGCCTCCTCCTCCTGCTCCTCCCCACACTGGACCACCACCTTGCTCGCGCAGGTTAGTTCCTGAGCCAGCTTGGCCTGGGCCTTCCAATCGGTCGTCCCCACAACATACAGCATCAGCCCTGCGCAGCAAACCTGCGCTGCCAACAGCCCGAGCCACAGCCCGCAGAACCCCACGCCCAGCCAGAATGCCAGCGCCACTGCGCACGGCATCCCCACCCCGTAGAACGCACCCAGGTTCACGTTCGCCGCTGCGCTCGGCCTCGCGCTCCCTCGCAGTACCCCGCACCCCACCGTCTGCGGGCAGTTGCCGAGCTCGCACAATCCTACGATAGGCAGCGCGGCCGACGTCAGCCGCAGGATGTCCGCGTCGCCGGTAAAGAACCGGCCCCATCGGTCCCTCATGCACATGGCGAACCCGGTGGCCATCACTCCCATGGCTGCGGCGGCTGACACGGCCAGCACGGCGGAGAGCCGGGCGCGTTCCGGGCGGTTGGCGCCGAGCTCGTTGCCGACGCGGGTGGAAACGGCGAAGCCGAGGGAGGAGGGGAAAACGTAAACGAGGGCGGTGGTCTGGATGAGGACGCCCATGGAGGCGACGGCGGAGCGGGGGTCGGCGAGGAGGCCGCAGAGGAGGATGACGATCTCGTACCACCACCACTCGAGGCAGACGGAGAGGCAGCTTGGCGCGGCGAGCCGCACGAGCGGGCCCCACCCGGAAAGGCATTCGCGGGTGGGAGGCGCCCACGTGGGGGCCGAGTGCAGGCCCGCCCCGATCGCGCAGGCCACCAGGAAGAGCAGGACGAAGATGTTGGACAGGGCGGAGGCAGCGGCGACGCCCGCGACGCCGAGGCGGAGGTGAGAGACGAGGAGGAGGTTGGCGAGGACGTGGACGGTGGCGCCGGCGAAGGAGGCAATGGTGAGCGGGAGAGTGATACCCTGGGTGCGGAGATGAATGCGTATGGGGTGGATGAGGGAGCAGGAGACGAGGTCCGGGAGGCAGAAGAGAAGGTACTTTTGGGCGAGGTGGGCGATCTCAGGGTCCTGGCGCATGAAGATGAGGATGGTGGACATGTGGGTCCAAAGAAAGGAGATGGGCAGCGAGGACGAGAGTAGGAAGAGGACGGCGCGGTGGAGGGTCACGGCGAGGAGCTTGGGCCGGCGGGCACCGAAGGCCTGTGAGCAGAGAGGCTCCATACCGAGGGCGAGACCTGACAGAACAGAATAGCCGGTGATGTTGGCAAAGGCGATAGCGAGGGAGCCGGCGGCGAGCTCGAGCTCGCCGAGGGAACCGAGGAACAGCATTGAGACGACAGACCGTGAATAGAGAAGGAGAGCTGTGAGAGCAATCGGGAAGCCGAGTTGGAAGAGAGACCTGGCCTCGGAGAAGATCTCCGGGACGCCCGGGTACCGGAACTCGTAACTCCGTTCCAGTGTCGAGTCGGCAGTACTCTTCTTCTCGCCATCGGGGCTTCCTTCGGAGAAGGAAACGAGAGAGAGATAGAGGTGGGGCGGCGGCGGAGTAGGAGGCTCTGTTCTTCCGGACGATGATGTCGTGTCTGGATTGCACATGTTTGTATCCTATATCCTATATTTGCTCAACTTCTTCTTCAATCTCTCCAACTCTCCTCCCACTCTTCTCTTGCTCTTCAGTCACCGTCCTCTCGCTCTCTGTCTTGCTTTGTCTGAATCAATGGAGAGTAGGGTGCGTGTGTTAATATAGAGGGACGAGGGGATGCTGGAGGTGGAACACAAGGACTTTTTTATTTATTAATTAAGAATGAAATTTGGTGATTTCTTTTCGCTTTCTGTTAATGTAATGGCAGACTTTAATCTTCGTTTCTCTTCGACCTTCCTTTCCTATTTTACCACCACTCCTCGTTAGTCAACTGTAATGCAAACCTACCTTATGTCAGATGACTCGCAATGTCCATTTCCCAAAAGACCAAAACCCTTCTTCACTTTTTTTTTTCTTTTCCCTTTTTTTTTTCTTTGGAACCATATGTCCGGATTAGCGTTTATATATAATAGAAGATTTACTATAATGCAATCTTCCATTCAAAAACATAATATAACCGGCCAGCATGGTTTATATGTTATTTTTTTGCCTTTTTTGTTTTTCAGGGAACAGAGAGGAAAGGAGGAAAGGAGAAATAGAGAGGAAGGGAGGAAAGGAGAAATAGAAGGGCCCTTGTCCCTTACATTCCTTAGTGTCCACCATGATTGATCCGTAATCTTTCTTCACAGTGTCTATATTAACGAAGAGCTCTCCAGCAGGCATCTCACACGTGGATTATTTAGACATTAGTGAAAAATGAAACAAACGTTGTGATTTATTGAGCAACAGAGGGCCCCAGTTTTACCACTAGAAAATAAGAATGGGTAAATTGCACGCAAGTCCCATGAATTATAGTTAAAATGCACTTAACCCTCATATATTATCAAAATGCTTACATAACCCCTATGCCCTAATCTTTTCTAACGAAAAATGATGATGCCATCAAAGTTTAGAACTCTATCAGACAACTTTACCCTTATATTGTTTCAAGCACATGTCCCCATCTGAATTATTTATAAAACGGTAATTAATTACTATGCATATATATATATATAAATTGCACTTGACCCTTTTCACCTTTTGTATTATTGATAAATTGTACTTAACCATTATATTATTTATAAATTATATTTAACAAATCAAGCAACAAACTTGTATTACTTAGATTTGTGACAACACTAGGAGAAAGGGCGGCAAGCTGTAAGAGAGAAAAGTTCGAAATTTTTTAGAGCAAGGAGGAGAAACTGAAATGAGTTTTTTTTATTAGAAAGAAGACTACATGTAAAAGGGGTAATCCCGATATTTAGATTTTTAGCCTACCACCATTAAATTCCACCATTAGGGTATAAGAGTTATGTGGTTTGGGTTTTAATAATACATGGGTGTTAAGTACTTTTTTGTCATAATTCACAGGGGCTATATGCAATTTACCCAATATGAATTATAGCCTCAAAGTATGCACACCATTAGTGGATGGACTGTGTAGAACAGTATGGGTTCTGTATTTTAGGTGATGGAGTATAAGATATTTCCATGCGAGTGAGTTGCATTACAGAGGATTAACAATGTCACTTTCCAATACTCAATTTCTAATACATATGCGCACAGCTTGTCAAAGTTCCAAGCGTACCGGTAACATTTTCCTCCTCGGTGATGCCATTCCATGATGAAATGGTGTGCTTGTAAGTTTGCAAAATTCATGAGTTATTATACGAGTCTATTTCCTTTTTACGACCGTTTGTTCTAATTAGGACACGTGAACACACGGTGGTGATTCATTAATTGTGTTTTCATTTAATCCTTACATTGGGGAAGAGAGGTTGGGGGGGGGGGGGGAGAAGGAGCCCAAGATGGGGGAGGTTGGGAAGCAGCGCGATTTTACTGGGCTTGATAAATGCGGAAAGCACACGAGCCAGGAGTCAGAGAGACACATGGGTTCTATGCAAAGTGGGGAGATTTCCAAAGCTTGGCGTGCTGGGCTCCACTTATACTATGATTGGGCAGTTTTGCCGCTGGATGTGGGCCAAACCCAGACTGGACTTGGCATATCAGCAAAAGCGTCGAGTAACTCCACTGGGCCACCAGGGACTTTGGTTCCTTTCTTTCTTTTTTATTCTCCGGCGTTAGGCATCAGCACACAGCAAGTGGAAGTCACAGTGGCACAACTTGGGTTACCAGGCCCAGCCAAGATAAGAGAGGCAGGCTATAATGCAACTGTTATGAAATTATTGCCACAAAAATAAGAATGCTGTAAATTTCCATACATGAGACTGCCGGGGTTAAGGAAACGGGAGGCCTGTCGTTTACTGTTTTGCATCTTTAGGGTAAAGGTTTTTCTTTCTTTTTTTTGGTCAATCACCTTACAACAGTTAAATTCAAGTTGAGTGCCTTTTAAAAGTTCAAAAAGACATGCTTGTTAATGTTTAGCATACTGTTGTGAGCTTTTCTAATTTTATCAGTGTCATTGCCACAGCTCATAATAATACCAATGAACTTGTTGTTTGTTTTTTTTTTTGTTGAGGAACTTAAAACACCATGTCCAAAGTGACCAACATAGGTGATCTCCCTTTTATAAGTTAGAAATATTAGCTGAACTTGAAAATTAAACGTTGTATCATGCCATAAAAATTAGAAGATTGGTAACCATATGCCCCCTCCGTCCGGAATTATTATCAGCATAAGGATTTTCAGAATTGACTAAAATTAATTTATTTTGGAAAATTATATAATGATAATAATTCCGGACGGAGGGAATAGTCAACATGGCAACCAAGAAGTGCCGGGCACATAGTAAGAGGGCTCTAAATTTTATCCATATTTGGGAGAACACCTTTAAAAGTCATGATAAATATTTGTAGCCCTTTTTTATTTCAGTGTTATTCGCCCTCGATTTGGACATAACTCTTACAGTATTTTGGAGCAAGTAGCTGTATTCATGAATCCCCCGTGGCGTTTGCATTAATAAAAAAAAAGCTGTATTCAAGAAAAAAAAAAGGATCAAGTAGCCAAAAAGTGCCAGTGGTCCAATCACCAACAGATCCTAATCAGGAAGCATCAGCCGGTCCCCTCGAGAAAACATGGACCATTTTGGTCAGATTTAGCTCTCTGCTTTATTCCTGTTCTTGGCGACGGCTCTTCAATGCAAGAGGCCGGTGAGGATCAAGGTCCTTGACTCGGACTACGTGTTCTCCTGTAAGACGCATGATATACACGGAGCACCTGACTCCCTGACTGACGACTACAAAGCAGAGCCATTGGATGTGAAGGACATAAGAAGGTCCACTCCATCCGTGATGTAGAAAAGAGATCATTTATGTCGATAATGAAGAGAGAGGGTGTCAACTCTCACGAGACAAGGGTCATGAGGTCGCAAGTTGGATGGCGAGTGGATTTTGATGGAGAGAGCTCTCTCCATAGAGAGGTAATTAAGGCGTCGAAATGGGACGCACATACAAATGTATGGTCTAATCGGCTCCCCCCCAAAACAAAACGAGTGGAGAAGGATAAAAAGAAAACGAAATTGACAGGAGTTTTTAATTAGATGGATGGAACAGAGGATTTGGGGTAGGACCCCGCTTGGATTTAGCCGACAGACGGGACGAAGGAGACATCTGGACCCCCCCCCCCCCCCCTCCTTAGTCTATGCACACCCTCTTCCCCCCTGAAATGCAAATGCAGTGCAACCAAAATAGTCAAGATAACGGGGCCTCATCGCTTTGATAAAAGTAGGACGGGCAGAAGCTGGGGCCTATTGTGCGGGAGCAGCCGCGCAGGATCCCGTCAGAGTTGAGCAGTTTGGCTGGAAGCATCTAGGTGACCGTCCCCCACAGTCCCACACCCACATGGTCCAACCTCGACCACCTCCTGGCGGTCCCTGTTGCTGTGCCCCTTCCAGCACATGTCCCACCCCTTTACGTTGTGTCCAGACAGATTGATATGCGGCATTGGCCTGTACCCTGGCGGGCTGGCTGTTGCTCTGATGATCAGCAGCCTCTGGCTCTGGCATGGCATGGCTAAGATGGTCGCATCGTCACGCCAGACTCCTTGTCTATCTCTGAAGCATAGTATCAGCAACATGCTTTGTCCACTCACTTCCACTGGTGAATGGATCATGTCTTATCTGTATGTTGGCAAACACAACAAGTGCAATTTAGAGACGCGGGTCAGTTTCATCACGATCGTAGTGCCATTAATCAGAACGATGATAACACTCTTATGATTGTGATTCCTGAGAGTTGACTACAAGTCTGGCAATATATGGTGTCCGACACGTCTGCGATTCACGTTGTTCCATTCCAATCACCGTGATGATCCGGCCCCCTGTTTATCCTTTTGCGAGCACTTGAAAAATTGTAATAAGGAGAGATTGTACTTTACCGGAGTGTGTTGAATAATATCGCAATTGAATAAGAAAGAGTAGATCGATCAAAATTGTCTGAGACAGTTTGCACTGCTGATTTCGAAATAGATATTATCGCCCTCCATGTGCACAGGCTTCTTCCGACAATCTATCCCCAAAATACAATGAACCATTGGTCGATGAACAGTGTACTCTAACAAATCTGACCCCGAACTCAAAAAGGAAGTAAAACTATTGCCTTTTAAAAAAAGAATCAGAGAAGGAGAAGAATTTTCCAGAACGAATTGTATTCTGTGTATTCTATTTTTTTGTCTCATACAGCCATATACAAATTTGAATCTAACGAGAACCCTTTCACAAAGGGAGACGAACGGGTACCCTTTCACAAAGAGAGATGAACAGACATAACGTTCCATTGTCCACCCAAGTATATGTCTCACCGTTTGATCATAATCAACGGCTCATATTCTCTAAAAATAATTGGCCGTTTAATAAAAAATCAAAGGCTCTAAATGCGAAGTGCCTCGCTAAAGTGCCATAATGCGCCCATGCCAAGTGTGTGTGTGTATGTGAACTTTCGGTGCACCTATGAATGTATACACACTTGTTTGGGGAGAGCCTCTACACCAATAATATATATAACGAGAAAAAAAATTTCTTTATATATATCATATCACACCAATATGTATTTACTATGTGGGACTAAAGAAATCTCCCAACATAGAGATTTCTTTTCCTTTTTTCTTCTAAACTTAGCAAAAGGCAGAAATAAAATAAAAATAAAATTATCTCTAATTCCTAGTTCAATCACAGGCCAACAAATCATGAGATTTTTGTTAATGAGTTTTACACTACTACTAAAATTTGGGCCTAATCCAACAAGCACTTGGTGGTAGCTTAGCGGAGGCGAGGGAGAATAATAAAAAGGGTGGTTTACATTTTAGTCCAAGTAGGTGCATTTTAACCAAAATACTACAAAATGGAAAATATTGTATCCACTTTGGTACAAAATACCCAGAATTTCACATCCACTTTAGTCCCGCACGAGCTCCCACACACTCAAATTTTTTAAAAATGATAAAATTGCCCTTCCCCGCGTGGAACAACGTAAATGCCTTCCAAACGGCGTCATTAACATCGTTTCAACGTCTTTTCCACGTCTTGTCTTGACCCACGCGATTTCAAAAATCAAAATCTGTCCACATGGGTATTTAAAGTCACAACCTTGTGTTTCTCCATCACAACCCTAAACTACAGCTTCCACTTCGCGTCCCAACCATCTTGCAACTCTATTGCCTCCTCGTGGTGACCCTCCCTCAGTCGCGGCGGCGCTCCCGTCTCACGGCAGCGACTTCCCACAATGATGGCAACGCTCCCCTGTCACAACGCAACCCTCCCCAGCGCTCCTATCTCACAACGACACTCACCCCTCCCTGGAGGCGACTTCCCCTCGCGACGGCGGTGTCCTCTTGCACTCTCCCTTTGCGGTGGTGTTGTTAGGGGTATAAACGGATGGACACGGGCGTGGACAAGCTATGTCCGTAGCCGTCTGCTTACTTGAAAATTTGGTGTCCATCTGTTCGTGCCCGTGCGGACATCCCTATGTGTTTGTCCGCATGTGTCCGTTTTGAATACGGACGGACACGGACAACACGAACACAAATGGACACATACATTTTAACCTTAAATTTTGTCACGGACATAGACGGCTACGAACGTGGACACACTCTATCCGCAACCGCATCCGCCCATCTACCGGACGATCAAACCTGTCCGTGTCGGACAAAATTTTGTGTCCGTTTGGACAAAAAAATAGACGAACATGGATATCCGGACGCTGTTTACACCCCTAGGCACTATCCCTCGCGGTCTCCCCTACCGGCAGCGCTCTTCCCTCGTGATCTCCCTAGTGGCGGAGCTCTCCCCTCGTGGCGGCGTTCTCCATGGCAGATGCTTCTACCTTTTCCGCCCACCAAGAAGAGGTAAGTACAACCTCCATTTTTTTATAGTAAAAGTTACTTTCTTTCATGATTACTTGATGAATTAGCTTTTTCCTGCTCTTGGCTTATGCATGTCGAGGGCTTCATGTTGTATAATATTGTTTAATGGGTTGTGATGGACAAGAGTAATAATTGTGTTGGGTTGCATGTGTTTGTTTTATGATGTTTAATAAGAAGTTATGATAGCTTGCGAGGTGTCTGCATGTTCAACTGCTTAATGGGTTGTGATGGAAACGTGTAGCAAATGTGTACAACTTGTGATGGGCAAAGTTGACGGTTGGGGGTGTTGGTCATGAGCTTTGATGGAATCGGTGACGTTGTGATGGTTCTTCTGTAGGGTTGTGATGGACAAGAGTAATAGTTGTGTTATGTTGCATGTGTTTGTTTTATGATGTTTAATATGTTGTGATAACTTGCGAGGTGTCTGTATGTTCAACTATTTTCATGAATGCATTTATGGTTGGGATGGAAACGTGTAACAGTTGTGTACAACTTGTGATAGAAAAGTTGAGGGCCTTGTGTTGGTCATCAGCTCTGATGGATTTTGGTGACGTTGTGATAGTTCTTTCGTAGGATTGGGATGCATCGGTTATATGATGGTTGTGTTGAGATTGTGTTATGGTTGCGATGAAGTTGTGTTTATTCCCTAAATGCATTTGGTTGTGCTTCATGTGTACTTAATATTACATTGCATTACATTTTGAAGATTGGTAGAGTTGAGTGCAGATGCTCAACTTCAAAAGTGTTCAACCTCATCCCGGATTTTAAGGGAGGGGTACACGAGCAACTAATGAAAAATTATTTCAAAGTTTTCTTTGAGATGCCAGACACAATGATTTGTTATTGTCTAATTGGCCACATGCTGGTCAGGAGGGAAAGCGGCTTAACTTTCAGAATTGGCATGCGGTCAGCCACTGTGAAGCCGATAGATGTGAGTATGATAATGTAGTTGCCACTGCACGATGGATTTGTAGTTTGAAGGAAATCATCGCAGCGCACAAAGGCCCCCACCTTCTAGGAGAAGATGTTCCTTGGGGTCAGAGTAAGTAGGATTACTACAAAGATGATAAAGGGAAAGTTTGACAACAAGAAGTTGAAGGTAAATAATAGGGCAAGGTTAGCCTTGTTGTACTGCATTGTTGTGTTCCTCCAACCTAGGCCAAGGGATGTGGTTGATGGCAAGTTTTGGATAATGATGGATGAGTCCAACCTTGCCACCTTTGATGCATATCCCTGGGCTTGGGATGTCTACAATATGCTTTAGAATGACGTTAGTAACGCCGATGAGGATAGGGAAGAGAGGAAAGATCGATACAATTTGTTTGGTTGTGGAGCTGTCTTATAGGTACGTTATATCTTATGCCTTGTGTTCACCATTATTAGTTGTGGCTAATTATATTGTAGTTATGTGATTATTTTTTACAGTTCATGCTATGAATATGTATGTAGGTGTTGATAGGAATGTTGTGATGCCATATTATGATGATCATTGTACATTGTCTTTACGTATATTGTGGTGATAGCCCTTTTAATGTTGTGATAGTGTAAATATAGGTTGTGATAACCCTTTTAATGTTGTGATGGCTATATTTATAGGTTGTGATAATTGTTAGATATCATATATTGTGTTGTGATGGTATAAATGTAGGTTGTGATGGTGTAACTGTAGGTTGTAATAGAGGTTGTGATGATCCTTCTGTCGGTTGTGATCTATGTCAAAATGTAGGTTGCGATGGTGTAACTGTAGGTTGTGATAGAGGTTATGATAGATTATATGCATGTCGAACATTGAGTTGTGAAGATATACTTCTAGGTTGCGTTAGATCTCATGGTGAGTTGTGATGATATGTCTCTAGGTTGTGATAGAGGTTGTGTCCAATATATGAATAAGCTGATATGGTTGTGTTAGATATCGTATATCGCGTTGTGATTGACTTATGCATGTTGTGATAGCGGGTTGCCTTGATATTGTAATTTGATTTGGATATGTTTGCCACATATACTAACTTCCAACACCTTCTTAGTTCGTTGTGAATGAGTTGTGGTGACTTATACATGTTGTGATAGCGGATTGCCTTGAGGTTATGATTGTATTGTTGTGATAACTTATACGTTGTTGTGGTGACTTATGCATGATGTGATACCAGGTTGCCTTGATGTTGTGATTGAATTAGGATAGACTTGCCACATACACTAACTTCCAACACCTTGTTAATTCATTGTCATTGAGTTGTGGTGACTTATGCATATTGTGATAATGGATTGCCATGATGTTGTAATTTTATTTGGATACGCTTGCCACATACACTAACATCCAACACCTTGTTAATTCATTGTCATTGAGTTGTGGTAACTTATGCATGTTGTGATAGCGGATTGCCATGATGTTGTAATTTGATTTAGATATGCTTGCCACATACACTAACTTCTTACATCTGCTTAGTTCGTTGTGATTGAGTTGTGGTGACTTATACATGTTGTAATAGCGGGTTGCCTTGAAGTTGTGATTGCATTGGGATAGGGTTGCCATATACACTAACTTTTAACACCTTAATTCGTTGTGATTGAGTTGCGGTGACTTATGCATGTTGTGATATCGGCTTGCTTTGAGGTTGTGATTGCATTGGGATTGGCTTGCCACATAAATTAACTTCCAACATCTTCCTAATTCGTTGTGATTGAGTTGTGGTGAGTTATGCATGTTGTGATAGCGGGTTGCCTTGAGGTTGTGATTGCATTTAGATATGCTTTCCACATACACTAACTTCCAACATCTTCTTAGTTCGTTGTGATTTAGTTGTGGTGACTTATACATGTTGTAATAGCGAGTTGCCTTAAAGTTGTGATTGCATTGGGATAGACTTGCCACATACAGTAACTTCCAACACATTTTTAATTCATTGTGATTGAGTTGTGGTGACTTGTACATGTTGTGATAGTAGGTTGCCTTGATGTTGTAATTTGATATGGATATGCTTGCCACATACACTAACTTCCAACATCTTCTTAGTTCGTTATGATTGAGTTGTGGTAACTTATATATGTTGTGGTGACTTATATATATTGTGATAGCGGGTTGCTTTGAGGTTGTGTTTGCATTGGGATAGGCTTGCCACATACACTAACTTCCAACACCTTCTTAATTCGTTGTGATTGAGTTGTGGTGACTTATACATGTTGTGATTGCATTAGGATAGGCTTGCCACATACATTAACTTTCAACACCTTCTTAATTCGTTGTGATTGAGTTGCGGTAACTTATGCATGTTGTGATAACGGGTTGCCTTGAGGTTGTGATTACATTGGGATAGATTTGCCACATACACTAACTTCCAACACCTTCTTAATTCGTTGTGATTGAGTTGCGCTGACTTTTGTAATAACAGGTTTCCTTGAGGTTGTGATTGCATTGGGATAGACTTGCTCCATACACTAACTTCCAACACTTTCTTAATTCATTGTCATTGAGTTGTGGTGACTTATGCATGTTGTGATGGCTGGTTGCCTTGAGGTTGTGATTTTATTGTTGTGATGACTTATGCATTGTTGTGGTGACTTATTCATGTTGTGATAGCGGGTTACTTTGAGGTTGTGAGGCATTGCTGTGATGACTTATGCATGCTGTGATAACGGGTTGCCTTGTGGTTGTGATTGCATTGGGATAGGCATGCCACATACACTAATTTCCAACATCTTCTTAATTCGTTATGATTGAGTTGCGGTGACTTATGTATGTTGTGATAGGGGGTTGCCTTGAGGTTGTGATTACATTGTTGTGATGGCATTGAGTTGTAGTGACTTATGCATATTATGATAGCGGGTTGCCTTGAGGTTGTGATTGCATTGGGATAGGTTTGCCATGTACACTAACTTCCAACACTTTCTTAATTCATTGTGATTGAATTGCGGTGACTTATGCATGCTGTAATTGCAGGTTTCCTTGAAGTTGTGATTGCATTCGGATAGGTTTGTGTTGTGAACGCCATGCCTGGCCTGAATAGATACGTCAGCGGGCCAAAGTCAGCAATAGCCATCATGCCAGTAGGATAATTGATTAGTATTGCATATTTTATTGTAATTAGGCCCGTTTAGGCTAATTGTTAGGTAACGGACTAATTGAGAATAATCAGGTCAATTAGTGGCCCATCAGCTTGGCCAGATGGCGCGCGCCCCTTGGCAGATGCACCATCTTCTTTCTTTTATATGTTGGGCGTCCTCCTCAGTGGGGAGGTTATGCAATAGAAAACCATTTCAGTTATTACTTTTCTTCTTTATTTCTTTTCACTTTTGTCGTCGAGATACCTTGTGACCATTGCCGGTCACAACATTGGTATCAGAGCGGTGCCGATCTGAGAGCAATCATGCCTCCTCGCAAACAACCATTGGGAATGCCAGAAATCCGGGAGGAACCTGAGGCGGCGAAAGAGGTGACTAGTCCACGACCGACGCCAGAATCCAACAGGAGGTACTGATTGCCATGATCAGTGCGCTTGGTGTCCGACTGCAGAACTTGGAGATGATCCATTCCCAGAACCAGGCGCAGAACCCGGCCAACTAGACAGCCACAGTCACTCCTCCACCACCACCACCAGGAGGTCTTGGTGGTCCAGTTCGACAAGGGGGTCCAGTGTGCTTGGCGGCTCTACACAGGCCCTGACTGGGTTTTCCATCGCACATGGAACCCAACTAGGTTCCTTTAACCCAGGCGCTGAAGATGGCAGATTTGGCCTTGCGGGACGAGGCACTCCAGGTGTTCGAAGAAATGACACAATGAATCTGCACATGAGAAATGTCCAGCGTGAGTTGGACGCGGATTGGGAGGAGTCTCTAGGCTATCGTGGAGGCCAGAGGGGTAGCGCAGAACCCAGGTTGGCACGGCTCCAATTCCCACGATTCAATGGTGAAGAGTACCCTGTGGAATGGCTATACAAGGCGGACAAATTCTTCGCCTATCAGGGGACTATTTCAGAGGCCGAACGCCTGCGTGTGGCCGCTTTTCACTTAGATGGAGACGCTTCGGTCTGGTACCAGGCCTTTGAGAAGGAGGTATGATTTCCAACTTGGGCGTCATTCTCGGATGAGTTGTGCATCCAGTTTGGGCCGAACGAATTTCAGGATTTCAACGAGATGCTCTCCACCATCAGGCAAACAACAACCGTGAGGGCATACTATTCAGAGTTTATGAAGATTGCGAACCGCTTGCCAGAATGGCCGATCGCAGCACTGGTTGGCACTTTCAAGGGCAGCCTAAAATCGGAGATAGCGGACGAAATGCGGCATTTTCCTTGTCACACGATGAGGGATGTGGTGCGTCACGCCCGCATTGAAGAGGAGAAGCTGGCCAGACAAAGGAGGGGGGCGTGGGAGTTTTCCAGCTAGGCCCCCTGCTAAGCCAGCGCTGGGGCCACTGCCGTCTCCTGCTCCAAATTCCAGTCGACCTTCGACGACTGGCTCTGTTGTTCCCCCTGTTCGGTGACTCACAACCGCTTAGATGGAGGAGCGTCACGCCAAGGGGCTATGTTGCAGGTGCGATGAAAAGTTTGTTCCCGTGCACAGGTGCGCAGTACGGGGAAGTTTACTCATAGAAGAAGTCGACGAGGATGTTTCTTTCCAACACGAGGAGATGACCCCAGAGTACCCTGACGTGCAACCTGAGATCTCTGTGTACGCTTATTCAGGGACCTTTACCCCACGCACCATGCGGGTACAGGGACTCCTCAAGCGACAGGAGGTGGCGGTATTGATTGACAGTGGGTCGACACACAATTTAACGACAAGGTTGCACATCTATTAGGTTGCTATGTGTCCAATGCAAACCTTTTGACGTGCTCATTGGGGATGGCAAACACCTTAGGAGTTCAGGGGTCTGCGCCCAAGCTGCCCTTACTATCCAAGGCCACACCTTC
Organism: Houttuynia cordata; assembly: GCA_039654745.1. Taxonomy (NCBI): domain Eukaryota; kingdom Viridiplantae; phylum Streptophyta; class Magnoliopsida; order Piperales; family Saururaceae; genus Houttuynia; species Houttuynia cordata. The sequence continues at coordinate 52,651,524 of CM077502.1, read as the reverse complement.
ATCACAGACTTGTTTCTACTACCCACGAAGGGGGCGGATGTGGTCCTAGGGGTCCAATGGCTGCAGAACCTCGGGGATGTGGTCTGGAACTTTAAGGACCTCCTTATGGATTTCAAGGTGCACGGACAGCGGGTTTGCCTCCAAGGATCCCAACCAGGTGCTTTGCATACGGCCCAGGCTGTGGGGTCATTCTTCAAGTTCACGCCCCAGGGGCTCTTGTTGCAGTTAACAGGCAGTGGTGGATGTTGAACAGACCGACATACTGGAGGACTTGCGCTCTTTACTAGATGATCATGCCGACATATTCTCGGAGCCAACCGGCCTACCACCTGCCCGATCACACAATCATGCCATTCCACTACTACCTAATGCTGCGCCGGCCAATGTGCGACCGTATCGCTACCCTCATATCCAGAAAGCGGAAATTGAGCGCCTGGTGCACGACATGCTGCAGTCCGATATTATTTAGCCCAGCAACAGCTCCTTCTCCTCGCCGGTTCTACTGGTCCGAAAGAAGGATGGGTCATGACGATTTTGTGTTGATTACCGCGCTTTGAACGCTATCACAGTCAAAGACAAGTACCCAATACCAGTTATAGAGGAGCTGCTGGATGAGCTGGCGGTGCCATGGTGTTTAGCAAACTCGATTTGCGCTCAGGATATCATCAAATCCGCATGACACCGTCGGATGTCCACAAAACTGCATTCCGGACACATGACGGTCATTTCGAGTTTTTGGTCATGCCCTTCGGCCTGACGAATGCTCCTGGTACCTTCCAAATTCTCATGAATGACTTGTTCCGGCCATTCCTCAGACAGTTCGTCCTCGTTTTCTTCGATGACATCTTAATATACAGCCAGTCTTGGGACGCACACTTAGATCATTTGCGGTCAATTTTCTCTATTTTACGGACTCATTCCTTATTTCTTAAACGGTCGAAGTGTTCCTTTGGTAGCAGACAGGTGGAATACTTGGGTCATATCATTTTGCACGAGGGCGTTTCCACTGACCCCTCGAAGGTAGCTGTCATGCTGTCCTGGCCGGCACCCACCTGTGTCAAGGGTCTCCTCGATTTTTTGGGGCTGACAGGGTATTACCGCAGATTCATCAGCCAGTATGGGATTATTGCCAGCTCACTGACCGCCAAAAACTTGATCGTTTAAATATAAACCCTTGCAAGTGCACAAGGCAATTGTACTATGGTGAGTATTGATAAGGGTTGTCGAACCTCAGGGACGGATTAATCTTTTACCAAATTCAAGAGAAGAAAGTTGCAGTTTTTATTTAATCTAAATAAAGCTATGAACTTTAACTACTAAGCTGAGTTTTAATCAATATGTGGAATACCAAGGCTTCAAATCCACCACAATAAACTAGTGTAAAGTCTCTCTCTCTCTCTTTTAAATAAAGATTTCCAATTGGCTGGTGTATTCCTCTCAGACATACACCTGTCAATTCAAATTATAGTGCTCTCCTCTCGGACGTAACACATAAATCAATTAAGCATATGGAATTGTGATCTATCTCTCTCAAGCATAAATCAATGAAACTTTATTAACATATGACAAATCAGAACACTCACATTCCTCTCAGACATGCAAGTAATCTTTCAGATTGAAATTCATAAAATCCACTCTTGTCTCTCTCAAGCACAAAGAATAAACTCAATGAATTAACTTTAATTGCATAATAAAATCCATACACCAACTAGAGTAAAAATAATATGAGAGAAAAGAACTACACAACCAGATTATTGGGCTTCATCTACGCCTTGGATAGGAGTTTAGCCAAGCATGGGAAGAGAATCCATCATCTTCATCTTCATCATCTTCTTCTTCCTTTGCTCTAGCCTCCAAGGGACTCAAAACTCTATTCTCTAATGCCCAATACGTTCTCCTTTAAGGCATATATATAGGGGTGAAGGAAAGCCCTCAAATCCCCTTCCAAATCCGAGTCAAAATAGGGTTAAATTGCGTTTTCCGTATGCACTGATCGATCGCCCGTATAACACGATCGATCGCCTTGCGAACGCAGCCGAACGAAGCCGTTTTCCTTTGTTAATTGCTTCCGATCGATCGTATGGCGAACGACGCCGGACGAAGCCGATCGATCGTTTTTACTGTCTTCAAAATCTCGCGCAAGACCAAATATTTCAGTAGATACGATCGATCGTTTGGGTGTCCGATCGATCGTTTTCTCCAATGTAGTGTTTTAAGCGGAAGACGCGATCGATCGCGTAAGGATGGGATCGATCGTTTCTACTGTCCGGAATCCTCAAATGGTTATAACTTTTTGTTCCGAACTCCGAATTGCGCGTGGTTGGTGGCGTTGGAAAGCTGACTTCTTGAACTTTAACATGAGACTTGAATCAGTCCAATACAATATTTGTACACGGAGTTACGATAATTTGACCATTGAAGTCCGTTTTCTCTTCATTTTTGTATCTTTGCTCTCATTTCCTACAAAACTAAAAACTATATTAAAGTAGTAGTTATTCTAATCAAACACTAGCATAAACATAAGTTTTAGGAGATAATAAAATGCATATTTCATGTATAGATCACCTACTCAAAAAGTTTGCATGGACAGAAGAGGCGCATAAGGCTTTTGAGCGTCTGAAACAGGCTATGGTTACTGCACCTGTTTTGGTCTTGCCATATTTCACTCTTCCCTTTGTGGTGGAAATGGATGCATCGGATACAGGCATGGGGGCGGTCCTCTTGCAGAACGAACGCCCAGTGGCCTTCTTCAGCAAATCTCTCGCCGGCCGCTCTTTGACTCTTTCGGCCTATGAGAGGGAAATGCTGGCCATTGTTCATTCAGTAACCAAGTGGCATCCTTATTTGTTGGGTCGACGTTTTATTATCCGTTCCGACCATCAGCCATTGAAGTATTTTCTTGAGCAATGAGTTTCTACACCAGCACAGCAGCGCTGGGTTAGCAAGCTTCTGGGGTATGATTATGAGATCGTCTACAAGAAGGGGTCTGAGAATACTGTCGCGGATGCTCTTTCACGGTGCTCGACAGAGGGTGCTTGTATGGCTATGACCGGGCCGACTTACCCCTTTCTTCCTGATCTGCGTGGCGCCTATACTGAGGACCCCGCCACTAGCCAGTTGATCGAACGTCTCCACGGGCATCAATTGGATGATCCTTCTTTCACTTGCACGGTGACACTTTATTTTGGAAAGGGAAGCTGTGGGTGCCTAACAGCAGGGACTTGCGTCGGCGTGTTCTTTCACATTTTCATGACACACTCATGGCGGGACATGAAGGTGCCTTCCGGACCTACAAACGGGTGAGCCAGAGTTTCCTGTGGCCTGGAGTAAGGAAGGACGTTCAACAGTATGTGGCTGCTTGTGACACTTGCCAGTGCGCCAAGGCTGTCACTACCTCTCCCCAGGGTCTTCTTCAACCCCTTCCCATTCCGGATCAGATATGGGAGGATGTCTCTATGGACTTTGTGGAAGCCTTGCCCGCGGTCCAAGGAAAGTCGGTCATTCTTGTGGTGGTGGACCGGCTCTCAAAATATGCTAATTTTTGTGCTTTGAGCTAGGGGTGTTCCTGGACAGACACGGACACGGACAGAGGTTGTCTGTGTCCGTGTCCGTATAAATTTGTCCGTGGGTTCGCTGTCCGTGTCCGTGGCCGAATGTCCGACGGACACGGAAGCGGACACGGACATTTCCCCCCTTTTATACCCCCCTCCCTCCTCCCCTCCCCCCCTCTGCTCCCTCTGCGACCCCCGCCGCCCTCCCCTCTGCGACCCCCGCCGCCCTCCCCGCGACCCCGGCCGCCCTCCTCTGCGACCCCCGCCGCCCTCCCCGCGACCCGGCCGCCCTCCCCTCTGCGACCCCGGCCGCCCTCCTCTGCGACCCCCTCTGCGACCCCCGCCGCCCTCCCCTCCTCCCCGCGAGCCCGGCCGTCCCTCCTCTCCGCCGCGGCGCCGTCCCTCCTCCTCCGCGACCGGAAACGAGGTAAAAATGTAATTTTTTTTTGAGCCGCCCTCCTCCACCCCTTCGGCAGCCGCCCCTTCTCCTCGGACCTCGGACAGACGGCTGTCTGAGGTCCCTTGGCCGCGTCCGTGGCCGGAATCTACGGACAGATTCTCTCGGCGCGGACACGGCCACGGACACCTCGGACGCGGCCGGCCGCGAACACCCCTACTTTGAGCCATCCTTTTGCAGCCCGGACGGTTGCGGAAACCTTTGTCAAAGAGATCGCCCGGTTACACGGGATGCCTAAGACTATCATCTCGGATCGAGACAAGGTTTTCATTTCTGCATTCTGGCATGAGTTTTTTGCTCTCCAAGGCACGAAACTCACCATGAGCACGGCTTACCATCCCCAGACAGACGGCCAGACGGAGGTCGTCAACAGGTGTGTGGAGCAATATTTGCGCTGCTTTGTGGGGGATCAGCCCCGTAAATGGTTACAACTTCTTCCTTGGGCGGAGTGGTCTTATAATACAGCATATCACACACGGATGGAGTTTACGCCATTTGAAGTTGTCTATGGCCGTCCACCTCCTTCCGTCCTCTCTTATATGGCCCACAGGTCGTCCGTTGCTGAGGTCGACTATTTACTTCAAACAAGGGATGAGGTTCTCCGGCAACTGAAGACCAATCTCGCAGTCGCACAGAACCGTATGAAACAACTTGCTGATAAGAAAAGGACCGATCGGGCCTTTCAGGTGGGGGATTTGGTTTATGTATCCGTCCTACCACAGCGTCAGACCTCCTTGTTCAGAACGGATCAGGCCAAGTTAGCACCTCGTTATCATGGGCCATATTCTATGCTCGAACGTATCGGGCCCATTGCTTATCATCTGGCTCTACCTCCAGGGTCATTGGTGCACCCAGTTTTCCATATTTCGCGCCTCCAACGTTTTGTGGGTGATGCTTCTTCGGTCACTATAGGTGGGCCCTTATCTTTTATGCATCCTGTGGATACGGATACTCCAGTGCCAGCATCTATCATTGACAAACGACACATTCATAAGGCGGGTCGCATTATTACAGAGATATTAGTGGCATGGAAGGGCCATTCACTTGAAGATGCAACGTGGGAAGTGGAGGACGACATTCTGGCTCGTTTTCCAGACTGGTCACCTTGAGGTCAAGGCGATAAGCGGAGCGTGGTGGATTGTTGTGAATGCCATGCCTCGCCTGGATAGATACGTCAGCGAGCCAACGTCAGCAATAGCCATCATGCCAGTAGGATAATTGATTAGTATTGCGTATCTTATTGTAATCAGGCCTGTTTAGGCTAATTGTTAGGTAACGGGCCGATTGAGAATAATCAGGTCAATTAGTTGTCCATCAGCTTGGCCATATGGCACGCGCCCCTTGGCAGACGCACCATCTTCTTTCCTTTATATTTGGACGTCCTCCTCAGTGGGGAGGTTATGCAATAAAAAACCATTTCAGTTATTACTTTTCTTCTTTCTTTCGTTTCACTTTTGCCGTCGATATACGTTGTGACAATTGCCGGTCACAACAGTTTGCCACGTACACTAGCTTTCAACACTTTTTTAATTTATTATGATTAAGTTGCGGTGACTTATGCATATTGTAGCGGATTGCCTTGAGATTATGATTGCATTGAGATAGGCTTGCCACATACACTAACTTCCAACATCTTTTTAATTCGTTATGATTGAGTTGCGGTGACTTATGTATGTTGTGATAGCGGATTGTCTTGAGGTTGTGAGTGCATTGTTGAGATGACTTTGAGTTATAGTGACTTATACATGTTGTGATAACAAGTTTCATTGAGGTTGTGATTGCATTTTTGTGATGGCATTGAGTTGTGGTGACTTATGCATATTGTGATAGATTGCCTTGAGGTTATGATTGCATTGGGATAGGTTTGCCACGTACACTAACTTCCAACACTTTCTTAATTCATTGTGATTGAGTTGCGATGACTTATGGATGCTGTAATAGCAGGTTGCCTTGAAGTTATGATTGCATTGGGATAGGTTTGCCACGTACACTAACTTTCAACACTTTTTTAATTTATTATGATTGAGTTGCGGTGACTTATGCATATTGTAGCGGATTGCCTTGAGATTGTGATTGCATTGAGATAGGCTTGCCACATACACTAACTTCCAACATCTTTTTAATTCGTTATGATTGAGTTGCGGTGACTTATGTATGTTGTGATAGCGGATTGTCTTGTGGTTGTGAGTGCATTGTTGAAATGACTTTGAGTTATAGTAACTTATGCATGTTGTGATAACAAGTTTCATTGAGGTTGTGATTGCATTGTTGTGATGGCATTGAGTTGTGGTGACTTATGCATATTGTGATAGCTTGCCTTGAGGTTGTGATTGTATTGGGATAGGTTTGTCACGTACACTAACTTCCAACACTTTCTTAATTCATTTTGATTGAGTTGCGGTAACCTATGCATCCAGGTTGCCTTGAAGTTGTGATTGCATTGGGATAGGTTTGCCACGTACACTAACTTTTAACACTTTCTTAATTAATTATGATTGAGTTGCGGTGACTTATGCATATTGTAGTGGATTGCCTTGAGGTTGTGATTGCATTGAGATAGGCTTGCCACATACACTAACTTCCAACATCTTTTTAATTCGTTATGATTGAGTTGCGGTAACTTATGTATGTTGTGATAGCGGATTGTCTTGTGGTTGTGAGTGCATTGTTGAGATGACTTTGAGTTATAGTGACTTATGCATGTTGTGATAACAAGTTTCATTGAGGTTGTGATTGCATTGTTGTGATGGCATTGAGTTGTGGTGACTTATGCATATTGTGATAGCTTGCCTTGAGGTTGTGATTGTATTGGGATAGGTTTGCCATGTACACTAACTCCAACACTTTCTTAATTCATTTTGATTGAGTTGCGGTGACCTATGCATCCAGGTTGCCTTGAAGTTGTGATTGCATTGGGATAGGTTTGCCACGTACACTAACTTTCAACACTTTCTTAATTAATTATGATTGAGTTGCGGTGACTTATGCATATTGTAGTGGATTGCCTTGAGGTTGTGATTGCATTGAGATAGGCTTGCCACATACACTAACTTCCAACATCTTTTTAATTCGTTATGATTGAGTTGCGGTAACTTATGTATGTTGTGATAGCGGATTGTCTTGTGGTTGTGAGTGCATTGTTGAGATGACTTTGAGTTATAGTGACTTATGCATGTTGTGATAACAAGTTTCATTGAGGTTGTGATTGCATTGGGATAAGTTTGTCACGTATACTAACTTCCAACACCTTCTTAATTCATTGTGATTGAGTTGTTGTGACTTATGCATGTTGTGATAGTGGATTGCCTTAAGGTTGTGATTGCATTGGGATATGCTTGCCACATATACTAACTTCCAACGTCTTCTTAATTCGTTGTGATTGAGTTGCGGTGACTTATGCATGTTGTGATAGCGGGTTGCCTTGAGGTTGTAATTACATTGAGATAGGTTTGCCACATACCCTACACGACGCCATAACCCGATGCTTCGTGTTCTTCAAATAATTGAAATAGAAGTTCTTAGCGATAGAGAGTTATTTCAATGCCTTCCTCACTTCAACTTGGTCTTTAAAATACTGCCCAATCCCTACCACGTTGTTATCCCAGACTCTCGAACATAGTGGTATTGGCTGACTACTACCACTAGTGGGAAGAGGATTAACCTTGCACTCGTACACACTGTCCTGAGAACTCACAAATGGTCGTTGATATCCGTCATGGGTCACCAGCACTTTACAAAATCTTCCACGGAATAACTCTCTAAAGTCAGCCATTCCCTTATCGGATATCAAGAAAGTCAGCTCATACACCTCAGGGTACAAGTATGCAACACTCAAATTTTTGGGAGGAACGTTGAAGGCATCAACAATTTTTTCCACAAATGAACTCAAAGTTTCATTCTCTTCTAGTGACAACGCCGTGCTTTTACCTCCAACTATCTTCACAGTTCCATCGGGGCTGGATTCAATACACCCATAATAGTAGACCAAAATTTTAAGCTTGCCTGCTTTATCCTAGAGTTACAAAATAAATCAGAAGAATACAACATAGGTCACAACTTACGTAGCAGTGCTATCACAACATAACATCACAACTCATGCCAACAATCATCACAACATTAATTACAACAATCACAACCAAATTCTAAGCCAATACAACTGAATCACAATATTCATCGCAACTGAAACTAATAGACATCATAGCCGAAGTTACATGCCATCACAACATGTCTATAACTAACACACCAAGTGATAATACAACATTCTATCACAACACATCTACAAGTCATCACAACCTATTTACACATGACCACAACCTATTTTAGAAATCATAACTTCGTCATCACAACATATCTATATATTATCACAACCTCTTTTACAATTCATAACTTAAGCTACTCGACCTATCATCGCTACTTAGACATTCCAGCAATTACCAGACATATCAAATGACAAGAAAAATAGTAGCTTTCCTATTTATTTTTAATTTTTTCGCCGCATGAGTTGTGCCGGTATGTCCACTACCTTCGTCTACAACCACTGTTTGGGTTATGCCGATTTGTCCAGCATTATCATCTTCACTTTGGATTCCCAAAATGTTGTTGTTAGAGGTGGCTGCGTCCATTGCAATTACTTTTGCCATCTCATATACAAGGAGTAGTGGAAATCTGAGGTCGCAAGAGGAAAAGGGTCGGACTTTAGTGGCGTGTTGGACCACCGGATGAAGGTCTTTGGAGCTCCTCTAATGGTAGATGACTGCTACAAGCGAGATGAGAAGTGAAAATCTGAGGTCACCAGAGGAAAAAGGTCAGACTTTAGTGGGGCGTCGATGGGCCACCAGATGAAGGCCTTTGGAGCTCTTTTAATGGTGGATGACTGTTACAAGCGAGATAAGAAGTAGAAATCTGAGCTCTCCAGAGAAAAGGGTCGAACTTTAGTGGGGCGTTGATGGACCACCAGATGAAGGTTTTTGGAGCTCCTCTAATGGTGGATGACTACTACATAGGGATGGGGAAGAAAGGGGAAGGGGATGAGAAAGGGGAAGGGGATGGAGAAGGGGATGAGGATGAACCGCCAGATAAAGGTCTTTGGAGCTCCTCTAATGGTGGATGACTTCTACAAGGGGATGGGGAAGAAAGGGGAAGGAAATGAGAAAGGGGAAGGGGATGAGGATGAACTCCGTCTAGCAGGAGAGTGAGGGGCTGTTAGCCCCTCTGTTATGGGCATTTTGGTTATTGACCATGCTAATTTGCTAAAGTTTAACCACTTTAGTCCTAGGGACTAAAATGGAAAAACTTTAGCAAGTTAGACTAAAACGTAATTTTTCCTAATAAAAATCCAATCCCTGCAAATCCACCTTTCAATTTATGAGAGCAGTTCGTCGAATATCCACGAGAAAGATAAGGTGCCAAAAACACACGTAGGATAATTGCAAAATTCTTCTAACGAGTTTTTTATGAGCGTCTTTAGTATGCGCCACAGTTCATGCACTTCGGAGTGTGCAGGGGCATCGTGGGCCATGGGATGTTGATCCTGCGGCGTGGTTGATGTAGGGGACAATCTGGTTTCAATCATTCGCCTATATCTTCTATTCATGAGCGATGTCACTCTTGTCCTACATCAGGTGGCGGTGTGCTATGCGTCGTAGAGTACTTCCTCCAATCTCGAATTCCTATCTTGAGTTTCCATTGGATTTGGTTGCCTTTCCTACGTTCATCATGCATGGTTCACAAATCACAATTCTATCGCCACTCCCATCATTCAGTGGGAGAAATGATAAGTTGCACTTCAGTGCAATGATAGGCGGTAGAAAACACAAAATCCATGACCGAAAGATATTAATAGCTCGGTTGATTTTTTTGACATGATCCCATACGTAATGTGCGTGTCGGGCATGAATTGGGGTGCTACACTGCATGTTCCTAAGCTGGCACGCACCTAATAATTTCCTGACTAGTAGCAGGGGCACGGCAATGGCCACCCTCCTTTTACTTCTCAGTATTAAATTAGAAAATTCTAGTTGGGATAAGCCGTATGTTGATGATGATATATTAATAATAATTAAAATAATATAAATATATTTAGAATTGGCCTTGCAAGTTTGTCCTAACTGGCCGTCATTCAGTGTTTTTCATGTGTCAATGAGAATAGTTAACATGATAACACACCTTTCTTGAATACATATGTGGACTTCTCTTTATGATCGCTAACAGACTTTACATATATGGACACAATTATTAATTCAAAATGCACAAAGATCGCTGGAAAGAAGTATGATTGGACCATGTGGCTGTACCCCGCTCTCTACTAGAAAGAAACTCAAGCAAACTTTACTGTCAAACTTCGAAAAGAACTCGAGCAAACCACCGCCCCTGTAATTAATAGGCTATAATCCACCCGATTGAAAAAGAGTCAATGGTCTGAAAGTTCACTTCGCCATTTGATAAGAAAACGTACGAAACAATATTAGATATCATTATGACCAGAAAGACCATTAAAAATAAGGAAGAATGAAAAAAAAAATGGGCGAAAATGGATGAAGAATGAGAGATATGTATAATTGAAGTTTGTCCCACTAAAACAAATCTGTCCCATTTTAAAGGGGTGATAATTTCAATGATGTATATCTCTCTCATTCTTTATCTATTTTTGCCCATTTTTTTTTCATTCTTCCTTACTTTTAATGATCTTTCTGGTCATAATGATATTGCAAAGATGTTGATCCATCGCATGCTATTTATCAAAAAAAATACTACAAAAACTATGATAAATGGTATGTGATGGCTCAACATCTTTGTGATATCATAATGACTAGAAAGAGCACTAAAAATAAGGAAGAGTGAAAAAAAATGGGCGAAAATGGGTTAGAAATGAGAGAGATATGTATCGTTGAAGTGAGTGCCTATTTAAAATGGGACGGAAAATCATAAGGCAGAAGAAGCGTCGGTTGAACCGACGCCTTTTGGTTTGGTTTTAAAAAAAAAAGCCACGCGGGGTATAAAAATTTTTTTAAAAAAAATAACACATTGTAGCAAATATTTACAAAATAGGGTATCTGACAAGCCACGCAAGCGCCCGCGTGTCACGCGGGCGCTTGCGTGGCTTGTCAGATACCCTATTTTGTAAATATTTGCTACGCGGGCGCTTGCGTGGCTTGTCAGATACCCTATTTTGTAAATATTTGCTACAGTGTGTTATTTTTAAATTTTTTTTTTTTATACCCTATTATATAAATTTCCCATGAACAAATTCGCAAGCTGAGTAGCTCGTGTAAATCTAAGCAGACACTGCCCTCTCACCGTCTCTAATGCTTTGGGTAACGCAGCTCAAAACTACGCACAAAGTTCCCGACGCCAACTCTCTCCTTGCACTTGACATGGATGGCCAACCGCTGGTGCTGCACGCCGGACTAAGTCACTAAAGCTCTAATTAATGATGTCAAAGTATATGCCACATACGAAACATAACTGTCACGACTTGATGGGTCTATAGCTTGGTGGAGCCTCTTGAATCGCATTCACGAAAATGTTCTTCTTATACCATGCGTGCATGGACTGCCCTCTCAAATGCTTCTTGGACGCTCGACAGATCAAGCGCCAGCTTAACTCCATGAGGATATTAGTTGACACTTTTCTTGCCCAAGCATCATCCATTCCTCTTGTTTAGTACAGGTTTGAAGAAGGATTCCTTCTTCTCCCGATGTGATACGCCACATTCTAGTCTCCATCCACACGTTACAACCACGTTCAACGTAGAAAAGAATCGACCTCGCCCACCGATTCAGACCAGCTCAGCCACTTTTGGACCAGTAGAAACAAAGCCTACCTCGCAGCAGTCACCACATGGTCATCATCTGACCTCAGCCAGCTCAGAGAATGAGTCCCCAAAGAGTGGTGTTAGCTTTCTAAGACCACAAAGGACAGAAGCAGTTGCTTCTAAGCCAAGTGTAGCCTGGAGGTGACGGAATGAGTATGTTATATGTTATTCCATCTTCCATTTTCTTTTTCCTCTTACATATGGATTTCTCCCTAGTAAAAAATGGTAAAAGATCAACGCCACCATTGCTCACTATGCATAAAGTACCTTTAGTTGAAGAGAAAAAATTCGAAAGCAACAATTGATGGAAATGAGTGGGTGTGTAGCTACCTTTAGGATAAACAAGGTACATACTTTGCCAATTTTTCATCACTTTGAGATTACAATCATGTAGAAAAGATTGTTCTAGTTAGATTCGCAAATCCAAGTGGATCGCCATGCGCCGCATTGTCAAAGGACTTGAATTCCCAACATCATGTCCGTTACATTGCATAGACCACCAAAACGCCCAAATCCTTACACAATGCGAGCCACTCGCATCAGAGAAGAGGTCTATTCAGTTGAGTCTATTCAGTTGCCACTCAGGACAGGTTGAGTCTATTCAGTTGCCACTCAAACTTGGCCTCTTTTGTGAAGACAACAAAATTTCAAGCAGCAACGCCTTTGTATTGCTGGGTGACCGGACATGAAAACATCAGAGCAGATGTCCATTGGGTGGGGCGAATAAATTGTGCACAATGTTTCACATGAAGGAGGGGTATGAGAACCCAACGCCAAAAGTCAGCCTAGACGAACTATAATACACAGAGTCATGATGTGAGTTTGATTTCAATTGGTTACATTCTTTCGTGCCCTTCTATTCGTTCATCTTTCTCAAGTCAAACATCATCCAACCTTTTGAATTCACTGTAATTGTCAACATTGGCAATGAATAGGTTTCTAACAAGTCAGAAGTTTCGGGGATGCCTCGCCCTTTTCCTTATAAAATCTTGCTGGGCTTCCCTCCCATATAACAAGAGGACGAAGCGGAAGCGAGAATGGCGGCTTGAGTAACGCAAATATTAGTGAGATTTGAAGAGGATCAACAATCACCATGCCCGTATCTAGGAAGATTTTCTAGGAAGGGTTTCAAATAGAGACATCAGAAACATCTTTTAAACAACTTAGTTGTGTCCTCACTCCCCGCCATCACAAAATGCAAGTGCCTCAGAGATCTCCTCCTCAGTCCTGATAGTATTCTTTATAGAGGAATTAGTACTTTACCCTTGTAAATACTTCTAAAATATCTATATATAATATACAAAACAACAAAGTGAGAGTCGTGAGGGTAAAGGAGGAGTCCAGTTTAGATGAGACACGGCTCACGCAATCTCCTTGAGCCATCGGATTTTGATCTGATTGTAGGGGTCAAATCAAGGGACAAATGAGAGTGAATCATCACGTACCCTGTGATTGTCAGATCAAAATTCGACTCCTTGACTCATGCAAATTAATATGAGCTGTCTCTCACAAAGAGAAAGAGTCCAGTTCAGATGAGACACGGGTCACGCAGCTTGCTAGACGGCAACATGTGAGTGAGTAATTTGACAGTGGAATGGTTGCGCGGAATACGTGGTGGATAGGTCCATTGGTGGACAAGTACCATGTGTTCATTATGCTTAGACGTCAAGATGTGAGTAATTTGACGTTTACTACTAGTAGTCTACGTGTTAGAATCTAAATGGACCTATGCACAGGCCACGGGTAAAACCGTTCCACTGGATAATTTATTTACTAATAAGAATCCTACCATCAACCAGTGTTAATATAAGAGTTGACCAGGTTTTAAAAGCGAGACGGGTGTTCACTATACGTTGCTTGGTTGCCCGGAGATTGAGCAGTGTTTAGGACAGGTGGAAAGTGAAGATATCAGGTTTTGTAAAGGAAGAAGTAAAAAAAGTGAAAGATTGTATAAAAACGAGTTGCAGAAGCTGGATGGAAAAGAAGGTAAGGACGTAGACCAGAAGTTTGGTCCAATGGATCGGAAGATGCAGGATCAGAAGGCTCAGATTTAGCCAAGGTGTCTTGAAACTATCTCTGCTTGAACCAATATGTGGTCGAAATTGAGATAAATCTGATCAATCGTATAAAAAGGTTGTTTATTTGATTCCATTCAAAAAGTTCAAAAACAAATAGAACGCTTGATAATGAACCAGACGGCCGAGGCCTCTTTAGGTGAGGACCCCTCTTTTATCTGCCATTCATGGATGACAATTCAGCTAAATTTCAACCAACACTTGGCAATTACGACTTGGCTGGGTGGATCATGGAGTTTCTTATAGTAATCATTCTTATGCAACGGAGAAATTGAATAAAGCTTCCACTTGCTTTAAAGCTAAGATATTTTATATGCATGTACCCAGAAAAAAAAGATGTTTATATCTATACAAGTATTTTTTCTTCCCTAAAATTAACTTGTTAATGACGGACATCTGTTACTTTTTCATCAGCTCTAAAGAATTACTTTGTTTATATCACTGAATGGCGTCTTGCATTTCATTCAGCAAGTGAACTTTTGTTATCTTCACTTAAGCAGATTCTCCACAATTTTAGCAGTGTACCGTCTCACTTGCCAATGAGCTTTTTATTGAGTGACCACCACCATTCATCTATGAATCTAATCAACAATTTTAACCCAAATCGCCAAAATTTGAGGAGCTCTCCACAGATGAGTCTGAACGGTCGGGGTGCAAGCTTGAATTTGCCCCCTTGCCACTCGGTTATAAGCCTATCAAAGACGTATCTGAGTTTGAGCCCATTGCAAAGAATCAACCCAATAGCATAAGCCTCCGCCATAGAGAAGAAATACCATTGAGAAGAAAACTGAGAACCAACACTTCTTTATTGGTAGAAAGAAAAGTCAAAACTCCCATAGACCGGAATGCTTGCGTCAACGACAGAGAACGAATTATTGGAATAATCTGACTGATGAGTCATAAGAGAATTCAGGGTTCAGGTGGTTATTAAGAATAGGAAGAAACACAGACCTCTTTCCCCCAAGGAAGTCAATCATTCACCACCTCAAAACAAACCAAACAAGTCATCAAAACGTAAAGGATCGTAGTCTCCAAGCAAAAATCAAGAGATCCAACTGATATCCAGTACAAAAACTATTTTGAATTACAGATGGAAAATATACAAACGTTATAGCCTCTCCAATCCTACAATTCTCCCCCCAAGTCAAACTTAACGCACTGAATCTGCATACAACCCATCAAACCGGTATACAAATGGAAAAGGTTAAAATAACAGAATATAAAGAGGCAGCAGCTCTGACTATTCTTGACTATAAGTTTGATTAAGGACCGGCTTCGTAGGATGGAGCCACAATACAGAATCACAACCGTACAAGAACAGCAACCTCCAAGCCAGCTGCATCTCAGGTACTTCTCCTAGCCGTTGAGCTCGGACACATGCATATGACAACCAAAGCCCATAAACCAAAAGAAATCCAGCAAAATGTTGATTTAACTTACCCTCCATCTATAAGCAGCAGCTTCTCTACACATCCCTTTCCATTTCTTGCACTTCCAAAGACGACTCCTTAACATCTTCTATCACCTCAACTATGCTGTTGACTCAACCTGCAAATATGTTGCCAAAAGAAAGAAAAAAGAGGGGACAGCATAAAGATAAAACAGACAAGACACAAAAATTTGCATATTCAAAGGAAATAAGATGCGTGCCTTATCACAGGCTTCTGTGTAGCAGGTTCAGAACTTACTTCACTCCTTGCTTTACACACCATCTCCATTGCAACAGTAGGCTTCAAAACACCAAATGTCAGACATTTCAAGATCATATCATAGTTTCTTCTCCAAAGAATATTTTAATCATAGGAAAGATATATGACAAAAGTAATAAAAATGCAGCAGACAAAAACATACGCTACCAAAATTTAAAATGCAAGGTAAAGAAAAAGAATAATTTTAAAACCTCTAATTCTTCCTGCAAACCATTTTGAAAATTTCCGCTCTGGTTGATTGAACTCCCAATGACCAGAATTGGTGAATCGTCGCTGCTGCCAGCTGATGATTCCCGTCCACCAGGGTTGGCTAGAGATGATGCATCCAAACATGATCTGCTATTACCAACCACCTGCGCTTCTTCAGAGTTGGCTTCATCACTGCATGACACTCTAGCAATACTTTCTTCGACTATTTCATTCTTCTGTAAGTTCACTTCAGAGACGCCGCTGGATCCCTCATGACTACAGGGAGACTCAGATGATAACTTTTCACACGTAATTTTATCAACAGACAAAGGCTCTGATTCTTTGACCTTGTCCCCGTCATCAATGTCATTCTTCTGATTGAGCTGACAATCTGACACTTCTGCACTTCCACCCAAGCTGACTTGATTATTAAAATCAAAATTGCCAGGACTGTTCAACCTGTTCGGGTTAACGACTGATGTGTGATGTGAAGAAACCGTCTGTCGGTTTGGGCTAATCCTTTTTACTGCAGGTTTACCAGAGTCATCCGCACAAGTTTCAGACTTCCTCTTTGACCGATTTTGCAGTTCACCAGAATCAGTTTTTTCTGTCTGCTGCTGCTCAGTACTGGTTCTTGAAGGCCGATGCCGCTTGTACCCTTCAGGAAAAACATACAGAGGTATTTGCTTTCTACGAACATGTGAGACAAATATTTCCATCCCGGGCTTCCAGAACATATACATGTTTACCGAATGCCTAAACTCATCAACTGTTCCACGGATGTCGAACTGCTGTCCTTCTTGGATCCTAACCTCTTGTTTTCTCTGCAAGCCCATAAAGAAAGCACAGTGTGGGCACGGTTTTGACGCATCAACATACTCATTTGGGTGTGGATGGCACTGCAACATCCCACATGTATCTCTTTCAATCTGCAGAAACATTGAAGAGAAGCACTAAATCCCAAGATTCTGGATGAAGGTGAAATCAAGCATACAAAAATCCAACCAAATGCAGCAAGAAAACTATCAAGGGGTACCATCTAGTATCATCGACAAAACTAACACGTCATGAAACACAAAACACAAATAAAAATATTGTACCTTCAAAGTCAGCTGCCTTAGCCGAGATTCCACCCAACCCCTCCACGCAAGCAAATCATCAGCATCAGCAGCCACAATGTCAACCTGCAGATAATTCTTATATGCCTCAAAAAAATGGTAGGGCTCAAAAAGTGCACTCCAATGCGCTTTATTCAGCTCAATCTCCTGCATACGTAAAATATCAATCAGTTGACTTAAAATCAAAGTTAAGCACAATCTCCCACATAAGAAAAAATAATTTAAAATTAAGGTTCTACAAACAAGAAAAACAATAAGAAAAAAAATGAACTGCTGCTAGATATCTCACCTCACAAATCTTATTAGCAAAGTCAAATTGCTCCATCATGACACGGAGAGTACTAGTTGATACATTATAGCTGGAGTTCATGCATGGATATGCAGGCGTTATGATTGGCATATGATGTGTTCGATCACGTGGGTTCTTACGTGGATCCCACACAGGAAACCCAAGTTCATCCTCCTCTATGGAACACAACATTACAGGATTCGGCCACCGCCACTGCGTATATACTCTGAAGAAGCGAGTAACTAGCATACTAGGATTCGCGTTAGGGTAGAGTTGGCAAACACGAGCCACCAATAGAGCCCAATTCACTCCACCAAGAAATCCAGTAACCTGAAAATCAATTACACATCCACAAGATACGATACATAAAATAGCCAAATAAAGCTAAACCAAGTGCTATATAGAGAGAAAATATGTTTGTGTGCCACACACGCAAGAGGGGGGGAGGCGTACATTTGAATAAACACCACGTCTTTTAGCCCAGAATTTCAAGCACCTCAGAGTTGTACGAAAATGCTACAAGTAGAAGCCCCAGTTTTGTTAGATAAGGCATACAATGCTGTTCCTCGCAATCAAGTAAGCATTTAAGTAGAAATTCTTAAGCAGATTTCCACCTCAACATTTGGCACAAGACGGAGAATTTGGTCTGCCACCCTGCATCCATTGAGACTTCGAACAGTCTGCTCATCTATGTCATACAATATAGACCCATTGGATATGTCCAAGTCCTGTAAATGATCCATTTAGTAAAAATACTCATCAAGTGTCAAGACCTGACAATAAGCAAACAAATTTCAAATAGGACACTTGCCCATCAACATACACTTTAAAGCACTTCAAAACTTCTGAAACGAAAATTGCATAAAGAGTACCACAATTCCTGATAGGCTACAAGCTTCTAACCATAAACCTTCTATTCCAACTTACATGAAACCTAATAATAAAGTGTTGCAATCTCACAGCCAAAAACATACACACTCTAGGTAACAAGCTGTCACGCCCCAAATTTCCAACCCCAAAATACGCGGAAGCGATAAGCCATTGAAGGTAACAGGGTCACAAATCTGGGACGGACCGAATACTCGATTCCTCAACATAAATCCCGTACACATATGCGGGAATAGCCGGATCAACATGACGTAAACAATTGTTCCATTACCTAAAAAAAAACAACCAACTTAACCAATTCAAATAATTCCACGAGAGCAAATAAATAAAGCAAGTGACACGTAAGCCACAAATTAACCAAAAGTCAAAAATATCCACTGTCATCAATAAAATAAATTCTACGCTAATAAGTCTTCACGACTTCCACGAGCACCAACCTCCACGTCACAAGAATGCTGTTCACACCTCTTCAGCTCTACGCCCTACATCAGAAGATGCGTGAGTATTCCAGAAGAAATACTCAGTAGGATGCTAGAAAAACTCACAGCAGCATCAGGCAATAGAGGAAACAATGCAGGTATGTCCGATAACTCAGGAATTCATGACGCAGATGATACTTTACCCGGAAAAGATACAACACCAAAAATATCCCGTTGATCAGGGTGAAATAAAACACAATAATCAATTTGACTCCAGACTTCCAAAGAGTAAGGAGCTAAACAAATATCTGATCTAGACAACCAAAGTGTCGAAGATGTCAATTTCTGCTCTCTGATCAGTCCACTTCCTCTATGAACTTCAATACCAGAACATCCTAGAGGTTCTACGTAGGAACCCGGCCAAGCGTCTAGGGATGCTGGCCCCATCGGTGCTTACGGGCACAATGGGCGGAGATTGCAGACCTTCCGTAATGTCTAACAATCTAAAGCGCACGCGTTGCCGTACTCGGCTGAACTACAGAGGATCATAATCATCGGAGACCACTATGGGTCTAGCTATGGCTCGTGAGCATACTATGATCCAACCTAAGAGTGTTCAACAAAGCTCTTAGTGGAGAAGCAGTTTACATGGAACTGAATTTGACTAACCACAACCAAGGGTATTCTCGTGAATTAACAATTTCAGAAATTAGACTCTCAAGGGAGTACAAAAGAATTCTCAGCATTTAACAATGACTGACTCTCAAGAGATTAACCAACAATCGGCTTGTGCCTATGCACGAGCTGACTCGAAATCGAACTCTTCGGTGTAGACTATGTCGACATCCTCACCATACACTATTAAAACCAAGATCATCCCTGGATTACAAGACTTCTGAATCGATGACCCAAAAACTTTAATGATAGGATTGAGATGAATAACCCTAATCTAATATCAGGGTTTCCGGAGATCGAAGATGCGCGATGTTAGGCATCGTGAGCAAAGACATAAATGACCACGACATTTGGAATAGAGACAATACATCACACGTATTATTATCATAAGTACCCTCTGGAATTCTTACACCATAGTACCCTCCTCATATTATATAATAATAATATATGTATATATATTTACATATAGTTTTAGCATAGCGTTTTAATTAATACCGTGAAAGGATACTGTTATTGACACAACTCTATTCCCGGAGATCCTCCAGTCTACACAGAACTTGTCAGTCCCTGAAATTTTTATAGCAGACAGCCCCGTGTCTGTAGATCATTACCCAATTTACAGAATATTTTTCCGAATTTTCTACAATTAGTTATGAATTTTTTAATGCAGTCTGTCAGCGCAGGATACATCCTGGCCGAGAGCACTATACTAAGTAATAATCCGACTTTCACTTGTTGTTACTAATTCTAATCACAACTAAGGTCTTTTAGACTTAAAACCTTCTTACATTAGGCCTTTATTAGCTTCTGGTCAGACCATTAATCATGCATTAACACACCTAGTAACCCCTTTTTAAAACTGTTTTACATCATAGCCTTAAGGATTCATTAACCGGCAAACTAGACAACCTTTCCCGGACACTTAGGCTTCAGGTCAGACTTAATGACAGAGGTCTTAAGGTCCACGAACAATGACTCTTAAGTATTATCACGTTCATCTTGTTAGTACATCCATTAATCGCTTTTAGATAGTCTTATTACCTATATACCACATCAATTAGGGTAAACACTACATAAAGTAGACAACTTTATCCGGACACAAGACAAAACCATGAAACACGACTTGAGACATATAAGAACGCACCAAACCAGTAGGATTACCTTTGAAAGCTTGCTACTTTTGGATGAGAAACACAAGAGTTATACCAATCAATACATCAATTAGGTCGATACATAGAAAAATGTGAGATCGGGTGACTAATAACAAGAAAGAAGACAACTTTTCTTAAACAGACCCTCATCTACACAAATCAGAGAACAATACTCAATATTAGACATCAGATACATGACTCACATAAGTCGAAATAGACACACACCATCAGGGACGCCTTGATCGAATTGTGCATGGAAGATTCACATCAAGAAATCAATCGGTATATCAATAATTGCATAGATTTAAGCAAATAGAACACTTAATCCAGGACAATAAGGACGTTCATAATACACACAACATCAGAACGTGGTACACATAAAGATTGAAACTTTAATGAAATCATACTGTGAGAAAAAGAACATCTTACTGATGAACCGGTTCGGATTCGAACTTGCTTTCTTGCGATCTCCACACGATCCAACGCACACCACTTGCACACACCACGAGGAGAGGCCTACTGGTGGGTGAGAGGGAAGGGGGAGGACGTGGAAAAGGAGAAGAAAATCACCAAAAAGGGAGAGAGGGCTACCGGCATGGTTTTCAAAACCGGACCGGACCGGCCGGTCCGACCGCGGAGAACCGGAACCGGGCTGGAAACCGGTTCGGTTCACCCGGTTTACCCCGGTCTGGTAAACCGGCCGGTTTGTTTTCAAACCGGCCGGTTTGTCTTAAACCGGACCGGTCCGGACCGGTCACGGATTTGTTTTTTTTTTTTTTTTTTGAAAAAAGTTGTTGTTTGAGGGGGGATTCGAACCCCCCCCCCCCCCCTCCTCCCAAACCAACAGCCTTAACCACCTGGGCTACCTGGGCTCTTGTGTTAATATGATACAAATTAACTATTTAATATATATTTACCATTTATACTTCAAAACCGGGTCATTCCGGTTTGACCCCGGTTTGACCGTGGTCAAACCGCGGTCCAACCGGACCGGCCATCGATCCGGGTCGATGGCCGGTCCGGTTTTGAAAACCTTGGCTACCGGTTCCCAAAAGGGATGGCCGGCCCTCTCAAAGTAGGTTTATATAATTCTTGCTTCATGATCTCCACCGTCCATCTCCACTTCATCCAAGGGCCAAGGATCATCCCAGCCCCTCCCAAAATCACCAGCATGATCTCCTCTAACCACAAAATTTTCGGTTTAAATTGCATTAAGGTAGGATTTTATCTTCTCTCAAAAACTTACCAATTTACTTATGTAACTTACTAAGTAAATGCAAGCCTTTAAGGACACCTCTTGGCGCCAATTACCAGCAAGGATGGCCACTCCAATCAGCCCAAATGGGCGTCCAACCCATATCTCAAATTTACTTTAATTTGGTTAAGAAAAATCCTCCATTATCTTAATTCCCAATTGAGTAACAATTAGGGTTTTGACTCCAACTCAATTACCACGTTTAGAACCCCTAAACTAGGCAAATCAGGCATGACACGTCCCAAAGAAATCCCCCAAAATCAGCCCAAGACGTTTCCCAACGGAATTGCCTCGGGAATCGCAAAACCACCGGCGATCGATCGGTCCGTATTACGCGATCGATCGTCTTGCGATCGATGCCTTACAAAAACGATCGATCGTCTCCCGATCGATGCCGTTTGAAGGCGATCAATCGGTCTGACGGAAAAACTTCACATTTTGATTTTTAAAGAAATTGTCTAGAATTAAAAATTACTCCCAATTAGCAATGAAATCCCACTTTATTAATATATAAAAATTACGGTTGCTACACAAGCAAACAACACAATTTATGCATAAGACACGGCCATATATAACCACTCACACAAATGATAATATAAGGCCAAATTGACAATGAACATGCAAAAACAACCCCCCAATCACAAGAAACATAAGACATAAAATGCTAGAGAAGTAACCTGCCATTCCTACACATATAGCATACATATAGGGGCAGCAGTAGTAACATAAATACAATTAGTATCAGACTTACTTCAGGAACCACCAAAAGAGAAATGCTCGCATATAACAGATCAATTGATATCCCGCAAAACTTGAACTTCAATACAGGCACATGAGCATCCGGAACTGGTTGTAACTCACTGACCTCTTCCATTTCAACCAACATATCATGCAAAAAAATAAAAAAATCCTCCTGCAAAACAATCACCATGTATTTGAAGCAAAAAAGGGAAAATCAAATATAAATTAGTGTCAAACATGCAAAACTTACATCACGATTAACATAGGAAGGCCCCACACATAAAGTATCAATGTCAGCACCTGGACCATGAACCTGTCGAACAAATTAATTTGAAAGTTACATCCAACTCAAAACTCCAGGGAAAATGTCACCCAAAAACATTGCAAGCAAAAAAACCCCAAATTCATAAACCATCTATCATAGAGAGCTGTACCAAATAACCTTTCAATATTTGGTCACAACCTTGAAAGCATCCAATATTTGGCCACAACCTTGCAATATTTGGCCTCAGAAATAAAAAAACATGGCAAGCAAAGAAACCTAAAATTCATAAACAATCTATCATAGAAAGCTGTACCAAATAACTTTCCAATATTTGGCCACAACCTCCTTGTCCAATATAGCTCTCAACTTTTATAAATAAATAAAAAAAAAGAAAAAAAAAAACTTTCAGCCCGAGATGGAATCCAATTTTAAAGTGTTGCAAATGACCAAACTATGTCTACAAAAGAAGGCTGCTAAACGCTAAAAACCTAAGTTCAACTAAAACCAAATGTTAAAGATATTTTTGTATTCACAAATGATTCTCATGATCAATGTGCTAGATAAACCATGACATGATGTCCATTGATCACACTTCTGTTATGATTCCTAATCTAGTTAATCTAGTTGGAGTAAAATTAGAATACTTTCCTAATTTAGTTTAATCTAATTAGAGTAGGATTAGTTATTATTTTCCTAGTTTGATTACTTTCCTATCCATAGTAGAATTAAGTAATTGTAAGGCTACATGCCTAAGACTATAAATAAGGCTTTAGCCCTACTGCTAGAGTACATGGATAGTAACATAAATAGTGACGTGAATAGTGATTTCAGAAATAGATCAATAGTGTTCCTTTGTCTCTTCCTTCTCCTCTTCATCCAACCTTCTCTACTTTCACTCTGTACTTCTCCCCTTTCATCCAACCTTCTCTACTTAATCTATTGTAGATCCTTAAGCATATTAAGCACATTGGTATCAGAGCCGGTTCCGAAAACCTGCACATTCGGCAGACTTACAATGACAAAATCCAGTGGAGTTTCATATGAGAAACCTCCTGAATCAAGTGCTTCTAAGGATCAGTAAGTTGAAGGACAAGTTCAGGGCCCTACTATGGCGCAGCTCAAAGGAAAATACTATGAGCTTCAGCGATTCTAATCCTTGGAAGCCAAGATTAATCAGTTGCAAATCAACATGGCTGAGTCCATGGCCAAACTCTTTCATTGGCTTGATCAGTCGCAGCTGAACCAATCTCGCACTTCTTTCGCCTCCATACCCGCAACTTCTTTGACAAAGTTGAGGCAAGACATTGTTAATATCTTTGAGGAGCAACAACCGACACTGAAGAAGAATTTTACATCCCCATTCTGCCCTTGCAATTTGAACCCTAGAACATCTGGTGGATATGTGTTATCTCAATTTCATTACATTTCAAAAATCCTAGACAAATTTAATGAGAATCATAATCATCCAACAAGAACACATGTGGATGTGACATTGCATTTAAGCAAAAACACGGGTAAGAGCATATCACAACTTCAATATTCTCAAATTATTGGAAGTCTCATGTACTTTATGAATTGTACGAGACCGGACATTGCATACTCAGTAAGTAAACTGAGTAGATATAGTAGCAACCCAGGGGAAGACCACTGGAAGGCTGTAGTCAGGGTTCTTAGATATCTAAGATATACCCTGAACTATAGACTGCACTATACAAGGTATCCAACAGTACTAGAGGGTTTCTGTGATGCAAACTGGATATCGGATACAAGAGACTCCAAATCCACAGGTGGATATGTCTTTACTCTTGGAGGTGCAGCAGTGTTACAGAAGATTTCACTGCCGCAGATTTTCCTTCGCTACTGCCTGTTGAAGAGCCACCAGTTCCCTCGTTATTGCCTGTCGATGAGCCGCCAGACACAGTTGAATTCACAGAGGTGCAGCCCAAAACTGTGTCGTCTCCCTATGCAACACACTCCACGATGGATCCTTCGTCGAAAGCCCCATCAATGTTGGATACGTCGTTACCGTTGCTGCTTGAAGTTACATCTACCGCTTGTTTCAGGAAAGTTAAAATTTTTTGGGTTCATGTAGCAGCCGACCACCAGAAACGACATATTCAACTCCGCCGGCCACGAGAAGGTCATGGATGGCAAGACCATTCTTCTGCGCGGTTCTACGCACACTCTCTCCCTCACGAGTGTTTCAGCCGCCACTGAGCCATGACCACCACCAGATCCGCTGTCGCGTCACCACCATTGCCCAGATCCACCACCACCGTCCACAATTTTTCCATTTGATCCCGGCGGAGTTCGCAATCGGCTCGCTGGGGTGATTGAAGATGATTTTTATGCTCAGTTTCTTGATTGGTCGCCTTGAGGGCAAGGCGTAAGCAGAGCGTGGTGGGATGTTATGATTCCTAATCTAGTTAATCATAGTTGGAGTAGGATTAGAATACTTTCCTAATTTAGTTAATCGTAATTGGAGTAGGATTAGTTATTATTTTCCTAGTTTGATTACTTTCCCTACTGCTAGAGTACATGGATAGTAACATGAATAGTAACATGAATAGTGATTTCAAAAATAAATCAGTAGTGTTCCTTTGTCTCTTCCTTCTCCTCTTCATCTTATTTTCTCCCCTTTCATTCAACCTTCTCTACTTAATCTATTGTAGATCCTTAAGCATATTAAGGAGATACACCAACTTCACCGTTAATATAATTTGTCAACTCATTGGCAGAATATCCCTAAGGGTCCAGTTTATATTATATACACAAATTTTGCTTGTTATTCTCCATTTACACATGGGAGCAGACTAATCCTATGTCCATTATTGACATATTTAATAATAACTTAAAGCACTACAATTCTGAAATTTATAGCTCATAAATACTCTATTCTCTTAATACTAGCGGAAGCATCTTTGCAACTGACTTCCAAATATGTAAATGGAAATTAACTTCATAACCAATGATTATAAACCAGATTTTAGCTTCGACATATCGCCATTTATTAACTCTCACTATCTACCAAAACCTTACTAATTGCTATTCCACGTTGGCCACAGGCAAAAGTAATTGTTAAAATGTAAGTGAATAATTCTGGTACAAAATCATGATTATTCCAATCGCACTACCATTTGTATCTTATTAAATAGAACAGGAAGACAGCCATCCCCTTCCCCAAAGGCCAAAGGAGAAAAAAAAAATTCTATCCATAAGTATCTTACACATAAGAGAAGCCGCCAAAAACAATCTACTTCCACTTGTATACTATGCTCTCTTTTTATGTTTTGACCAAGGAATCAGGAATACTGATACGTGACGCGGGTATGATACGATACAGGTGCGGTGCGGCGATACAGCAATTTTCAAAAAAAAGTCAGGATACGATAGGGGTAGATACTTATATTAGAGCTATCATATTTCATATATAATTTAGATGCAATTGTATTAAAAGCTTAATTGCAATGGAAAATGTTGGATTTGTTTAATGATTGAATTACTTAATAAGGATTTGATGAATAAATTTATAGTTGGTGTCTGATACAAAGGTAGGACACGTGTGCAGCCGTATCCAACACGTATACAATATGGGTACAGCTCCTGTATTGGAGTATGTGTGCTTCCTAGGTTTTGACAGTCAGAACTTAAAAACCATTAAACAAGTTTAGAACTCTTGCTTCACCACAAAAATCCTAATTATCAAAAAGATCGAGAAATCAAAGATTGAAATTGTAGCGACCGTAAATTTTATATTAATAAAGTGGAATTTTATTGCTAAATGGGAGTAATTTTGAATTCTAGAAAACTCTTTAAAAATTGAATTTAAAAGTTTTTCCGTCAGACCGATCGATCGCTTTTATATGGCATCGATCGGGAGACGATCGATCGCAAGACGATCGATCGCATATACGGACCGATCGATCGCCGTTAATTTCGCATTTTTCGAGGCAAATCCATTGGGGAACCTCTTGGGCTGATTTTGGGGGATCTTTGGAGGACGTGTCTTACCTAATTAGCCCTATTCAACGGATTTACATCTTGGTAAGTGTTTCAAACTTGAAAAGCCTAATTAATAGCTAATTGACAATCTATTTAAATGGAGAATTATTATGGCAAAGAAGTAGATTTTTTTGAGAGATTGTGAACGTGATAGGGATGAGGTTATGGCCCTTTCCATGTGATTGAAGGATGCCATATGTCAAGGAATTAAATTGGGATAATTGATTTCAATTAAGATATTTACTTGAAATCGGTTTGGTAACTAAGTGATTTGGTCAAAGATACTTACCAACCAAGGTGTGTAGCTATTGGGATGGATTGATCACGTCCCTAACTAAGAGATTCACCTTTATTTCTTATGGATCGTGGCCCTTGGATGAGTGTTTGATCAACGGTGGAGGTTTGCCCTAGAGATTTAAGCTTTTCCTATTTAAACCCTCCATAAGAGAGACCGGCACCCTTTTTGGTGAGCTTTGAAGAACGTGCCAGCAAGAGGGAAGAGCATCCAGCCTCCTCTTTTGTTCGTCTAAGGTGGTCGTGTGTCCGTTGGTGGATTTCGTGGTGCTTGCGCGAAGAAGAAGAGTCTCAAGATCGAGTAGAAACCGATTTACGATTTTTTGGTATCGGTTTCCACAAGGTAGGATAATCTTTTACCACAATTTATTTTCTCTAATTTTGTATGATCATGAGTATATGATGTTGCTGATTTTATATCCTACAGCATGTTCTATTTACATGTCTTACCATTGTTGTTAATGCGATAAAAGTTATATGCTTTGGTTTACATGTTCTATCGTATTTGATCGTACGTATGCGCCAATTCTTCTCGTTCCATGCCTAGATGACATCCCCACTTCACTCGACTTGAAAAGATATGTTCTTTACGCTCTGTGAGTGGTATATGACGTCTGTCCAGAATTAGTTGTCCATTTTCTTTGTTGGTTGTGCATCATGTTGATTGTAAGCATAACCGATTGCCTAAAATCGGAGTGATCCTTTGTCATACGTCTTTAAAATATGATCAAAGTATATATCTAAGTCTCTGATGTTGAAAAGTTATGATCTTTAAGTTAGAGTCCAGCATGATAGAATGTTGTATGTCTAAGTTTAGGTGTCCTAATTATGATTACATAAGACTATCATACTAGTATGCATGTTAGCTAATTGAGTAATGTATCTAAGTACATATCATGCTAAATAATGAATCTCTTAGTACAAAATTTATAAGAGTCTCTCTGTCATACCGAATGGGGTCTGACATCATGTCAGTACGTTCCTGTCCACAGCAGTGTCCGGGAATACTTGGCACATTTGGTATGAAGTGAGCAATGGATTAAGTGGTGAAAATCACTAATCGGGTTGTGAATTTGTAGCAGAAAATGAATTAAATCAACAAATTTCAAAACCATTTGGGTTTTGTAAAAGTTGCTAAGAAGGTTAAGATAATGTCAGAAAGGGTCATTAAGGAATTAATCAAGTTTGTAACATCAGTTATTTAGGATAACTTAAGTTATTTGTTCTCGGCCAGGACTGGTCCTGCACCGACGAACCCTAATCGGAAAATGATAACTAATTGTACAAAAATCTAAAAATTATGCCATCTGTCAGGTTGTAAACTAGACTCCCAAGGCTATCTGTAATAAAAATTTTAGACGTTGATTCGCTCTGTACAAAAATTGGTGATCGTTTGAAGTGGGCTGTTCTGTTTGGGACAGAACACTGTTTTTGGTTCTAAAAACCCTAAACCGTAATATTACTATTAAAACACTAATTAAAGGTGATAAGACCTCTAAGGCCCTTGTAACAGTAACTATAAAAGTTTACTTTTGGGTCTTAGAGCTGAGAACTTTTGTCCGAAATTAATTGTCTTTTGTGTCTCTATCTTGAACAATCCTTTGTTCAAGAGACCTCATTGCTTGATCTGTATTTAATGCCTATGATATGAACTATTATGGGCATGTCATTCAATCGTTTCTGTGTCGGGGATTGTCAACTCTAGGGCTAGGTACGGTGAAGGTGGCAGAACGTGATCTTTGGCGAATCTTGTGGCAAGTCTCACTGATGAGTCATTTTGTCGTGTCTCGATTAAGTTCCCAGACTCAATTGTTTCAAGATATTGAACACTCCTTTATGAGTCAATTCGAGTTTTGTTCAAACATAGTCTTGCACTCCTCCGAAGAGTCGAAATTAGAATAACATGTTTCAAGCCTCTTCATGAGATGGCTCAGATATATTCAGTGTCACTCAGTTGAAATATTTGTTTCTCCGCTAAGAGTCATTTATGAGAACTCTTAGTTGGAATCATAGTATGCTCACGAGCCATAGCTAGACCCATAATGGTCTCAGATTTATTGAACCTCTGTAGTTCAGCCGATGTCGGCAACCGCGTGCGCTTTAGATTGTATGACATTACGGAAGGTCTACAATCTCCGCCCATTGTGCCCGTAAGCACCGATGGGGCCAGCATCCCTAGATGCATGGCCGGGTTCCTCTGTAGAACCTCTAGGATGTTCTGGTATTGATGTCCATAGGGGAAGTGGACAGAGCTGAGAGCAGAAATTGTTATCTCCAACTTTTGAAGTTTGGAGCAGATACTCTTATGACATCTCCTTACTCTCTGTAAATTTGGATTCTTATATATTGATTTTATCCTTCCTTGACCTTTGAGAGTCTCGGATGATGATTGGTTCCTGGTAAGCGAAATGCATAATTGCTGATCCTGAGTCTATTTGTACTTGTCTTCAATCTTTAAATCTTTTGGCTTTTAAATTATTATTCCATTGTGGGTTTTCTTGTATCCTACTGGGTATTTCCTATGGAATACTCATGCATCCTCTGATGCAGGGATTAAGATGGAACAGAAGTGATCGGCTTTTACTTTTGGTGATGTTGGGCGCTGAAGTCAGAAGACGAGTTACTTTAATTTATTGTTTATGTTGATGATTGTGGACTTGCGGCCTGTGTGCCATTTTATTTCTTTTTAGTTGTGGAGACTTGTCGAATAATGTATTAATTAAATTAGACTTCTTTTGTTATGGTTTAAGTCTTATCGATCCAGTATGACCCAAGCATGTAATTGGGTATGTGATGATTCAAGTATTCGGTCCGTCCCAGATTCCTACCCTTATAACCTTAATTGGATTATCGCTTCCGCGCATATTGGGGTTATGGAATTTGGGGCGTGACAGAAATGGACAACCAATAAGTTCAAAGGAAGTTGCATAGTGTTAGAAGTACTAGGGATATTAAGCACTTGCACATAAATCACAATAAATAGTTATCAATTATAAAAGTTTAACAGTCTTACCCCCAGCCGATAAGATCCAAACGTAAAAATTACTGCATTTGCATCTTCCGTCATTTGGTCAGTGTAGCCCCTCTGTCGCGTTAACTGCTTTACCCAGTGTTTTACAATCTAGCATTACAGCAAATAAATTTATCAAAGAAAAAGAAATGAAGTTACAAAATTAAAAATTGGTATCTGATGCCCAGGGATAATATAACACAAAGACTACAGTGAAAACAAGTTGAGATTTGCAATGAGAATGATGATTGTAACTTCGCTATCCTGAGGTTACACAATTTCAATATTCTTGACTGACCAGAAACAATTAGAGAAAATGAAGCACGTAAACGAACTTTATTTTTATATGGCATTCAGAAGATGTATACCCTTCATATTATTCGACAAGTAATTGTCCTTTATTCGATTAAAAGTCCAAGCTTTCAGCCCAACTAAGAATTGAAATTTCATCATATGCACGAACATATTAAAACAAGGTAACAAGAACATACCCTATCAATTTGGCCAAGAACCTCTTCCCTCCGGATCGCTTCTTCTTGTGATTCATAAAGTCCCGCCTCCACCAAGAACTTCACATACAAAAGAACACAGTCAGACAATGAATTAGTCAGTCACCAATGACAATCGGGGACAACATACCCTCTCAAGTTCTAAACTCCTCTGGATGTCAGCTTCACCCGGGCCGGCGCAAGAAATCGGCTTTGTCACGCCATACTGCCTTGCAGCCGGTGTTGACGAGCCGCCGGATCCCATCATTTCAATGCAAACCACCAAAACCACCCCCGCCCGCCCTCACATACCAATTAAAAAACAAAGTAATCTAAACCAACGGCCCCTATGCCCTCTTCCGTCAAGAAATTAACTTCTAAAAAACTCCCAAGAAAAGAAAAACAAAATCCCAAAATTAAGCAGTTTAAAGACGGCGATCCAACAATGCGCAAAGCACAGAAAAGAACTCAAGAAACTAAAAATCAGACAAAAACGACCTGACGAAAGTCAAACGAACTAGAACCAGTAACCGCAATTGGGGAAAGAAAAGGACGGATCCGAAGAGGGGAAGGAGGCGAATCGCTGAAACTGGACGGAATTCGAAGAGATTCAAGAACGAGGCCGGAGGGCGGGAGGGGCTTCTAGGGTTCCGGCGGAGGCAAAAGATCTTGACTTGCGCAACCCAGGTGGGGTGTCGGACGCGGTTTTGTTTCTTTTGGCACCTGGGGTGGTTTTATGGAAAGTCTGGCCGGAGGTTTCCTGATTTACGTGATCTACTTGAAGTACCAGAAGTACCCCTTTACAGATCTTTCCCTGTTCTAGTTTACGCACTTGTCGGTCGTGGTTTGATAGTAAATGCGGCAGACTTGGAGGATAATTTGGTGACGTTTAGATTTTCTTTTTGATTTTCATAAAGTTGACGTTGATTTTTTTGTAGACAGTGTATATCAATAGCTGAGGCCAGAAGGATTTGCTGTCATTCAGGGGACTCACATAGGGCCCAACTACTTGGAACTTGGAAGGGCCCCATAACTTCTTCTCCAATAGTATTGCTAGGTATATGGACCAAAGTACCGAAGAACTTCGCCAGTTTATTCAGCCTTCAATACTTCATAATGACAACTGAAAGATAAACAATGTTACAATTATATGATTACTGTATGTTAAATCATTTGATTTTCCAAATTTTTTTGGTGGTAATGAATGATAGACAATTTCCACGTAACCGACAATGCTTTCTTTATGATACATAATTATTTCCTCATCATGAACAACTCCGCCAACCGCCAATGGGAAGTTGGAATCTGTGTGCTATAAAGACTTTCCAATCATACTGCCTCATAAACGCCTTATTTAAGAAAGTGGTTGAGACTACTCACCACTTGTTCATTCAATTCAAATTTCCCAAACGCCTATGATTTTAGATGCTACCTAGCGAAAAAAAGGGGTACCACGCCCGAAGATATATCTAAAGCTAATTAATACATCTAGATGCTCATGCAAGATGATGGTTCAAGACAGATCAATTGTAACAATCAATTATCTCCTCACAGGGTATGTCATTATTTATAAATAGTTTAGAGTGCCAGGAATATGCAAATCTTTCAACGTATAGAACCTGAATTCTCTCTCCATATAAGCATTCAACAATGACATACATGATCAATTGTGCGCTCAATTAAGAGTCCCCTGGTCTAGGGCTGCACCAAAAACCCGGACCCGACCCAACCCGGATGGAACCGACCCGACATTGACCCGGGTCGGGTCGGGTCGGGTCCTATCTTGGGTAGGGTCGGTTCCAAAGTTTTAAAACCCGGGTTCTATCTCGGGTCGGGTCGGGTTTTACTTTAAAATACCCAAGAACCGACCCGACCCGAGATATACCATTTAAATAACTTATTTTTTAATATATATAATTTATTATTATTATCATAATGATATAAATTATTTAATTAAAGATTTTTATAATTATATTAATTATTTTATTAAAATCTCGGGTTTTATCTCGGGTTCTGGGGTAGGGTTGGGTATTGTGGGTTTATCTCGGGTCGGGGTCGGGTTTAGCTTTATGGGTTTTATCTCGGGTCCGGGTCGGGTTTTAATTTCTCGGGTTCTATCTCGGGTAGGGTCGGGTTTAGCAAAACCCGACCCTACCCGACCCGTGATGCAGCCCTACCCTGGTCCTTCATCTGTTTATGTATGTAAATGTCGGGTCATATGAGTATCTCTTATTTTTTTGCTAACACAAAAAAAAATGTATCAGGTGACATCAAATAAAGGCTGAAAGAAATTTATACTGAAAGTTATAAATAATATACTCCCTCTGGGCAGTTTTAGATGCAATTGATCATTTTGAAAATCAATTGCATCCATTACAAAAGATCAGAGGGAGTAAAATAAACTTACCTAGTAAGTTTGAGGCTGATCATTGGAGCATTTCTCGCTTCTTCCTATGTAGGTGTTGGTTAGATGCACCTAAGGGCAAGGAATTCCATATCGGTGAAATTTCGCCGATATATTGATTTCGGGCCCCACCCGATACATCGTAATCACCCAATATCATTTTTTTAAAGGAAAAAAAAATAAATTTCCCATTGTTTCCCATCCTAATATGCATATTTTGAAATATATGCTTTGTCTAAATTAGTATAACTCATTTTAGAAGTTAGATTGTGAAAATATATGGTAAAAATTAGTTTTCAACTACCGATATTTTTTTACAAATATCTCCGATATTTTGTCTCTTAGTCGACCGATATTTTACCAAAATCCGATACGGAATTCCTTGCCTAAGGGTGTAAACGGGCCAAGCTGGCTTGCGACTGATCCGGCTTGGCTTGGCTCGGAGCGATTTTAGGCTCGGCACGGCCCACTATGAGCCGAGCTCGAGCTTAATGATATCAGCTCGGTTTGGCTCGGCTTGAACAAGCTCGCGAGCCCTCTTGGGCTCGGCTCATAATATATGCAAATATATTATTTTATATTTTACTTTTATTCCATAAAAAATTTTAACGAGCTGAGCTACAGAATTCTTAACGAGTCGAGCTCGAGCCGGGAGGCTACGAGCTGTAAATGAGCAGAGCTGAGCTCGAGCTCGAATTTGAAATTTTGTGCTCAAGTTGAGCTATGCCCAAGCTTGTCTTGTTTACACCCCTAGATGCACCCATAAATGGACTTTTAAGGGGTAGACATATTTTTTTTTGCAAAAAACCAGTTTGTTTGTATCTCTTCTCATAGAAATTTTTTTTCTAACAGAAAGGGTTTTTTTTTCTTTTCTATCAAAACCTACATAAGGATGAGGTTTATGGTAAAAATGGTAATTTAACTATATTTAAAGACATAAAAAAAACTTTAGATGATCTTGCCCCTCCACTACTTATACCAGTGATCCAAGGGTCTTCGGGCAGCTGTCTGTTAAAGGATCGGGTGGGAGGCAGCGAGGGGGAGGGAGGCGGGGCCGGTGAGAAAGCAACGACGGAGTGAATACGAAGAGGTCGAGGTCGGAGTGGGGGAGGAGGGAGAGGGAGGACAGGAGGACGGGAGGAGACTAGGGGAGAGAGGAGGTGAGGAGGCAACAAGGAGGGAGGAACCGAGGAGGTGGCGGGGGAGGGAGGAGTCGAGGAGGCAGTTGGAGATCCCTTCCATCGTTCACATCTTCCATGATTACATTGGATAACAAAGATCGTAGGCCTAAAAAAACCTTTTTTTCGATCTTTTTCCAACCAAGGTGACTCCATACCAGAACATCCTCCTCAAAGTCAAGGTCATGGAATCCAGCACCAATATCTGATGGCTAGGTTTCCAATGACCTTAAATCACTGTCGATAGGAAATTTTTGATCTTTTTCTTTTCTTGCCTTCTTCAAGTTTGTCGGTAGTGGAGGTGGCCTTGAGAAGATGAGGAGGGAGAAGGTAGAGATGGAGATGAGATGAGTGAGGGTTAGATGAATATTTTTGTATTAGATTTATCTCAATACCTTTAATATTAACAGAAAGAAAAAAAATAAAAGATGAAAAAGATATTTCCCATACATAAGCTTCATTTTAATTCTTTTAGTAAAAGAAAAAAAGAGGAAAATGAGCTTTCCTTTATGTCCCAAAAGTGGCATCCAAACAGGCCCGCAGTACCTCTTTGCTTCAAAAGAATATGAGAATAGGCAATCATGGTGGTCTCTACTGGATTATGGAGTTCAAGATTCGCTAGTTTGTTAGAGATGTTAGTTTGTTAGAGATGTTTTCATGGCTGGACCATATGTGGTTGTAGCACTTGCTTTATGCAGTGTATAGCATTATGAATCTTGTTGCTAATGCATCTTTGAGACTTTCTCTTATATGTTTTTAGTTGCTAAATTGCATCTTTTGAATTGGTTCGTTGCCCTATTTGGGCTTTGTAATCATAGGAAAATGTAGGCAGCCGTTAGTTTGTGTGGGCCCCACAATAACATGAGAGCTCTAGTCATGAAAATGTATTGCACACCTTGTAACTTACATCAATTGTATGAATTTGTTGTATACAAAATAATTATATGAATTTGAAGGAAGACTTGTCTTGTATTAACCACCCTAATTCATGTTATCCTTCTCATAATAATTAGTGGATGGAGAAAAAATGGTTAGTTTCTAGAGCAGAACAGTTATTAAATTGCTTCCTTAAGTAGCACATGTTTTCAATATGAACTAGCCTATTTCATCTTCTCATAATAATTAGTGGATCTTGTAAAAATGGTTAGTTGATAGAGTAGATGAGTTAATAAATTGCTTCCTTATGTAGTACATGTTTTCCAAATATGACATCTTATTTGGCATAGAGGGTATTCCCAAAAAAGAGGGAGCATGTTTTTTATGAATGCAAGAGGGAGGAGCATTACTTGGTCGATAAAAAGATAACCGTTTATACAAGTAAGAAGCCAAGAACAAGTAACTGAATGTCTTTGCCAACGAAATGAACACCAGAAATATTGAAGGGTGCGCGAAAAGTTTTGTTTTTTTTTGTTTTTTGCTACAAGTGCGCCAGATTATCTTAATGGGCCATTGCTTCAGTGGTGTACCTTACACTTATCTTCTTTTAGTCTCGTTTTCATTGACCCAACAGGCCCATTGCAGGTGATGTACAGAAAAATAATTCCCCAATGTATGCCCAGTTTCCAGTCTCCTCATTGATGGCCAAATTTTGAAGTGGAAATCTAATCTGATTATCGACAATACATATGAGAGACCCAACGTTAAATAAACAAACGAGGGGTGTGCGAAGCCTATTCGCGAGCTTGGTAGATCAACCATGCGTTGAATAGGCTTCACATACTAGGTTGTTGCCTTATCGATGATACTCTACAGTCTACTCGATTCCTTGGGCATACATTTTCCAAAGCAGCAGCCAGCCTGAAGCACATGATTTTTGCTTTCTGGCAATTGCACAATGTGACAGGCTAGTATGCATCTTCGGTTGGCTCTTCCCCTGTTGTTTTGTCACCGACTAGTACACTCGTATGTGTTTTTTTCTCTGTCCCTTAGAGAACTAGTTTTGTACAAAAAATGAAAACTTTCAGAATTACGAGTGATACCAGGAAGCAAGCAGACATAACCAACAAAGAAAAAAGAGATGGAAAAATGCTTAAAATTGCACTCATTTAAATGGGTCAGCTCCAATCATTATACAGAAATAACAAATGTGCCATAATGGAGTTGAATGCTTTGAAGTGCCAGGCTATGTGACTACAGACTACTGGTCACGTGAATTCCTACTGATTATTGCCCCGGTCTTGATGGAAAGAGACTTGTTACCGTAGCTTCATACTTTGCTGGCCAGGTGGGTCAAGTGCAGTGAGAAATTTTGGGTCCGGCGGGATTGTCGGGCCAGAACTTCAACCATGTTATCAGCAAACTTACCATAGTTCACGGCTTCACGCTATGCTACAAAAGGAAGAAGACATTCTAGGCAGGCTAAGGCGGTTGACAGTCAACATCAAAATGAAATGCTGCCCCTTCTATTCAAAGGTGCTTATAAATATGGCTTCAGCCACTGACTTCCACAGGTTTCATCATCGCTTCTAGGCTCACAGCCGAGCTGTTGTTGCTTGTGGATTTTTTGCTAAGATTGTTGCTTGTGGATTTTTTGCTCTACCCTTTTTGGCACACATCTCCTGTCAGCCTTTTTACACAACTTTGCAATGCCCCCAAAGTACTAGTACTACAATGGTGAATGCATTAAAATCATGGAGTTCCGTGGCGGTAAACACTAGAACCAGTTGCCACGCTTGGGCACTCACCGGCGCTTAAGCGTTATGATGGCCACAACCACTCGAAAAGCTGGACTTTGACTCAAAATAATCCACCCAGAGAGAGTGAGCTAAGAAATCCAGTTGACTCAAGGAAATAAGAAATTTTTATGTCAAATAAAATTCTAAAAATTTGCACAAATGGACAAAAATTCCAAGAGTAGAGATGCTTAACTTCGAGAGAACCAATTTGAAACGAAATTCGCCCAGATTTTTTGTGTTAACGGGATTGATTGGGCCCTTAACCACTTGTTTTGTAGCTTAATTTGTCTAGTTCATAAGTTTGTAGAGGTCAGCTCAAAGGAAACCATACTCTGAGCATGCAAATGCGCTGTCAAGCTTTTTTTCCTATTAAATGCACTATCAAGTTGGGCATTAGAAGGCAAATTGTTTTGTTGACCAGCATTATGTGACTAGGAAGAAGACTAAGGGCCACATGGAGGTGGGAGCCTGAAAATTTAAATAAAGTTATATTCCCTTTGTTCTAAAATACTATGTATATTTAGAAATATTATTATTCTAAAATATTATATACATTTTACCAAATCACATTACTTCCTCTTTCTAAAATTTAGCGAGACTTTAAAGATTGACTAGAATTTTGTTCATGAACGATAATAAGAGGTGGATGGGATATAAGGGAGAAGAACTTATGTGATTTCCTTGTGGAGTTCATGGTCCAATAAAAATGGGAATTTTTTCAAATGTACAGTATTTTGGAATATAAGGAGTAATTTTTTCCCTTCAGCCTTTTCTTCCTCTCTCTTGACGACGTGGCAAACCCTTGGTGGTGATATGATTTTGGTAATGAAAATTGGTTAGGCTAGAGGAACTCATTTAAGGGCTAGACGAACTCATTTAAAACTTGGTTACTCACAAGTCGTCCATGCTTGTTTTCCCAATATTTTAGCTAGAAAAAGCGAGCGCACCATAAGCAATGCTCGATTTTTACATTTTTTTTCAATGAATTGTTTACTGTACGGTACAATCTTACATACAAATGTAAAATTGTGTAAAAAAATAGTCAAATAACCAAATTTACTAGTCAACTAGGCAAAACCAATTTGTGATTTAGCCAGGTCATCAGCTCAGTATGCTGTGACTTTTCTTTCCACCTTGGGACCTCCCAACACCTAGTAGGATCTAATCACACCAATTTATACCGGATTGGCAGCTGAAAGTGGATTGTTAGTAGAGGGACATTTACAAAAGGGGTGCTGAGTATGCAACGTTATGGAACATCTCAGCTCCTAATGAAGTGGTATCGGAGTCAGGTGTCTATAGGTGAACATGGCAACTTTCCCTTCAAGGGATTTGAAGTCACAACTTTGCTCTTCTATAGAACAGAAAGGAGGGGTGTTGCATTCTAAGTTTGCATTTCCATGGGAAATCACTTGATTTTAACAAAGTTAACAACGTTAAGTCCTTCCCTCTGTAGTTTGGAACACACTCTTAGGATTGTTTTTAGACTTATGAAGAACTTGTGCAAAGGCCAACAGAAGTACCGAAGTAGAGGAACAAAGCATTCCTTTCGATCGTGTCCACAATCGGTTCGCTACTTGAAGTGGGGTCCACCAATTTCCTTCTTCTTCATAGTTCATACAGTCGATCAAAGGATTGAATGGCGAACAGAATTAGAGTCACATAAGTGTGCAAGAGCCAAATCGGGCTCTGAAGTGATTGATGATTGTTGGATTTTAGCGAATAGTAAGTCCAAGAATCTACTCCCATCCCCGCCGTTCAATTCTTTCCGGCATTCAATAGCCGTGAACTCGGTCCTCAGCCAGAATAATTATGAACGTTTCTACACCAGCCAAGCCACCAACTTTTTTCAAATTTCAAACCCATTACGTAAGAAATATTACTGCCAGTAAAATCACCCGTGACACATAATAAAAGCTTTCTTTATAATTATGATCCGCCAGTGATCCCATCGTTTAGACTATAATGTAAGTGTCAGACGATTTAATAACGTGATTTGTCAGGGATTTATGCCTAATCAATGTGCTTAATTTCAAATCTTGAAATCATGGCAGTAAGATCTGTTCTGCAATTTGAATTTGTGCTCAACGTTTTTTTGGCGCCTAATTATCGCAATTATTTTGTCTATCTAGGACAGTCACCGTGATGTAAATCAATCATATCTCGTTATCATCGTCCAACCTCTGTACGTTCACTCGATTAATTGAGCGCAATCTATCGAATGCTTCTAAACCAAGATGATGAACAAAATGGGAGGGCCCCATGAGCCCATGCCACTGATAGATTCTATTCTTTGTTCCTACATCCTGTGACTCCAGAGTCCAGACCTACTGTGCAGAACCTCGAACAAAAAGAAAGATTCTCTTTCAAATATATCACTCTCTTTCGAACCGTTGGATGGAGCTTCAAAACAATACAAAGAGAATGAGAGAAGATGAAAAACGTCGCAATTACAAATTTATTTCAGCAGCTGCAAAACTTCCACATTTGGTGTTAAGTCCGGGCAAATGCTATATAGATCAGTTGTGTAGAGTCTGTAGACTTCGCATGTTCGTAAATTGGTGATGGTAACTGCTAACAGAGAGCGTTTTGTATGTATTCTTGGAAAGGAAAAAGAACTAAAGAAGGGGTGAGAAACTTCAAGGGAAATAAATGGTTAGATAAGCTGGAAATGATTGCATTACTAATAGAAAAGACAAATCCTATGAGAGATTCAAGCTCGCAATGCTTCCCAAATTTAGACAAAGATTTGGATTAAGAAGCTCGATTTGCTGGCAGCAGGTCGAAGACGCTTTTCACCAAATCCTGCGTAGCTCCAGAAGAACAGAAACTTGGGTCAGCAGATACGCAGGCGGACGGAAACCGAATCCATTGCGCCAGATGGAGGAAATCTCACTCACGCTGATCCAAAGATCTCCCGCGTTTCCAAATTGGAGAAGAAAAGATTCTGAGTTAGCAGCTTTTAATGCCACCGATATAGTGGTGGCCGGAAATTAAAAATAACAACAGCTGGAAAAGAGCCTCAGCTCGTCAACCTCAATCTTTCCCAATCGTCACCACCATATTTCTCCATTCAACGCAATCAAAGCACTGATCGTCCGACGCCCTGACGCAATGGCCGTTTACGTTCGCCTTCGCTCCATGGTGGTCAATTTTCCTTGCCTTTTTACTCGCCAGTTGGCAGTTGCCGCTCCATGGTGCCCCACTGCCGTGGAGAACAAAAGGACGATGGGGGTAGAATAGGTAAGGGAATAGAAAGAGGAGATTCACGAGATTGTCAGCCGCTGGCTGAGAAAACTGAGGTACCTTTCTTTTTTGGGGACACGTCGCTCCAGAAAGTGTAGATAACTAGTATTATACAAAGATTCAAAGAAAAAAGATTATATTATATAGAAATCGTTGCTATCAATTAACTAAGGTTACAAATGATAACGAAAGCCCTGTTTTTAAGGCGGTGATTTGAAGAGGGCGAGTCTCATTTGAAATGTGATCAGACTTGGGACTGTGCCACACTCGCCTGCTTCCCTTGCCTTCTTAAGCGTTGTCCACTGCCTTCTTTCGTCCCTCGATTCTTTCCTACTTTCTTTTCTAGTAAAGCTAATGATTCTCGCTTTTGCTCCCTAATTTCTGCAATTGTTTAGTGGGTATTATGGGCCTGGATCTCTCTCTGCCGTCTGCTTTTCGCTTATAAAGCAAGTTGCTCACGAGGTGCGCCAACAAAGCCACTGTTGCTTTGCATCTTGCCTTTTCGCCTCCTTTTCTACTCCACAAATCTATCCTCCCCCTCTGCTGTAATTTCCTTTTCGCCCTGTCAAAATCACTGCTCTTTTTAGCGAACTGAAACTGTGCATCTCGTCCAACACCCCAACTCTTCTCTTCCAGTTGGTATTCTGTTGTGTCTTATCTTTATCTTCTACTTCTGGTTTCTACCCGTCTCCTCTCGGAGGTTTTCTTTGGCTTTCTGGGCTTGTAAATCTGGTGGCGTTGGGATAATGGGACGGGCGACGAGGTGGTTAAGAAGCTTGCTGGGTGGGGGGAAGAAGGACAAGGATAAGGAGCAGCAAGAGCATTCAAAGTCTTTTTCGAATTCGAATTCCAGTGACCGGAAAGAGCACAAGAGATGGAGCTTCGGGAAGTCGAGCCGCGACATTGGCCAGTACCCGGCGAGCTTCCACGGCTCCATACCCGCGACGGAGGCCGCGTGGCTGAGGTCGTACTATACCGAAACAGACAAGGAGCGAAGCAAGCACGCGATTGCGGTGGCAGCAGCAACGGCGGCAGCTGCGGATGCCGCAGTGGCTGCAGCGCAGGCGGCAGTCGCTGTGGTCCGCCTAACAAGCCAGGGAAGAGGGACCATGTTTGGAGGTGGTCGGGAGAGATGGGCCGCGGTGAAGATTCAGACAGTGTTCCGTGCATACTTGGTATGACGATTTTCATTTCACTTGATTTTCTACAAATTGCTTTAATTGTAAGTTTCCTTTGATTGTTCTGTGGTTTTAATCCAATCTGGACTTCTCTGTTTCCTTTGGTTGGAGATTTTTTGGCCAAACCATGGAGTTGCAGAGATCAGAAATTTTGACTATTTTTTTTGAGAAAAAAATAAATGTCCTTGTGACGATTCGTTCTGCGCTTCTGCTTCTTCAGTTTACTCTCTCTTATCTCTTCTGAACATGTGTTGTACTGTTTGCACAGGCGAAAAAGGCACTCCGAGCCCTTAAAGCATTGGTAAAACTGCAAGCCCATGTTAGAGGCTACCTTGTGAGGAAACAGGCCGCAGCTACTCTGTACAGCATGCAAGCTCTCATTAGAGCTCAGGCCACCGTCCGGTCCCAAAGAGCTCGCCGTCTCAACAAAGACCGGTTTCTTCCACCAGAAATCCGCCCCAGAAAATCTGTCGTAAGTTTATACCAAGTGATATACATTTTTATTAGTGATTTTTAAGATTGAATCTGATTATCTTAGTTCTGTTTCTTCGTCCACAGGAGAGGTTTGAGGAGACGAGAAGCGAGTACGCTCAATCCTTCCACAGCAGGAGGCTCTCTGCATCCATGGAGAGCGCCATCAATGCCTTGGACGAAAGCCCCAAAATCGTGGAAATAGACACTTGTCGGCCTAAATCCAGATCAAGGAGGACGAATGCGTCCATGTCCGAGTGTGATGATGACCCTGCATACCAAGCAATGTCCTCTCCCCTTCCTTGCCAAATGCCGGCCCGGCTCTCCATCCCGGAGTGCCGGAGCTACCATGACTTCGACTGGGGTCTCACGGGCGAAGAATGCCGATTCTCCACCGCACAGAGCACGCCAAGGTTCTTCAACTCGGGTGGGTCGCAAACAGGCATGCCGGTCACTCCGGCGAAAAGCGTGTGCGCCGAGACCTTCTTCCGAAGATATTCGAATTTCCCTAGTTACATGGCCAACACTCAGTCATTCAAAGCTAAGGTGAGGTCCCATAGTGCTCCCAAGCAGAGGCCGGAGCCGGCGCCGAAGAAGAAGGTTTCATTGAATGAAATGGTTGAGTCTAGAGCGAGCTTGAGCGGCGTCCGAATGCAGAAGTCGTGTTCTCGAGTTCAAGAAGCCTACAGTTTCAAGAGCGCTGTTGTGGGTAGGCTTGACAGATCAGGGGAGTTTGTTAGGGAACTGGAGACAGATCACTTGCAAAGGAGATGGTGATAGCTGCTGATAGAAATTTGAAATGAGCATAAATTTTTCTTTGTTTGTTGTCTTCTTCCTTTTACTTTGATTGATGAATGTTCAAATTTGAAAAGCACAAGATCCTGATGTAACAAAAGGAAGAGTACTAAATCTGTGTTGCTCCTCTAACAGGATATGGATTTACTAATTGTTTGGAATCCTTTGTTAATTAGACAGTGTGACAAAGTGCATCATGTCCATGGCTAGTTTTTCCTATTTCAGTACATTTATCTAAGTATTCTTATCATGAAGGCACTATACTTCTGAATTTTCGTTGTTAATATATGCTTATGAAACATTTTTAATTATAATGTTGACTAAATGGCAAACTTAGCCAATAAGTAGACATCCAAAGTTTTTAATATCCTAACCGTCCGCGTTGTGCCACAACTCACACTATTGCAATTCATAGGATTGGCTGAAGCCTTCTGATCAAACTAAAAGCAAGGAGGCTCGCTTTCATGGAATAGTATGTTTTTTTTATACAATTCATGGAATAGTTTGTTTGGTAGAAGAGAAAGGGGAGAAAAATGGCAAGGTTGCGACTTGCAACTGACGATGAAAGAGGATTAAGTAATGATTAAGGTTTGATATTGTGCGGTGAAACTATCGAAGTGTTGTCTTTTCGAGCTTGCATCATCCATGAGGAATTTGGTAATGTGTGCGAAGTTTGACTGCTCTAAAGCTTTACCAGGACTTCACAACTTTCCTGGAAAATGTACGTATGGTGAACCGTGTTGATAGGTTGGTAATTATTAGTGGCGCAAATGGCTAGGAAACATGCTCGATATTTACCTCCTATTAATTGGATACTTTGACCAAAAAGGCCACCATCCTATGTTATTTCCTCATGCACGGAAAAGTTTGAGGTCAAGGACTCATGTATCAAGATTACGAAAACAATGTAACAAAACACAAAAAACAAATCTAGGAAATCAAAGCTAATTATTTGAAGGACTCAGTAGTAAGTACGGTTAAAAGTGGGCTGAGAAACTGAAAAAAATGTTTTTTTCTTCTAAAGGGTAAAATGCGCGTCTCAAAGTCCAGCTAGAAATCTAGCAAAAAAAAAAAAAGTCCAGCTAGAAACAAAGCGCGTCTGAAGGTTTGTAATTCATAGAAATGGAACCCTTAATTCCTTTTCATATTTCACATGAGCTCTCGAGACTGTATACCCCAACTTCTAGATTGGGGGGGGGGGGACTTTGAGTGCTAATATATTATATTCTTGTTCATATTCTATTTGGAAGTTGCAGTGAAGTTTCCTTGGTACGATCCTTAATTTATACAAACCAATGAGTATTTTACATCCATTTTCGAAATTTGAATGTGCTGTCGTTTTGGTTTCACATCACAGACCCTTCAAGTTTCCCTCCACAGTGCTGGCTGGATCGATCTAAGAGATTCGATGCCCCTGAACTCTTGGCGCAACAAGAGAGTCACACTTCAAAGATAAAACCATCTCGAAAGCTGAAAACTGCTTCATCATCTTCAATTAAATAACCCAATGTAACAGAGTCCTGAAACATGGGCCGGTAAAGTACAAACAATATAAAATTGGGCGAGTTTGAGAAGGAAGATAAGGTGACATCAGTCTATAAGGATTACACTAATTTTTTACTAAACCAAAAACCGATTAAAAGGTTAAGTTATTACTATTATACTCCATGGAAAA
This sequence comes from Houttuynia cordata, assembly GCA_039654745.1. NCBI lineage: Eukaryota > Viridiplantae > Streptophyta > Magnoliopsida > Piperales > Saururaceae > Houttuynia > Houttuynia cordata. The sequence continues at coordinate 52,607,513 of CM077502.1, read as the reverse complement.
TGGGGCACAAGTGTTGTGTACATCAAATGGTTGGAGTGGACAAGGCGGGGCAGCAAAGCCTGCTACAAATACCCAATTTCACATTGGTACATGTGGAAATAAACAATGGAAATGTCCCCTTGAGTGAAGTAGAAGGGAGCTCACCATTCATTGCGTCGTGGTGCGGGTGTAGCAGTAGATGTCGCCTGCAGTAGCCCCCACCTGAATGGGCGTTTACGGTGAAAGAGAGCGATGATTCGACGAGAGAGAAACGGAAGGATTAAAACCATTATTATCTTACAACGACTGTAGTGATGCGTGAGACAAAAGCATGCAAATGAAACGGATAAATGGATTTCTCCATCTTGTGTCTGGGAAACCCAAAACAAATGTCGCCCTGGCTACCTCGTGCTGGTGGGAAGGCTGGTTGCTATTCGGAGTACATACAACAGGGAAGGGTGGAATATTCGAAGCTGTGCAGGAGAATGTACACTCAGCGGCAAGATGGAATATTCGGGACGGGAACTGGCTTACTGTATGAACGATTCACCTCTCAGTGAAACAGGCTTCTCAGAAACGGTGTACGCATCCATGCAAACTGGAACCATGAGAATGACATTGCAATGCGATCAATCCGATGACCTCCCAATTCCCCACTGCTAGATACCATTTTATACAGAGTCCAATTTATATGAGACAGGTTTTATGCAGTTTGCATGAGCCAAGTCATCTTGAGCAACGGATTTCAACCTAACAGCTAAGGTCAAATCGGTGGGAAGGTTAGTGTGAATCATCACCGCCAGATCAAGATCCAACAATTAAGTTCACTTTGGCTCATACAAGCCACGTGAGAGGTCTTGTATAAACTTTTCCTTTTATATAACTATTGTTTTGTACAAACTTGAGCTGTCATTTCACATATTGGGCGATTGCTCTAGAAAGGCACCAGCACATATATCATAATCATAATCAAGTAACACCTTTTTTTAACTATTTGAGGTCGGCGACACGGATCTTAATCCTCCATTCAGGCCTATTTTCGATTATCTCTTTTGTAAGAGATAGTAAAGTCAAATCCTTTTTTATTAACTCCATCTAAGTTTTCTTAGGTCTTCTTCTTCCTCTTTTAACATCATTTACATGTATATCTTCTAATATTCTCACAAGTGCATCTAATAGTCTTCTTTGCATATGCCCATAACAACGCAACTTACATTTCCTAAGCTTTTCCCCTAAATGAGATATTCTTAGACTCTCACGAATATATTTATTTCTAATTCTATCTCTACTAGTTATCTCACTCATCTACCTTAATATTATAATTTCGACTACATTTAACTTATCTATATGACTCTTCTTTGGTGCCCAGCACTCCGCTCCATAGAGTATTGCAAGTCTAATGACTATCCTATAGAACTTGCCTTTAAGACTTTTCGGGACATGCCTATCACACAGCACTCTTGAGGCTGCCCTCTACTTTACCCATCCCGTATTTATCCTATGCACCACATCACTAACAATATTCCCTTCTTTATGGATAATGGATCATAAATAACTGAATTTATCATACATTTGCACTTCTTGCCCATTTATTTCATCTAATGTTCTATGTATAGTTCTACCTTCCTTAAAATTAAATTCAATACACTTTGTCTTAGTCCTACTTATTTTAAAACCTTTTGATTCTAGTGCATCTTTCGACGATTCAAGTTTATCGTTCAAACCTACTTTATTAGTCATTTGCTAGATAATATACTTTGGTATATAAAAAAACGAAGAAAGGCACATAGCTCATATATTAAAAAAAAACAAAAAAAGGCACATAGCTCATATATCAAAAAAAAAAACGAAGAAAGGCAAAGTGTGAGTGTAACAATTGTATGTTACCATCTTGGACTCTACAGTCCAGCCTCCAGAACAGAGAAGCAACCGAGGGAAGGAAACCTAATCTAATGGTCCTTTTATCACTTGTAGCCTAGTGCTGGCTCCCAGACATCTTAATCTCCCAATTATATTGAGAAATTTTCCCTACAACCTATTATTCTCCAACTGTTCTCAACTTAGTGGTTCATTTCTGACTTCCTACAGTAGTGAGAAGCATATGGAAGATAAGATCTTATCAATATTCTGCAAGCGAAGATGATAGCACTTGTGAAGTAAGTTCCCGCCAAATTTGAGCTCAATTGTTTTATCCTCATCAGTGAGGATGGTGCTCGTGCTCCCAAATTGATAGTCATAAACAAAAATCATAAGTGTATGTTAAGAAAATCCAATTGATTCATTTGATTCCAGAAAGTCCAGATGTTTTCCTGAAATGCTCATACTAATTGGTGCTTGAATAGTAATTCAATTTTTGAGTCTTTGTCAGGATTAAAATTTGGGTGTGTAATATGTCCTCCTTCCTTCCGACTTTAGTAGCAACATTTGGTTTTCTTAAATGAACTATTTTGAGAAACGAAAGGTTACTATTGCAGTCAGACGGAGGGAGTAGTTGGCAAACATTATGGGACAAAGGGACGAGAGGTTATCACATAAGCTGAAGGCAAAAATCTTGTTCAGCAAACTAGAGTATATCTAAAAAACCAAATCAATTTGTTATAGATCACACGTAGGTGGATCCATATAAAATATGTGGTTATTATCTTGAACAAAGATCCAATCTCCTGGTTCCTATGGAAAGGAAAAAGAATTTAATACTCTTTTGGACATTCAAGTAGAGTTCTCACTCTTGAGTGTTAGATGACCAATCTTTCCCAAAAGCTTGGGCTGTTAAAAAAACGGATTATCGATGTATGAACTTCATATTTTACCAGTACGGTTCATAATGTTATTCTGGTGGAGATTCACCTGGAAGTGAAACATATTTGCCGAACTGATATCGTTTTACTAACAGGAAATACATCCTACACTAGTTCTTTACAATGTAAACTGAAAAAAGATGAAGCATGTTATGAACATTATAGTATAATTTTGATCCATTCTGTCCCATCTATAAAGCTTAGGGAGATGAATGGCTTTGCCTCCTCGTCTGTGAGCTCCCTTGACCAAGAAACTCTTCCGGCATAATTTGCTCCAGGTCCAGTGCATTTGTATTGCCCATAGAAAACAGTGCTGAATCAGCATATATATACCAAGCAAGAATAAGTTGAGATAATGTTAACAATAGACAGCCCACAAATCAAAACAATTCTGATTTAGGGGCTGTTTGGGTGCACCTTTAGAAATTAAAGAAAAGTCACCTTTCTTTTTTTTTTCCTTTAACTAAAAGAAATACAAAGGTTTTTATGTTTGGTTTTACATTTTTCTTTTTCTTCTTATTTTTAAGGGCAAAATATTGTTCTTATTTTTATTGAATGAAATGATATAAACAACCTACAACATGCGAATGAGAATGACTTTTAACTATCTTTCCACCAAAAAAGAGGAGAGTTTTGATAAAAAGGAAAAAACTCTTTAAAGGGGTAGAAATACTATTTCTACCATAAAAAATTTTATGTAAAAATATGAGCAAACAAATACAAATAGAAAGTCTCTTTATGTAAGAAAAATTTTCTAGGGAACAAAATTGTTCTAAACACTATTTTAGTAGGAGTTCATTTCTGCTCCTCAAAAGTCTCCTCCTTGGGAAATGGTACATTCAAGCAACCCCTTAGACTCAAGAATGATCAATGTCACTTTAACAATGAGATTCCTACTAGATAATTGGCACTGATTAATTATCTTTTCACTTGCCTACTTCGATTAATCCTAAAATAACGAATTTACTGACGCCATTTTGCTCTCCCATTCTACTGGTAGGGGTGTCAAAAACCTCAATGAAGTGTGGTTTCAGTTCAGTTCTTATATAGCTGACTGCAATGAACCTAGCTATTAATCTCATGTTCCACAGATTAGACACGTTCTTCAGATCAATTTCAATGTTTATTCTGATCACATTTTCTGAAGGATAATAAAAATACTCAATGGATCTTTCTCTTATAAAATTAAGAAAAAAATTCCGTGTTTCAATGCTCGCCATCGCCGTGGTGGCAGGCGGCAATTACAGAAGAACATGTACAAAAATGGAAGTGACAACTGACAAGCCACTAAACAGGTTATTTAAGCAACTTCCCACCATATTATCATCGCGTTATTTGAAAGACGGAATCAATATAATGCATGGTTAGCTGCAAATTTGTGAAGGTACATGCAGAAAGAAGTCGTCATGACGTTTAACATTTGTAAAATGCTTTCATGAGAGGCCACCATGACCACTTCTTAATTTGATTTGGTCTGACGATAAATCAAATTAAGACGAGGCCAAAGAAAACGTTAAATATGACATCGCACGTTTGCTAGCCGTCCTTTTATGCCTCTATATATATTTCAAGCTTAGGTACGTTATAGATTAATTTAGTGTGCCTTTTTCTCTTTGAATATTTAATTGCCTCAATCATTCACTCAATCCTTCACCTCTTTCGGTAGCACTTTACTATCTATGTAAAATTGTAATTATATGGAGAAGATGATAGGAACCAGGAAGCAGAAAAATCCCATGTCATTTCATGTTGGGCATCTCCAAAGGCATTCGGAAATTAAAATTGCCTATGTGATCTCTTACCCCTCAACACCCATAAAAAAGTCGTATATGTGCTAGAAGAAATTAGTAGAGCTTAGTATTAGGACAGGAAGAAAAAATGAGAGAGAGGTGAGTGAAGAAGGCTTACAGCTCTCTGGAAGGGTCTCCCCAGTTGTACCAGCCGGTAGGGATGACAATGCTGTCCATATATGTGTAGGCAAAGACCACCCTTGAAAATGTGCCCCATGCTCTCCCAAGATAGAGCACCCCCGAGCCAGTCACCTTGCAGTTGACAAATGAGAACCCTGTGTCTTCCAACAAGCTCATCCTATTCTGAGCTGTCAGCGCCCCATAATTCTGAGCTATTGCATGAACATGACACGCCTAACCACAACAACCAAATGAAGAGGAAATTCACAAAACTGCTGAGAAAATAAAAACAAAGGTGACTGAAATCTCAAAATGCAAATTTATTGAACAGAGTCAGTACCTCAAACAGAGAAAGACCATTTCCAAAAATGAAATCTACTGAGCCTTCAATGTAGCAGTCTTTGTAATAATGTCTACCCAAGTGATCATAGAGTGTATCTTGTGCACCTAAGAATTTGCAACCTATTAAAGCAGCTGTATCCCCCGATATTCTGAATGCAACTGCCTGTTTTCCTGCTGCTCCTGGCGGTGGAACAGGGGTTGTGTTCTAAAACATCAACAGAGCAACTAAACAATGAAAAACTTTCAATTGTTTCACTTCATGAAGTAAAAATTTGCATGTTGAAAAATACTGCATTAGAACATCTGATGCACTAAAGAGCTACTTCTCAGCATTATATACCTTGAAGGTGATATTTTTGGCAATGAAGTAAGCGGAATTCACGGCAAAAGTGGCGGAATTGAAGGTCCCAAGTGGCTGTCCCTTTGGTCCCAAGGTTTGAGCCGTGTCCCTCCATTGAACTATAGTTTTGTCTGCGCCAGCTCCTTCTATGGTTATGAACGATTTTAATTGTGGAATATTCACCTTCTCCCTGCCAATTTCCCATGTTTACAAACAAAGAAATCATTATTGACCCTGTGTTAACTTCTGCTGGTGTATGAAGAGTTCATGGGGCTTAACTTACTGAATAAGCATTCTAATTATAGGGACAAAGGATTTTCTCATGAGTTTATATGTATATATCTAATGTTTTTCTTGTTAGATATGTGATCTCTTATGTAATGCAAATATTTCAAGAACCTAAATGTATTAGATAAGAATGACAATTCAATAAAACCAAAAACCTGCAACTCACGTGTATATTCCTTCATGGACTTTGATGACTACTCTCAGAAGGTTAATGAAAGGAAGGGAATCGACGGCATCCTGAATCGACGTGAAGTCCCCTTTTGACGGATTTTTATGAACAACCAGAGTAAAAGAAGGGAAGAGATTATTCTTTGCTGAAGAGAAGAGAGAGTGGCGAAGTCTACCCACGAACCGCACCCATTTCATAAACTGCTGCTCTGCCAGTTGCATATCAGTGGCATTGGCCGGCGATGGCCTCGCCGACGACTTCCTCGGTCTAATTCCTTTAGTGTGGGATAGAACATAGGGGGAGTGTATCATCAGTAGAAAGAGTATGAGGCAAAACCCATGTGCTCCAAACTTAACCATTGGGAAGGAAACGTAATTGAAGTAGAACCTACAGTAGTAGTAAAGCATGCAAAGAGTATATTTATACTTGGGTTTCTTGTTTGAGTTGGGTGGAGAATGTCATGAGAGAGAGAGAGAGGGAGATCACGGGATGTTGCACTGAGCTGACATTAAAGAAGAAGGGCAACGTTACAAGTCAGCATTCTCCACCAGAGAGAGCCACCTTTCTGCTGCCATGGATTGTAAAAGGTGGCTTTTGGGACATAAAAGTAGTCTTTTGATGCACGTACGCAGAATGCATTTTGGTCTGGTTCTGTTGTCGTGCCTGCCCGTGAGTGTCTCTACTTCCGTTTGTGTTCTTATGCGATAATATATTCTAGAGTAGTCTACAATCTGGATGACGAATTATGCAACCACCCCATGTAGAGAGGCCTGCCAAAGTGCGTATTTCCACCTTTAGTTAGGAATAATAATAACCTTACACACTATGTACCTAAAATGTAGTATGTTTTGTTTCGAAAAAAGTAAATTTACTGTGTCTTGGTCATCTATGCTGTTTAATTCATAGGCTGTAGATTACAGCCTACATGGAACGGCCATATGAGAGTGTGCTCGAAGCATAGTGGTAAGTAACCATATCAGACATCCTTGGCTGTCGTATGGTACAATGTGGACAATCACGAGACTTGTCTTTGTTAGACAATGCTCAGAGATGAGACGCATTGAGTACGTGAACAAAACAAGCCTCACTGTATAAGAACAAAGCCCATGTTCTAATTCTCGAGTAGCCAACATGCTTAGTGGGCCATCTGTTTGCACTAGTCCTGAGTGAAAGTCCTGTGTCTGGAGGCACAGCTCCATTGTCTTATTTTCCTCAGTGGCCAGCGAAGGGTAACTAGTGCAGTAAGGAATCAACAATTATTGTGAAATAGGAGGGGCAACTATCACAGCTGTTATAATGGTCGACAGCCACGAGTTCGTCAACATTCTCATAAAGTCTGTAAGAAGCGAACGAGTCCATTTTCGTGTTTTTGTTCGATCACGGACGCCAACTTCTGTCTTTTTTCGTGACAGTATTACCTTCACATGAATGCCATGCCGAGATGCCAAGAGGACCTTGTGTGATGAGTTATTTATTTGAGAAATGACTCAGATCAGACTAGAATTCACTGGCTTTCAGATTGGCAATAGGAGTGGAGTGATGGGAAGTAGGACAAAGCAATAGAATTGGACGGGGGTGGGGGGCTTATAAAGCATTAGAGGACAAAGCTCATTTATGAACGGGTAATACTTGTTTTAGTCTTGGACAAGCCGTAGCATATTCCTTGTTAGTAGTACTTAGTGAACTATATTGATGGTGCCGGTTGGTTTAGTTACGAGACTGGAAAGGGTATCCAGTCATGCAGCAAACTTCTGGTATCTTATCATTTCCCATTTGGTTTATGCTGTGGTGACTATCTGACGTATCAGGCATTCTCCAATATAACATATTGGTACCTCACCAACCTAAGAAAATGCGAAAGTTAGCTGGTGTACAACAGTTGCTGTTGTTGCTGTGACTTGTGATTGTGAGGTTGCTACCGGCCGCACTCTCACTTGATTAAATCCTAGTGGCTGAAAGCAGTGAGAATACATACAACAGAATTATGTTTTATGGTTGTACCAAAAAAGTTAAAAAATAAAGATTTGTGGAATCCTAGTCTATTCGCAGCCAAATTGCTGTAGATAAAAAAATTGTTAAGAGAGCCAAAATTGATGCAAAAAAGGTCCGCACTTCTTGTAAGGATGAGTATTGAGTAGCGATAGAAAAGCCTGAGTGTGTACTAACTGGGCTATATTAGGACTATCTAAACGCAAGCTAAAGAGCCTCATGGGCCGAAAAATGGGCCTCTGACCAAGCCCCTTCGGTTTTTTCTTCCAAGAGTTGTTTTTTAGGCAGCTTTTTCCAAAAGACGGGGCCTGATTGATAGTTGGCCTTTTTGTATTGTATGCTCATTTCATTTTTTTCTTCAAGTAAAAATGGAGAGGGATGGGGGAAGAAAATCCTGTTATAGGATGAAGTTATACTAACTATTTTCAAAATGTTTAAAACATTAAATTTAATATGCAATGTTTAGAAATGTGGATATATACTAACAATGCGGGAATTGAGAGCCTCAACATCCAGGGGCTCAATGGCAGACCCACTCGACCAAGACTGTATATATGACTTTTTTTTGTTCCAACCTGATCAAGGTGATAATTAAGGGTAATAACCAGCCAAGCGAGGTCGCGAGTTAAATAGGTTAGCTCGTATTTTGGCTCGAAACAGGCTCATGGCTCAACTTCTTGCAGCTCAAAACTTTGGCTCAAACTCTTTATGTAGTCTACACAATGCATATATTTATATTTACATATAGGAATATATAGGATAAATGTATGCTGACCGCAACTTCTGCCATAGAACTTTACTTAATTTTCAACTGCCATAAAGTTTGCATTCCATGTACACCAAGAATGAAGTTTTCGATCTTTTAATCTTATCTTCGCAATACTCATCTATAAAATTCTTCTTTGTTATTTAGCATTCACAATAGAACATTGACATTATTTTAAGGAGGCAAATTAATGTCACAACTTACACGCTCATCCTTATTGCTTAGTGCTTGCGTGGGGGCGGCCCGCGGGGTGCAGTCGGCCAATGCCACACGAGGGCCCAATGCCAAGGATTGACTGTGAGAACAGGTGAATGGGACCCCGGGGTTGGGCGGGTAATGTTGTGACTAATGTTGATATGTACAAAAGGCATCCTTGGGCCCTTAAATGTATCAATTTCAAGTCGGTGTTTGGTTACAACTTGCAAAAGGACCCGCTTGAGACACTTTTAATGTTGCTAGTTGCTACAGGCTGGCCGTCGTTTGTCATTTAAAATGTCATTGTTATATATGGCCCCTCCAGAAGTTAACCCCTCCAGGAGTGTGGGCCAATGCTGGTTATGGCACATGCCTCGACGGTCAGTTCATTGCATACTCTTCGATTTATTGTAGCTCTTCGATTTATTGTAGCCAGTAGAACTGTACTTGAACCGGAATTGGCTGTATCAATTAGTAGCAATTTAATTATAGTCCCAATAAATACTAGCAGTATAGTTGCTAAGAAGCTTTCAGAAGTTGATGCCTAGTTGTAGTACACAAAACACACACAGACGCGCACTAAAGGCAAAGAGCTTGCATTAGTTGTAATATGAGAAGACTAGAAGCATAATCATTTGAGGTTGTCAATCAAGGAAAGATGTTAATGTACTCCTTTCGTCCAATGAAACTTGTCTGGATGTTAAAAAATTAAGGGTTCAACATTACGCGACCGTGCTTGTTCTCTCAAGGCAAAAAACACGAAAGAGGAACCCAAAAAATTTACTCTTTTTTTACAGGCACTAACGTCTAACAAAATTAACTTTACAATGCAGATGAGCTTGATTGGACGGTGAGAGTAAAACTGTGCGAATAGATTTGCGCAGCCTCAACGTTGGAAACAAATACAACTAGAAAGACATCCATCTATTCTTTGTACAGTATTCATGAGTACAGACCAATCTAAACTCACAAAAGTACAGATTTAACAGCCCCCTTTCGATCTCTCATCTATTGATCACAAAAACAATCTCAAGGATAAATAGACACAAAAGATTGGAAACGCGGTTGCAAATAAATCAATCAAGGTTAGCCACACAAACCAAACACGAGGTGAAATCAGCAAGTGTGAACTGACAATCAGTTCCAAGGAAAAATAAAAAAATGGGGAGAAAAAAAGGCAACTTTCTCTCGTTACTCGAACCAATGCCGCCTTAATCATGGAGTACATGATTAAGCACCCATTGATCGTCACGGCATAGCGAATAAAAATATCCAATAGCCCTTGGTCAGCCTTCAAGTTGTGTAATCTTGATAGTCATGGCAAAGCTCCTTCCTGAGCTTCCTTGAGAAAAGCTGGCAAGCATCCATGCTCAAGTCAATGGCAGCCGAGAGTGCCACAAATAAGGCAGCATCTGCCATGCACGTTACATGTTGTGCACCAACCTGAACCAATGGCTTGCTAACCTTCCCTTCACCTTCAACCGTGGATTGCATGATAAATCCCCTCGTTGCAAGCCAGGAGCTTGGTACTAAATCCCCGTCCATGCTTGTGTTAATGCTAAACTGGCCTCCTTTATGAACACTAAGTAGTGACCCAGCTATAGGGATTCCGCTGGTGGAGCCCGTGTCAGTCACGAGCTCAAGCTTATAGCCCAATGCGTCGACGGGGCTCTTCTCTCGCCATGCTTCAAGGCGCGCCCATGGCTTCCAGCTGCTGAGGGAGAAACCATGGGGCTGGAGGATGAGCCAAGCCCCGGGGTTCGAGCGAGAGACGCGGTCGGAACCGGGCGAGGAGGGGACGAAGGGCGTGGCCATGGAGGCTGCGGCCACGGGTGAGCCAGAGAGGTCGTATATCATGACCATCCAGCCTTTTCTTTCTTTTCCCGGTCGTTCTTTCTCGCTTCCGAATGATGCAAGCCATCCCCTGCTGTTGGAGCCAGAATCTAATTGGAAGGACCTGAGTTTCAAAGATTTAGTTAGAATCACATTTCATTAGCTTAATTGGTCATATCAGTAACTTCTATATATTTCCATGCATCGAGATCTATGTTCAAGACTGAGAATAGTCCTCTTAACAGTTAACAGCCAGCATATCTTGAACAATTCAACAGGTGAAGATCAGACCACATGATCATGTGAATTCGTACGTGGAAACGACTAATTATAGTATTATTTTAGTTCTTCAATGGCACTTCACTTGAAGAACAAAAACAGATAGGCCCCTAGCTGACCAACTACCGCATCTAGCTGGTCCAAGTTTCAGCTGTATATTGTTATTTACAGTTACTGTAAATAACAATATACAGCTGAAACTTGGACCAGCTAGATGCGGTAGTTGGTCAGCTAGGGGCCTATCTGTTTTTGTTCTTCAAGTGAAGTGCCATTGAAGAACTAAAATAATACTATAATTCAAATACAGAGGTATTTGGCTGGTTTATGACTAGTTGTTTCTGTTGAATTCGTAGGCTTTAGACAAAAAAACAATTTTTTTGTGCAGTTCCGGTCAAGATATCGAATCAAATGGTGTGAAGCATCATGTGCATCCATTAAGGAGGAAATGTATAATAATGACCTGTCATAAAGATGATTACTACAAGCCAAAGCTTAATGAAATATATTATCCGGTAGATGAGACGATATATAATTATCTTAATAATTCCTTACTCAGCCATGCGATGTCCAGGTCACAAAGCATTTTTCTGTACTTAAATATCTTAATCCACCATTCACCAACCAGTAATGTGGATTAAAAGTCATTAAAGGACGTCTATTCTGTAAAATTTACATAATGGAGAGCTGCCCAAAGTTCCGCATTAGCTTTCTGCAGAAGTAAGTCAGCGCTTACATAATCCTAATTATCTATTGCTGTAGACTAATCAGAGCAGGTGCCATGATCAAAGTAATTAACAACAAATAAATCAACTCTAGGAGCTCTAACCGATTCAAGACTAAAAACGTGGTCTAGAACTCACCGGGTTCGGGAGTTGCGATCTGCACTGAACTTGCACGTGAAGACCGGCTGCCGTATGTTGCCCTGTATCTGGAAAACCACCGGGCTGCACTCCGGCTCGCCCCCAAACTGGAAAACGAACCTCGGGTCAGGCTCGGACCGAACCACAAGGTGGAGCCTGGCGGAAGGCTTGCCGGCTCTCTTCATCTCCGCCAGGTCCTCCCTCTTGCCGATCCTCAGCCAGCCGATCTGGTACACACAGGGACGGGTGTCGGACGCTGACAGGTCCAGCTCGAGCCGGGCCCGGCCCAGCAGCTTTCCGGCCCGGATGCCGCAGGTGGTGCCTGTGCTGCCAGTGTACACCGAGACATACAGCTCGGCGGACCGGGTGGCGAGACGGGAGAGCAAGGAGGGACCGAGGTCGAACTGGATGGAAGCAGTGGAGACGGGATCTTTGTCTTCAGAGAGAGGGAGTGGAGTTGTCCGGGAAGAGAAGTTGTGGAGACGTACTTTGCAGAAGCAAGGAGTGCTGGAAGGGTGAACCCCAAGACCGGCAGGCTTGGTGGCGAACGGAAGCTTCAGGGCCAGAGACTCCACCGTTATTCGTACAAACGGGCAGGGATCCATATATAAGCTCTTCGTTTCCTGTCCTTCGTGCTCTTCCACTCCCAGCTCCTTACTTCGAGGAAACTCAGAAAGATTGAAAGTAGAGAAAGCAAAGAGTTGTGTATGTATGTGCTATAGTTGGGAATGGCCAAATGGGGAAGTCAGGGGAATACGCTTTTATGACACGATGATGATGATTGGTTGTTATAGGGGAGAATGTGGAGTTACCTGAAAGACAAAGAGTTTGCGCTCTTGTTTTCTCATCATCTGGGTGTGAATGAAGAAAAGAGTTGAATAAAGAATCAGAACGAGTTTTTATTTTTGCGTCTGACGGCGCACCAGGGCGAGAAGGGTAAGGTGTCGATTTCTCGCGACATTTTGGCTCTTTGCATTCTGTCTTTTTTATTGTTTTAACTTTTTAGTAGCGGTCGTTTTTATTTTTTTGTGAGCGGACTGACAGCTAGGTATACCTTTTTTATTGATTATTTTTGGATTGGAAACAAAATTTTGGATGGCTGCACGGGTGATTGCTTGCAGGTGATTCAGCAACACATGGGCCGATGGCGTTGTGTATAGTTGGGCGGGCCCATGGTGACTGCCGAATCATTGCATCTATCCTCGACTGATAAAAGGCCACATTCTCTTCGGGAAGCAGCCGACAAGATAGAATTTACTCTCTTTTTTGCACAGAAGGGGATAAGTAACCAAATTGCGATCAATTATTCCGTCGATAACTATGAGATTTGAAGGCTTCTCGTTGTTCAATTAGATGTTTTTTTTTTTCCTTGGCAACATTAGATGTTTGTTTTATCTTCATTCAAAATACAGCATCATTTAATTTCCTAGCATATAGGACTTATTTTTTAGGTAAAAGATGAGAATGTACATTATACAGAATCAATAGCCAAGACCGAGAACACATTACTTTTTGCTCTAGTATGTTCCTTGTTGTATTGTTGGTCGTAATTATCCTAGATCCAAAAAATACGAGCATGTTGTGGGAAAGATACATGCATGTTATGCTGTCTTACTAATTTTGACTTGTAAAAGATAATATCTAACGTAATAAGCTAAATAGAAATACAGAGTCATGGGGTTTGGATGACATGAGATAATGTTATGAGTTTGGTGGCTGCAAGAGAGAAATTAGACGTTGTACCTAAAAAACAGAGAGAAATTGGAGGAGATGAGCTGTGGCCAGCCTGTCAGTTGTCACCCCTCTTGGTTCCAAGGATGCTCGACTGGCAAAACATGGCAGCTATACTTTACGGCGCAGATTAAGAACTTTTTTCTTCTTAATTAAGAGTATTACGCAAATCGAGCAGGGTTCGTATGGGGTGGCCTCAGTAGGACCCGCCTCATCCTTTGCTTTTTTTAATGAGGTGAGTTTGACGCATGTCTGCCGCCTGTGTTGCTGTCCCTGCACGCATTCTATGCATTAGATTTTGCGACTTTAGTGCTCCACAAGTAGATGATGTACACCTGTACTGCAAGTATGCAATGGGTCCTCTAATTGAGTCCGAGCCATCAAGCATGGTCGAGACTCGAGAGGGGCAAACTTGATCAAGGCAAATCCCCTACAAAGTCATTAGTTTAGTATAAAAAAAGGCAAATTATGGGAATTGAAATAGCAGTAAAAATATGAGAAGGGCGATATCAAAGGTTCAAAATAACTTAACATGAGGTCAAACGCTTTCTTGCGTCGGTAAAAGGTTTTTGAGTAGTTGGGGCCAATTACCCTCTAACAGCTCGATGTAGCCACTAGTCAGCCTGATCCTCCTTTAGGCAAACACATCATGGCGGTCTACCTCTCGGGCCACTTCCTCCTCCTACTTCTCTACCACGCGCCATCTCAACCTTCTCCTCCCCTTCTCTTCTGCCCCTTTCTTTTTGTCGGTTAACGAGGTTGACTCAGTGTTATGTATAGATCTGAGTCTCTGATCTAATTAACCAGGTTATTCCAAAGACCTGGGCGATCCAACCTGGGTAAGCAACCTGGTCGGGTCGATCCAGGTTTTAAAAAACTACTTGCAGCTGAAAAATAGCTTTGTCCAACATATTTCATAAAGTGTAGTCTGTCATAAAAAGATGATAACTAATGTGCCCATCCCTTATTAACAGTCCCTCTGTCTAGTAGATATATTTGGTTTCCCAAAGATGAGATGATTTTAGTTCATTTTGGAAAACCAAAATGTATCTACTAATGCCGGATGGAGGGAGTGTGTACTTGATAAATTTGACCGATCAGACAAGTAAGAATGCCACCGGGGCCGGGTTTAGACCGGGGCGGGTTTGGGTCGGTTCGTGGTAAACCCGGCCCCTGAACCATGTAGCGGATTTGGGTCGGTTCTTGGTAAACTCGGCCCCGGAACCGTTGTAATTCTTCGAACCCAGAACCACCCCAAACCCACCACGGGTCCAGTTTTTGGGCCCATAACCGCCCCGGTACCAAACCCGGAACCGCCCCGCCCCGGAACCAAATCAAAATTATTCTATCTATTTTTATTATTTTTCAAACTCACATATTAAACTTTGATTATTTTGATTTTTTTCACTCTTTTAGGATAAAAATGGCACTAAAAGAAAAAAAACGAAAACAAGATTTTCAATACAAACTTTAATCGGTAGACATCACCTTAATTATTTCAACCTCAATAGAATGGTGTTTTAAAGATACCCACAAAATAAAATTAGCCTCAAGTAAAAAATGACCAAAAATAAATTAACAAAGATAAAAATAGATACAAAATAAAATAAAATTGTTCAATGTATATAACAAGGGTTGGAAATGACTATTGGCTTAGACAACACGAGTCATTTATAATAATGGTTATGGATGGGTGATCGGTGACTTACGTTTGGAAGTAGAAAAATTATGACACCCCAACGGGTTGACAACGACAGCGAGCAGATGAGGCGAAAAAACTAAAAAGAAGAGAGCCCTAACTTGAGTTGGGTACCTATACATCGGGTTGGGTCGGGTTTTAATATAATACCCAAATCCGTCCCAGCCCGGTGCATCGGTTCCTCTTTCAAACCCGGAACCAAAATCGGTACTGTGTAAGGTTTCCCAGAACCGGCCCAAGGCCGGGTCGGGTAAAAACCCGGCCCCGGTGGCATCCCTACAGACAAGCAATGACACGAACAAACCAATGCATGTGCCGAGTAAGTTGCATCATGATCTGCTCCTAAATAGCATGCATAGAATTGCCACTTCCTTTTTGACCGAGCTCAGCAACATGCTGTCTAAAAATATTCCGCATGGATAAATAGCAGTTCTAATCGTTCGGCATAATGGGTTTGTCGAGTGCCAAAAGGATCAACTGTTGAGAAAATCATCTCATAGAAATCAAAGAAAAGGTCATTACATGTTGTCACGTAGAACTTATGTAGTAGGTGGCCCACTCATGACCGATCTTCTTCTTGTTTGGGCCTTAGTTTCTTTTATTTTCTTTAGCTAAGATAAGATAAGCCATCGGTTTATGAATTGAAGTGATGGACGACATAGCAGGCAATGTGTCTTTGGATATGTTCCAAAAAGCAATAGTTTTCGTAATCTCATTGAAGGATATTGTCCCGAACAGAAGCGCATTATTATTATTATATTATGCAAGTTGCAGGGTCCTATTTTAGCCTTCCATGCATAATTTTTGTATTTAGTTTCCCTACTTACCTTCCCTTCTTTCCTTGAACAATTTAAACTACTAGTAAAATCCACGCATGCGCAATGCACGTGCCGCAAAAGTGCTTAAATCAAATTTTACATAAATTCTTTAATTTTATTGTCTTCTTTTTTCTGTCAATTGGTCTTTGAGTATGTTTAGTATTATTGTATATATCAAAATCGTTAGTAGTTTTAAATTGTCCGTTCCATATCAGTTATTTAGCTCAAATGCTCCCTATATTTATACCCCTTTTAAAAGTAGTATAAATATAGATATCAAATGCTCCGTATATCCCATATTAATAGCTCCATTTTGTAATATCCCGTATCAGTTATTTAGCTCAATTTAAGTGGCTGGGTCTTACAACAGAGTGCACATTTTAAGTTTTCCATTCCCTTAATTGCGGATCCCACCATGCAATAAAAATCATTATTTTTCCAAACAGAGCTATTAAGATGGGATTGAGGAAATACTAATGATAGGTCGGTAGGTGTGGACTGTGGAGATTATACATCTCTTCCATTAATTTAGCGAATAAATATACATCGGCCATAAAGTATTTTGAAAAACACCTGTTACAGCCCAAGCTTTGTATTAATTATCTAGATTTGAGAAAAATACTTGGACCATACTAAGGGTGCGTTTGGAAACTGATAGTGATTGGTAAAAAAAAAAATCAGGCTGAAAATAATCAAGATGATTTGTAGGTGATTTTTCTGATTGTGGAAAATCCGTTTGGGAACCTGAAATTAATCATATTTTCAGTCTTTCACCATCAGCCTAACTCTTGATTGGTGACTTGCGTTTGGAAACTTAAAAAAAAAATCAGGCCTGATTTGTGTTTGGCAAGGCCGGTGAAAAATTTTCTTTTTGGACGGCGGATGGCGGCGTTGGTGGTGGGTGGTGCCGGTGGCAACTGGGCAGTGGCCGGCGACGGCGGCGATGGTGGTGGTGGGTGGCGGCGGGTGGCCGGTGGCTGGCGACGTTGGCGGTGGTGGTCGGCGGCTGGCGGTGGGTGGCGGTTGGGTGGCCGGCGACGCCTGCGGTGGTGGTCAGCGGCGATGGTGGCCGACGGCAGGTGGTCAGTGGCCGGCGACGAAGGCAGTGGTGGCGGCGGCGGTTGGGCTGTGGCCGTGGTCGATGGTCGGCGGTGGTGGGTGGTGGCCGGCGACGACGGCGGTGGTGGTCGACGGCGATGGTGGTGGCCGGCGACGGGCGGTGGCCGACGTTGGTGGTGGTAGTGGTAGGTGGTGCCGGCCGTGGGCGGTGGGCGATGGCCGGCGACGACGGCGATGGTGGTCGGCGGCAATGGTGGGTGGTGGCCGACGACGACAGCAGTAGTGGTCGGTGGCGACGGTGGTGGTGGGTGGTGGCCGGCGACGGGCGGTGGCCGACGATAGTGGTAGGCGGTGGTAGTGGTGGTGGATGGTGCCAGCCATGGACGGTGGCGATGGTGGAGGTGACGAAAAAAAATTTTTCAGGCTAATGCTCATTCGAATGAGAATCAGCAAAATCACCTCTTTCAGGGGTGATTTGCTGGTTTTTTTCAGTTTTCACCGCCAGTAGTGAAAATTGAGCAAATCAGTGACCAAACATCCTATCAGGTGATAGGTAAAAATAGGTAATTTTTTTCACCTATCACCGTCAGCACCTCCTATCAGTAAAATCAGTAAACAAATACGAATCAGAAGAATCAGGCCGAATTAGCCTGATTTTTTTCAGAGAATCAGTAAACAAACGCACCCTAAGTGTCCTACTTCATTTTATCCTTACCATACTAATTGAGGTAATAAAGAAAAAAGGTAGTGATGGAGTAAAAAGGTTATTAAGTTGGCTTTCTTGAATATCCAATCACATGGGAGGGAGGGCGTCTATAGCAGGGGAGGACGAGGTCGGGGACTGCCTCGTAGAAATGTTGTGGGCCCCACATTTCATTTTCTTTCACCACACTAGTACGTGAGGTTGATCGTGATAAAAAAGCGGGAGATTCACTACTCCTTACCAAAAACAATGTGCAAACTTAGGGCCCCTATAAAAAGGCCGGGTGTCAAGATAGGGGGCCATAGATGTAAAGCCTGTTATAGTAGAACCCAAGCTGGTAAATTATTTTTTCTGTATAACGACTCGTTATGCTTTGATTTGGCTCACCTTTTTAGTCAACAGGGCGTACAGAAAATGAATAGCTTTCAATTTGTACAGACAGCTTTTATTGTCTCTTTCTCTTCTTTTTTTTTTATTTATGAAACAGCTTTCATTCTTACTGCTCTTATGGTGTATATTTATATTCTACCTACATGATTGTATTCAAAACTTTCACAGTGCTAGAGTGGTATATGTGAGTAGCGTTAAGCTATAGACTAAGACTAACGCACCGTTCTCTATGCCAATAGGATTCCATCTACGGGGAGAAGCTTAATCAGCATATTTAAGTTGAGTTCCTCCCACTAGGGTATAACATTAGGAAATATCTAGCCTATTGCGCTGTAGGGCCAGCCATCAGATGAATGGGACACATGAACTGACGGCAGGCTGCCCTAGAGTGCATTAGCACTGCAGCGCAGGCTAGTCCGACTCATAACATTTATTTTTTGATAATTAAAAAATTATATTAAAGAAAACAAGGGAGAATAACACATCCTCAACTCAACACAAGATAAGGGGCATGAACAACCCCATTAAAAAGTACAAAACAAAGAACAAATAACAAAAAACAACTACCCAAAAATTAGGAGGTAACTCAAATGTTGAGCCGATCGATCGCCCAAAATTGCTAAAGCCCAAAATAGGGACAAAAGTTGTCGAACCCACCAAATCCTAAGATCCCATCAGTCTCTTTTTTCAAGAGTTCTGTTTATCCTAGAAAGTGTGCAAGAAAGGGCAATGCATGAGGCAAATATCCTTGAGATGGAAGGCATTAAGGATCTCCTTTACCCTGTGGATGAGGTTTTGACCCAATAGTCAAGCTTTTTGTCTTCAAAGATTCGCCTGTTCCTCTCTTCCCATATCAGAATAATAAAGCATGTGAAACCAGCTTGGATTATATGCCCTGTATGTTTGTTATTTCTGATCAACTGAGTCAGCCAGTCTAGTTCCATAGAGTACCCCCCAATTGTATGATGAATATTGCACTTACGTAGGAATATACGTCAGACCACCTTAGCATATATGCATTCAAACATTAGGTGCCTGGTTGATTCTTCATTTTTTCGGCATAGAACACACCAGTTTACTAAGAAAATCCCTCTTCTTTTCATGTTGTCTAAGGTGAGTAGCCCTTCATTGAGCATCCAGGTGCAAAAGGAATATTGGTCCACTTGGTGTTTGAACCATACAAGGTCATGCCATGGCACATTTCCGGATTTCGCTTTAATTGCATCCCAGACACTCTTAAAAGTGAACTTCCCAGATTGATTAAGCCACTCATAAGAATCCTCTGACTCAATAAGCACTGGTGGTTTCTCTAGGATTTCATTCTTGGCGAGATCACCTCTTCTTGAGAGTATATATTCAATTTGGAGCTTGCCAGACTTAAGATAATCCGCAATTGATTCATTTGAGTTACCTCCCAACTCCAGAACGGTTCTGTTGCCAAATTTTTGGGCAAGCGATAGGGGGCCGCTCCAAGGGTCCAACTGATTTGATCAATTGTAGCCTCCCAGCATATGATAGGAGTGCAATTTTACACCCATTGACACGTCCGGAGATCCTGTCAAGAAGAGGTTTACAGGTTGAATAGGATATATACTTTGAGGAAAGCGGCATACCTAAATAAGTAATTGGGAAGCATCCTTCTTGGAAGCCAAGCATTTCTAGAATAGTTGCCTTGTGCTGGCATCCTGCAGAAAAAAATATGGAGCTCTTGCTAATATTTGCCTGGAGGCCCGACATACCTGCAAAATCTAAAAGAATGTCCCGAATGCACACAACCGATTGTACATCCTCCGTAGAGAACAAGAGTACATCATCAGCAAAAAGAAGATGCGAGATAGGAATACCTCCCTCAATATTTGTTGCCTTGAGATTGCCGTTCATTGAGGCCTGATTTAACATGGTTGACATACCTTCCATGCATAATAAGAATAAGAGAGGTGATAACGGACATCCTTGCCGAAGACCACTTGCACTTGTAAAATGACCATAGTTCGACCCATTGATCAAGACGCTAAAAGTGGGGGTGCATATACACTGCCAGGTCCAGTGAATCCATTTGTTATCAAAACCAAGAGTTGTCAGGACATGGAAAATATAATCCCATCTCACCTTATCATAAGCTTTCCTCAAGTCGACTTTGATGTATAGCCTATTCTGCCCCCCCTGATGAACACTGTGAGACGCCCATTGAAGGACAACCCTTATTCTTGCTTTATAAAAAATTGCAGGCTTGCAAAGAAGCTCTCAAAAGGTGGAATAGAGATCATTTCAGGGATGTTAATGCAAGATATAGAGCAGCAGTTCTTGAACTCCAGGCCTTACAAACGGCATTGCAAAATCAGCCATTTGATGACAATTTGAGGAGGAGCGTCAACTTGGCGCAACAAAAGGTATGTGAAGAGGATGGTATCATAGAACAATTCTACCGTAAAAAATCTAGAGTTAAGTGGCTCCAAGAAGGAGACAGATGTTCCAAGTTCTTCCATGCCTCCATCGCTTCTCACAGTGTTCGAAACACCATTCATGAGATATTTGATGATTCAGGCACGCGGCTGGAATCCCCTCAGGAAATTGGAGTCAAAGCAGAGCTGTTCTACAAAAAGTTTTTCACTCCTACCTCAGTAACCTCTCAGGTACCAATCCCCTTCTCTCGGACACTAACCCCAGACCAAGCTGCTTTCTTGTCTAGTGATGTAGGTGATGATGAGGTCAAATGGGTAGTATTCCAGGCCCCTAATGGAAAAGCTCCAGGACCGGATGATTTTCAAAAAGAATTCTTCACGCACTTTTGGGATATCATTGGCGATCAGGGGCCTACCACTGACGGTCCACATGGAATTCAGTATTCGCTCGCAATCCTCCGGAGAAGTGAATTTGAACATGAAGAACCCACCTGCCAGAGATTGCATGTCAAACAACCCAGCCAACTTCCAAATCTTAAAAACATACTCCTTGAACCAGATAAAAGACGGCCGCTTTCCCATGGCATAACCAACAAGCATGTTTTTCCATCATGCTGCTTCACTATCCACAAACTCTTGGGGGATTCTGACTGAAGTTAACCCCTTCAGCTCCGGGTGGAAGGTGAGAGAGTTGGATGCCTCAGAGGCTTCTTTGAAGAGGCTTACCCAAGGGGGAGATACAGGCACGGTCCGGGAGGATGTGGCCATTGCTCCAAGGCCCATAGGGGGGGGATCGGGTAGGATGGAAGGGGATTGGAAGGCAAATGCTGGGGAGAGGAGAAGCCCGGGGGGTGGATGTGAGAGGCCATAGTCTAGATGACCAAGTCAGGGGGAGAGAGGAACGGTCTCACCTAGACATTTTAACAAACAGTTGGCGGGGGCAGGGGCGATGGCATGGAGGATGAGATTGCAGGGGTGGTAGGTTGGTTGGGGTGAGGGTGGAAAGGGGGCGGGGTTGTGTCGGCGGTGGTTGAGACGGAGGACTGATGGGCGGCAGGGTGAAAAGGCGACAACTTTGGCCGTTGTGTGAAATCGGACAAAAGGGGGGGGGAGAGGAAGGTGGGGAGGGAAAGGAAAAAGAAGAAGGGAGGGGGAAGGGGGGCGAGGCTGGTGGTGAGGCGAGGTCGCAAGGCTGGCGGAGGGACGAGATCGGAGGCCTGACTGAAGGGGAAGAGGGAGGAGGGGAGGAGCAGATGGTGCGAGGGGTGGGGGTGGGGATGAGACAGCAAGGAAAGAGGGGGGGGAGGCGGAGGTGGAGGTGGGCAGGGGTCGGACAGTGGCGGAGGTCAGCTGGCCAATTTGTTGCTTCCCTTTTCCCCCGTCTCTTCGATTCCAGACCTCCCCCCCCCCCCCCCGACTCATAACATTAGTCACCCCCGACTCATAACATTAGTCACTCCACTTTATGTTACGATACAAAGAAAATGCATATTATTCGTAGCCTATTAGGAAAAATCACCTATCAGTAAGTGGCTCAAAGCTGGCATGAGCCAAGTCATTTCGAGCCGTCGAGTAGTGTCAAATCAGTAGGTAAGTGAGTGTGAATCATCGCCCACCCTTGTAGCTATCAAATTAAGATTTAACGGCTCTAGATTACTCGGGCTCATGCAAACTTCCTTTTTTTTATCATACTTTTACCATGGTGAATGGCACTGCTACTAGAAACGCTGAAAATAAATTAATGGAACAATGCCATCCACCATTGCTAGCTGGCCGCTTAATGCCTCAGCCGATTGTAATTATATGTAGATAAAATGTCTCCTTTTATTTAAACAATTCTCCCCTCGTCCTGTTTTAGATCAGATAATGTTGATTTTTAGTGGATGGTTGAAACCCAACTAATGGGAGGAAGAACAGGTTCAAAATCTCGTATTTACCGTTTGGGGCGTGATTAAAAGCAAAACATCCATATGGGATGTTTTGCTACACTGTAGCATCTGGATATTTTATATATCCAGCTGAAACACCTCAGGTCTGGATATTAAAAATCCATATGGATGCTACAGTATATATCCAATATCCCGTCTGGATATTTTTGCAATAATCACGCCCCAAACGGCCCCTAATTATTAGGACAAACAAGAATGGGAGAAACAGGGCTCATTTGATCTTGCAAAACACCATTGAATATTACTCCCTACTAGACATTTATAACTTGGGTAAAATTGTTCTGTTGCCAAAAACACATCATACTCGTTCAAGGCCCGTGTAAAGTTCAGTGGTTCATCCACATCTTGCTAAAATGCATTTGTTCTTCTTTACCTTGTCGAACAATCCCTCGTGGGGCATAAATGCACCTCAGCACCATATGGAAAATCGTCGGCAAGGAATCATTTGCAGGAAAATGCTCACATAGATCATGCCGCAAGAGTCAGTGAAAATAAGATTGCTGCTGCATAAATTTTTAGGGCATCTTCTGCCTATGAATAAGTGGATACGGATATGCTAAGATGCCCATTTTAGTGCTGCTTAGCATATCCTTATGCATCCTATATTGATTGTTCACATTTGCAAACATGATATTTAAGGAACCCAATTTACTAACCTTATACTCCATCCACTAGCCTTTCTACTCTATTTACTAAGATGCTAAGAGAAGGACAAGAAAAAAAAAAGTCATTTAATATGGGCCAAGAATTTTTTTCAGATCCAGACATTAATATGGGACGGAGGGAGTACTATCCAGGGGAACGTTTATTCCTCACCCTGCCCCATGACAATAAACCGGCCAAAAGAAAGTCTGCTCTCAAAGGGAAGGTTTTCCATTTTTGCCACATACAGAGGAACCAGAACCTAGTAGAGTGATTATTTTCTGAAGCACAAAAACGACTATATTGCATTGAAGTAGACGTAGTGAACAGATGGACCACATACACCAATGACAAACGAATACAGAACTTCCAGTCTTAAAGAAAGATTTTACTGTGAACAACTTTAGAAAACAGACATTATTAGCAGCAACTTACAATCAGTTCAATCCAAGTAGGCAAAATGCGCTAGAACCACATACTTAAAAGATATATGATGAGAAACTCGCACCACCAAACCCATACCCCAAACAATACTTAAAAGATATATGATGAGAAACTCGCACCACCAAACCCATACCCCAAACAAACTACATACCCTGATCAATGAGGTAGTCTCCAAGCCTCTCGACAATCATGTTGCATTGCCCAGGGGTTAAGGGCTCTTCATAAATGCCAATGAGCAGGGCCATATTGGTTTTCTTCACTGTCACACCCCCGGAGCCCTGAAACAAGAGAATTGCATGACAACAATAGCAAAGTTTAGACCTTTATTTAGAAGCACAGGACGGCACCGAGAAATTAACAATACTTCCACGGCTACCTTCTTTCCTCGAATGACAGCACCTGGTTCACCCTGGATCACCATATACTTTGTTGATGCAAGATATAAACCAGTAGGTGCAAGTGATCCAGGTTCATTGAAGTCATTCATTATAGCAGCTATCTCCTCGGGCTTAAACTACAGAAACCATAGAGTGAGAAGTAACAAAACCCCAAAAAAGAATACTGTAGAAGAAAATGTGCTTAGAGGCATCAAGACAAAGCGTTGGGCAATCAATGCATAAGGTGCTATATATTGAGAGTTCAATTAAGAGATCATCCTAATCACAAGTCATGAATTTTATTATAAGCAAGTTATAACAGGTATGAGGCATAAGACGAGGCGTTTCACTTTCTCATAGGTGAACATAGGCATTAAATATTTTGAAATTCCATGAAGTAAAAAAAAAACTATATTAGCTTCTTTTACAACAATTGAAGCTTGGTTTCCTCAAGACGATTGGTGTCCCATGCTTTATATCATACATTCTAGGGATTACGACCAAGAGCTTTACTCATCTTGACAATCTTGTAAAAGGTGTGAGAAATGAAGCAAATAACACAACCTTTTAAAAGGTGAGGCATAAGCATCAAATAATCTATTTATCTATCGAAGAAAAAAACTCCAAATTATATGATTATAAGATGATTGACAAGCTGAAGAAAAGGACATGAAACCACAGTTAGTATTCAGATATTAAAAGGGAATTTGTCAAAAATAGAATGGAAATATCAAATGAATTTTATGACCCACAGAATTTTGGTAGTCACACAGTAAGAAAAGTTGGTTCGGGAGATTGTATAAGCTACTGCTCTCCACATGACTTTGTATTTTAGAGTGTGGAGACACCTGGTGGCAAGTTTGCAAAGGTGCACCACACACTAGCTCGAGGTGCTTGTACATGGAGAAATTATCCAGTGGATCGGTTATACGGGACAGCTGGAAGATAGGTCCATTCATTTTTTTACACACAAACTAATGGCAAAATGACTGGATGCTTCAATCTTTGTGTTAAACATCCAATGGACCGATCTCCCAGCTGTCCCGTAGAACCGAATCACTGGATAATTTCTCCTGTACATGTGTGTCAGAAAGGTGCACCAGTTCGGAATTTAAGATGAGCCTTCATAAGATATGAACAATATATGGGTGCATTCAGGGGGGTGTTAGAGGCCCATAAACAAGCTTCTATAAACCCAAGATCTATAACCTCCTTACACAAGAGGAGGAGACAAAGATTGCGTCCAGAAACATTGCCCTCCCATCACCCTGTCTTCACTCATGAAGTTGTCGATTTGTTGCAAATTTTGGGTAACATAAGCATCCCATCTTTAAGCATAAGAGTGACTTGTTGGAGTGTACTCCAGCCAGTCTGAGAGGTCCAATGTATCTTTGGAACATATTGCTTGAAAAGCCAAGTACATCTGCAGGGGCAAGATCTGTTTCAAAGCCAGCAGCCTTCACCAAATTTTCATCGCTTCCTCTTTTTACTGTCTCTCCAGGTTCTTGCATTGATCTTGTTAGTACCCAATTAACACCACCTTACTTATATATTTATTTATCCATATTAATACCAGAAACAACCCTTCAAAATCTTATACCAGAAGGTGAGATAATGTCAAAACTAGGCATCTGAAATATATGGCTCTGAAAGCCTTGGAAATTTCCCTCTTTGCTTTGCGTGCTTGTTTCCCTCAAAAATGATTTAAGTTTGGGTAACATCAAACAACCTCACAACATCTCTTTCCACACATAAATAAAAGATAAAATTACGAGGATAAACACTTTATGCCAGAAAAGAAAAAAGGATATGATTCAAAGCAGTCACTAGTCTACCAACAAGGTAGGCAGGATGTTCCCCCAAGTAATTGAAAAACGAGCCTCTTTGTAGATAGAATACCAGCCCACATGGCCAACCACATATGTTGAAACAAGCAATGGAGGGAAACATATGGAATATCATGAGAAACAAAGCTAGAAGGGAATTCAAACAGGTTTTAATAATAACTTCACTAATAAAAGAGTCCTCTTAAACTATAATAGCACTATCTACATTAGCTACTAAAAGGGGTACTAATTGGCTCGCCTAGATGTGGAAAAATACTCGTCCAACATTACATGGTTGTGTTTGTTCCCTCAAGGACAAACACACGAAAGAGGAACCAAAAAGTCTGCCCTAGAGTCTAATAAAATTAACTCATTTTGCAATGCAGATGAGCTTCATTCGACAGAGAGAGTACTTGATTGGGATTCATTAAGTTAAAGATTTTCAACAGTTACCATGGTGTTTGACTGTCTACCCCAAAAGAAGCAATGCATTCTAATCACCAGTCGAGGCCATACGATTGTCAACATTCTATGATAATATTGACACTCGACCTTGATAGCTTAAGGCTTCGGGATAAAACATATTATCAACTATATGCGGATTCAGATATTCATGACAATTTCTGCGTCTTCAACCGTTCCAAGGAAAAAACAAGTTACTAGACATTCAACCAACACGATCAAGTTATTCAAAAAACTAGTTCCGTAATACAAGATTGATATCATTCATGAGGAACTGCATGGAACAGCTTAAACCATAAAGTAACAAAGAAAGAAGAACGAACCAGAACACAATCAGGTAACTAAATGCATCAAGCTAAGAGAATCCCAGATATGCTTCAACCAAAATAAACACAAGTGCAACTTTCTTCATTTAAATAAAACACAAGTCAGTATCTTTAGATCAACCAATGGCCCGACTTTAAGTACAGACCAAAACAGACAAAAAGCACTATCATCCAAGCATCTGAACTCAAAGATCAGTCCAAAAACACATAGATCGGCAAAATCCCACATCAGATTTAGATAGAACAGATGCAGAGATTGCATGATTTCAGCTTAAATGAAGAAAAAAAAAAAGCAAACCTGAGGAAAGGTTTCGCTTTGAGCCCAGACACTGCCGTCGTGGCCGATGATGGCGGCGGCGGTGAGGCGGTTGCCATCGATGTCGCACATCAGATGGTCGTCAACATATGTCTGCCACGACATCTTTCCTCCCTCCGAGTCTCTCTCGCTCTGCTTCTGCTCGTCCACAAGCTGGCAGGCAAAGTCGAGCCCAGTCTAAGAAGTAGCGTGAATGCTCCGAAAGTGTAATAGTAGAGGAGACAATAGAATCTTTAAAGGGGATCGCTCTCATATTGCTTATATGAGGCCACTTTGAATCGTAGCCATTAGATCTTGATCTAACGACTACAAATATCCATAATGATCTCACCCACTCTTTGATGTGACATATTCACCTATCCACTGATTTAATATCCACCCTCCGATCGGAATCTAACGGCAATAAAGATTGGCCTCATGCTCCTTGTATGAGAACGATCTCATGTAAACTCATCTCATCTCTTAAAAGAGAATTTTTGGGGGAATATTACAATTTGGCATGTCAATTTAATAATCTTTTTGAACGTGTCAATTTAATAAGTAAAACTATTGAGAATATTATAAATTGATATCTTTTAAGACTATTTTTAGGGCAAACTTTATACCGTGCACAAAAAATTGAAATGATTTCGTATCGTATAGAGCCTCGAAATGGGTGAATCCGAAATGGTAGAAACTGCTTCCAAGGAATCCGAAATGACACAGAAATAGTTGGAAACTATTCGAAACATTCTAGCTTGTGTGCAATTTTTAATTTATTATTTTTTAAAATAATGAAGGGTGAGCCTTTTCAGGACCTAAAAGCATTTTTGGTCTGCCTCTAGGTTATCCCAAGGTTTTCAAAACCGGACCGGCCATCGAACCGGATTGATGGCCAGTCCGGTCAGACCGGGGTCTGATCGAGGTCAAACCGGTGTGAGTTGATTGAGGTGAGAGGAGTGTAAATATATGATAAATATATAATTTGTATAATATAGATATAAAAAAACATAGTTCAAGTGGTTAAGTCTCTCACGGAGGAGGGGAGGGGATTCGAATCCCCCTTTTTGCAAAAAATTTTTCAGAAAAAAAAATTAAAATATTCTGAACCGGTCCGGTCCGGTTCACCGGTTCGAAAAAAACCGGCCGGTTTTAAAAAAAATCGCCCGGTTCGCAGAACCGGATGAACCGGACCGGTTTTCCGGCGGTTCGGTTAACTGCAGTCGGACCGGCCGGTCCGGTCCGGTTTTGAAAACACTGGTTTATCCTAATAAATATGGCTTGTATTAACAGAGGATAGCATGACAGACAGCTCGGAGGCAGACTCTAAAGTCCTCCAACTAAGGGGCCGTTTGGGGCGTGATTAAAAGCAAAACATCCAGATGGGATGTTTTGCTACACTGTAGCATCTGGATATTTTATATATCCAGCTGAAACACCTCAGGAGGTGTTTCAGCTGGATGTAAAAATCCACATGGATGCTACAGTATATATCCAATATCCAATCTGGATATTTTTGCAATAATCACGCCCCAAACGGCCCCTAAGGGGGGAAGTTATTGGGTGTCCGTGGCATACTACTACTCCAGCGCAGGCTGTCACCGAATAGCTGAGTGCACACGTAAAGCATGTACCCGATAATTTATCTGACTAAGGGGCCGTTTGGATAGTGAAAAATCTTAAACATCCACTCCCAAAAATTCACCAGATGAGTGGATGCTTTTGATTTTTCACGCCCCAAATGGCCCCTAAAAGGGGCAGGGCAACCAGCCTCTTTGGACAGAAATTGGGATAAATGACCACTGGGGGTGGGAAGCTGGGGGACATACTATCTAAAAATAATAATTCTTACAAAAATCACAACCTAGTTAATATTTGAACATTAATAAGTTTTTTAACAAAATAGAATAAAAGAAGAAATAAGCTCACTCAACCTTTATGTTGGTTAACCGTTAACATTTGCGTGATCCTAGAAATCTAATTGTATATTGGAAAACCATGGTTTCCCAATAGCTTAAGTGGTGAGGATATATTTACTTCATACAACAGCAATTTATGAGCTCAATTTGTCTTTGCTTGACAACATAGCAGTGATGAAAATCATGCCGGAACATATTCATGTGGATTTTCACTGAACCTTTATCCTGCAAATTTGTGTGATCATATCGTAACAGCAAAGCCCTTTCTGTGCCTCTTGCTTTGAGTTTACTGGCCTAGAATGTATGAAAATATCGTTTACACAAATACAAATGTGTACAATCTCATTTATACACACGAAAGCTGCAGACGACTACAAATACAAATATTAAACAGTAAATATTGGATATATGGAGAAAACTATCAAAAACTTCAAACACCAAATATCAAGAGTTTATTATCTAAGGTTTAGACAAAAATTCTACTTGCCAATCCATGGCTATAGAAAGGAATTGCTTGATCTGGTAAAAAAAAATTGTAATTTCAAACATGAACAGCTGATGCCACAAAAAGTGACTACATGCCCTGATCAAGAAGGTAATCCCCCATCTTCTCAACGACCATGTTGCATTGCCCTGGAGTCATTGGCTCTTCATAAATTCCAAAGATTAGCCCCTGCCCAGTCTTCTTTATGGTGATCCCTCCTGTACCCTATGAAGGAAAAAGGATTAAGTTAATAATTAACTATATCGAGTAATAAACATTTAGAGATTCTTCATACAAATAAAAACATTTAGAGATTGATAGGCATCAAGATTCAGTGATAGAACACAAATAGCGATTTAGATGCCGATCACAATTAAACTTAATAAATGAAGCTAGACGAGTAGATGAACCATCACAAATACTCCCTTCGTCCAATGAAGAACGTCAACATTGAAAAATTATATTATGGTCCGTACAAAAAAAACCTAGTTTTCCCTTCCCAGTTCATGACGAAAAAAACGACAACTAAACGGAACATAAAAACAGAATTCACCAGCCACTTCAAAGTGCATCTTTCACTTTTCCTACACACTTAAAAATGTATCAGTTTCTACTCAAACCATATATAGCAGCATTTAAATGGTCGCCTATAATGCACACAAGTTTTATTATTCAAAAAATCAGTTTCAATATTCCAAAAAATAATGATTAACTTTATACTGTACTAGAAAAAAGAATACTAGTATCTCTCAGACCTTCATAATTTCAGATAGTGCAAGTTCAGAAGATAATCAAAGGAATGAAAAAGGAAGGAAAAAAAAAACATGAAAGCGCACGAGACACAAATGCACTACCTTTTTCCCACGGATGACAGCGCCGGGCTCCCCTTGAATAACCATGTACTTTGTACCGCCAATGTATAATCCAGTCGGGGCAAGGTATCCTGGTTCGTCAAAATCCTTCATGATACCAACGATCTCTTCCGGCTTAAACTACACGTAAAACAATTCAAAATTTTAAGCAAAATCCAATAAACCATTTGACCATCTTCTCAACCTTCAACTCTCACGCCAACATGAATCTCATGCACGTCTATCCAACGACACCTCATTATATGAACTCATAAAACCATTACAAAGTGGAGCCGGATAACAATCACCTGAGGGAAGGAATCATTCTGAGCCCAGATGCTACCATTGTGGCCGACGATGGCCGACGTAGGTTTGCCACGACATGGTGGGAAGCGCTTTTCTTCTGATCGAGGCAGCAAGGAGGGTGGGAAAGATAGACAGATGAACAGGTCCAAAGGAGATGAGGCGAGAAGGCGCAATCAAGCAAGGAGATCAGGGACTGGGATTTTGCTGCACCGTCCACCCCAACTCGACTTGCCCTTCACTCCCGCCTTCAATCGAGGAGGGGCGGGAAATGGGAAATGTAACGGATTTTGATATGCCAAAAGAGGGCAGTCCTTGCGAGAGGGCATGGCTCTTTGGAAAATAACCGGTGCCCCTCTGGCTTCAAGCCCAGCCACAAGGGGGCACGGCCGCACGGCCATATCTTCTTTGTTTTGTTTGACGCAGTGAGACTCCACACCTTTGGGTGGCAATAGTTGGAATTATCTACTTATTGTAAGCATTTCTTATAACAAGTTAGCAATGTTTGAATAGCTGGTTACTAGTTGGCAAAAAAACTGGTTAGTTGCAGAATGCTTGATAAAACCCTGGCCAGAATAGTTCACATGCCGCAAAAGAAAAAGACAACGCATAGCTGGTTACTAAGGCTCCCACAAAAATAAATTGCAGAGTTTTAATCATCAAGAGTTGCAGCAAGTGCCTATACGCCCTTCAGAAACCATACGTACAAAATTAGGGACTCGATTTTATAATAAAACAATGTATAATGAAGCCGAATTTAATCACCATTGTATATGCATCCTGATGATACGCCTCTTTGTGATTGAAGGTCGGTCTTGGTGATTAGTTGCACTATGTGCAGCAGTCTAATGCGTTCTGAAGATGGAATTTCCATTGAAGTAATCGATAAGCACTTGCAGAAACAGGGGTCGCAGTCGCTATGCAGCCAGAGGAACCAAATAACATATTGTTGAAAATAAAGGCACAATCCATGGCCAGGATCCAAGCATGCCACTCCCTGCGGAGGAAGTTACTTGCGACACAGAGGAAGTATTGGTTGCCGTGGAGTTACTCCTGCGCATTGCAATTACAACCATTAGCTAAAAAAATTAATGGGAGATTATTCCAACAAAAGAAAGTCTAAGCCAAGACCAGCATATCCTCTTCCAGTCATCAGTCGATATCTGTTATTGATCAAGCTCGTACAATCAGTAGAAATCAGATCTATACTCTTGACTTGATACTGAGGACTAGACAAGAGGTACGGGAATTCGTCTCAATACAAGAAGGGAAAGGACTTTATATAAGAAACTTACCCAGACGTAAGATAAATGCATGTGTCATAGCCTGCAAACGCATGAAAATCCACCATCAGCGACCGCAAGTAGATGTCTAAAGAGAAAATGGCAGTCCAGAAGAACACACAGGATCTAGTGTAAATCAACCAATACAGAAGTGTTTCACAAGTCAAATTTATGTCGTGGGAGCACAATTTAATAACTGAGCAAGAAAATTCTCTACAAGTTAATTATAGTGCATATACTCAATTACTTCCACATACAAGTCGAAATTGGAGAAAGTTTTTCTCCCTTAATCCATTTGCTAAAACAAAACCAGTAGAATATAATCCTGAATGGCTCCACAGCACTCAACTACATCTGATGACGGCAGAAGGAAAGATAACTTACTTGGGTTTTTTATCGTCTTCATTCCGGTACCTCCAAAACTGCAAGCAACATCTGTGGCACCATTCTGCAGGTAATAGCTGTTGAAAGCATATGAAGCATGAGACTGCAATGTATCTGGCTGATAACAAGCTTGGCTTGGCTGGATAGCAGAGCAATCCACATTCCCTGGACCACAGGCCCAATCCAAAGCGTTCTGCAAGTCCAATTCCTTGGCATTGGCTGAAGCAATGCACCATGTCCCATTACTACTTGTTATATTTGCCTGTGTGGTAATGTCTACTGCTCCTCTTCCAGTGAGATCAAGACTATAAACACTAGTCTGGTCTGGATAAAACAAACCCCAGTTCCTTTCTGATGCCACCCCTGGCTTTCTATTCTCGTTAAATAAAGAGAAAATATATGTATCAATTTCTTCTCCAGGCTTTGCTGGAGTTCCAGTGTTGTTAATCACGTGGCGTATCAAGTTGGTGTTGTAAGTTTGAGCATTGTCAGGAGTTGCAGCTGTCTCCGTTGCAGCCCCTTTCGAAGGCCAACCTGTCTCAGTAACCATGATTTTCAGAGTTTTAAAGTTGAGAGCACTTAGTGCAAAATAAAGAGAATCTATCTGAGCATCGAACATATTTGAATATACCAAACCAGTGTTTGGGTCAATAACATCAGATGTCGATTCGAACAGAGCATATTCCAGAGAAACATTTGAAGGGGAACCTCTGTAGGCATAGTAGGGATATATATCAACCATGAATGGAGACTGATTTTCTGCTAAAAATTCCAACAAAGGTTTTAAGAAAAAAGCGTATCTACTGTTCAAAGCCCCAGCAGATGGTGGAAAAGATCGGGACAAGATCCCAAGCGAATGGGTAGTGGAGACTTTGATCCTCTCGTGAAGGCCAACCTTTTTCAAGGCTGTTAGGACATTGTTCATTGCAGGGACCACAAGAGCAGAGACATTCCCAGGGCTCTCGGTGGCTTCAGCACCCACAGTTATGTAGGTGATTTTGGTCGCAGGGTAGTAGGGAAGAATGTTGTTTTTCATCCATGAATCCACATTGGATTGGTATTGAGAAAAAGGAAGCAAGTCTGAGTTAGTGATACCAATCATGAGTTCAACACTAGTGTTGGAGAAAGCTCTCAGAACTTGAATATTGGAATCATAGATTCTCACATATCTGATATTATGAAGCTGAACAAGCTGAGCAACTTTATCTGGAGTGGGAAGGTCATCTGCATTCCGTCCATAGCAGACTCCGACAATGCTTCCTCTGCAGAGATCTGCATAGAGATCCCACACATAGAAGATTGTGAATCAACTGCATAGCGTAAACCAAGTAAACGGGGACCATAGAACATTACACGTTTTGTGCATTGAGTTTCATCAGTTATACTCACTCTGCCCCGTATTAAATGTCGGTTTACTAGAATATTTAGTATCCATAAACAGAAGAAAGTTGCTTTAACTAGTTGTCCCAAACTGTGATGGAAAAATTGTGGCATTTTGTGTGGAAAGCCTTCACAGGGGGGGTGAAGGTCAATAAAAGTATAAGCTTTGGAAGAATTTATGAAATCTGAACCAATTTTGAAGATATGCACAAAACAAAACAACTAGGAAACTTAAGCCATGGAGAAGCCAAACTATAAAGAGAAACGAACACAACAGATAGTAGGAATGTACTAAAAAAAATTAATCAAGGAGAAGTCCAGAAACAACACAGAGAACCAGAAAAATAAAAGCTTTGCCGAAGAAAAAAAAAGAAGAAAACTTCCGCATTTCTTTCTAAAATTATATAACAAGTAAGGCCGTCATAGTCAAACAAAAGCAACACTACCATGAAACTTCTTCCAGAGAATGAGCATGAGGAAATGCAGCTCGTTCAGAGGTAGCAAGTTTACTAAAACCATATTCATCTAAAAAGCTGCAAAATTTTCTTTCTTTTAGCTACAATAGAAACTTGGAAGTAGTTTCCAACTTCACTTCCTCTTTGCAGACTACGTATGAAGCAAACAACCACAAAAATCTAGTCTTTTCTGGCAACATGCAGTGAAGCCTCACCAACTACTTCACAGTGGCATATACAGCAACACAAAGAAATCAACATTGTACAAACCTGCAGACAGCAGGAGGAGCAAGAGACGAGTGACCAGCAGAAATGCTCTTCCCATTGCGAGGAGAGAGATGATGATTCGACGAGCAGAACCCAACAGTGTTCCTTCACCTTTCTTCTTCTTCTTCTTCTTCTTCTTCCTCCTCCTCCTCCTCCTCCTCCTTAATCTCTTCCACCCACGTAAGTCATAATGTCAGATTAGGCTTGAGCTGCTCATTCGGCTCCATGCTTCTCATGGTAGGAGGGGCCGTTTCTTGTTGCAGACACGGACTTGAGAGGGTTTGTTGAAATCTAGTTTGTATCCAGGTCTCGGTCCCGTAAGTGAAGTGGGCAAGTTCGAGAGAGAAAAGGGGGCAGCATGTCTGTCCGAACTCCAAACAAGGAAGACCAGCCCTACAAGGAACAGAGGATGGCATAAAACGCCCATTCCAACGGTATAAAAGCACAGGTTCTGTCTGCTGCATTTGGATGCACATTCCTTTTCTTTCACCATCCTCCTACCAAATAATCGATCACCAAATTGTACCAAGAAAAAAAAAACTTACTTTAATGGATTACCAAGCATTTTAATTTTTAGGTTATAAAAACGTCATGGATTTTTTGGAGTGAGGCTAACGAGAGTAATGCTACATTGACGTTAAAATTCACGAGTGAGATGGAGGAAAGTGTTTTTCATCCGGAGCCGTCAATCATCAAGATCGATGGTGCACACACTACTACTGTGCGCTCCATAAACTGAACAAACGCTTCTGTGATAGGAGCTGCATCATCATTCTATTAAAAATGACCCCAAAAATCAATGGTGAAGTAGCTTTATTATGTACGAATTTGAACGTAAGGAAAGCATTTTCCGGCCAAATGATAACTCTAAAAGTGGAGAATGATATCCTCATGTATCTAAGTGGGCCTCAGTCAACAAAAAAGTGGCCCTTCGTCAAATATTGTGGATAGTAAAGTGTGGGCATGAGCATTTTCACGGAAGTAATTTTTGGTTCCGTCAGGATACGCTCCACCAGGTAGGTAGGGGTCAGACAGGGTCGTGGATTATCAAGATCGCATGCACTAGCGCACATTGGTGCTAGGATTGTGCGGTCATTGTTGGAGCTCATGAGCGCTAGCGGGTGCAAATTGCAATGTTGATCCTGATGACAATTGCTCCTATTAGTGGAGGAGATCCTGGCAGACCTCCTCTCAGAGGCCCATGAAGTCTTTCGCACATTTTGACAGGGTTAGTTGTAGTTCTTCAAGGTCGATAGTAGATTTCAGTCTAATTGCGTTTTCATACAGCTGCTTAACAGGAAGGTGAAGGTAATAGGTATGGTACTTATCCATACCTATTACCACACTAAAATTCACTAATTTGACTTGGATTCAGGCACGAACGCATCCACTTTTTGGTTGGATTAGGACGATCGCCATCGAAGGCAAATCTAGCATACTGCAAGTCTGCAACCAAAAGAAACCAACCGTTTAAAAAAGGAATAAAAAACAATGCTGACAGGAAAGAAAGCCCTAATGCTGCAGTTGGCTTGTCTCGTTTCTTTTTCTTTTTTCCGCCTCAGCTCATCTCGTTTCCAATTTGAAAAAGTACTCTCTGTTCAATATTAATAGCTCGTTTTATGTATAAAAAACAGCTCTATTTAGAAAAGAAATTCTCGCATATTAAATAGATCCATTTGGCTGAATTTAAGTAGTTGCGTAGTGGTTGGGTACCATTCAATAATATTCACTATTTTTTCTAAATGGTGCTATATTAATTAATATGTAACAAGGGAGTATATAATTGAGGTTAGGTTTTTTTTTCTTTTCCCACTCTAAGCATCTCTCCTCCAGCCAATGGGTTTAATTCCGATCTTGCCAGCAAATATTTGCCTCTGTCCTGTATTACTTTACACTGTTTTGTTTAGTGAGTTTCATCAGTTATACTGTCTTGCTCTATTCGGCGTTAAAAGTGTACTACTTGGTTTAGTAAAAGACATAAACAGATGAAAGTTGCTTTAATTAGTTGTCCGAAACTCCAAATGCAATTATGCTTTCACCAAGCGCATGTAAATACACTGTGATGGAGAAAACTAAGTGGCAATGTGGAAAGACACTTACAGGTGAGGTGAAAGTGAAACCATGAAGGTCAAAGAACGTATAAATTTTGGTAGAACATAAGAATATTAAAACGACATTTAGAAGATTTGACACAAAGTATATAACAACTACGAGACATTAGCAATAAAAAGCCAAATTATCATAAGAAGCAAACATAACAGATGGTAGGAATGTACACAAAAAGTATACGCAGTAAGTCGAGCAACATGGGACAGAGGAAGCCAAAGTTGTATGTACTCCTAAGTTAGCCTAAGAGTCCCTTTGATTGGTCTGAATTTGAATCTGAAAAGTCCACTGAAAAGTCTGAAAAGCCATATGTCTAAAATTCTCCAATCTGAATAAGATAAAACAAATGAAACTTTGACTTTTCATATTCAGATTTCAGACTTCTTATATATATATATATATATATATATATATATTTACTAAATCTGAGACTACTTATATGAGACCATATACAAGAGAATGAAGAGCTAACACCCCGTTTGCGTTTTCTATTTTGAAGTGTTTTTATCCTCAAGATCGTGCGTAAGATGTACACAGAAAAAATCAGGATCATGCTTTCGTTCAGGAAGGGAATAAATAATAAGCTAGTCAAGCAAAAAGCCAGATTTTTATTCTATCGATGCAGTCCTATCCCGAGAGGAGGACCAGCAGCATAGCAATAATATCTCAGCAGAGACCTACACGTGAATTGAGTCTTGCATACATTCTACCTTTATGATAACAATGTAAACTAAATATTTAACCAACATAATGATTAAATGAAAATGAAATAAAGCAATAAGATGTATCAGAACTGCAAATTTTGGAGCTGCAAACTATGTATCAACAACAAAGGCATATGTATAAACTTGGAAGGATAGCCTTGCAGCTTGAGAGACTTCAGGAATAGGGTCAAACTGAGAAAACCACCAAGACCCTATCAAAGACTTCAGATATGAAGCCAACTGGCGCAGCCCAAATCGTCGACAGAAGATGAATTTCACAACAGCAATTTCCAGACAGATTTATATTGAATTTAAATATTGAATTGAAAACAATCTGGACTTTGTATTCTCAACAATTCAAGTACAAAAAAAAACGAACAAATGGAAAATGAAGGTGAGAATCCACTCACCTTGTTGGAGCAATCTCTCCGGAGTTTCAGACAGTTTGAAATTCAAAAACAAATCTAAAACTGAAAAACTGAAGGGCTCGCAGGCCTATTTATAGAAACAGAATATGGCAATACTGAAATGCCCTTTAACTAAGTAACTAACTGCCACAACTTCCGAAGCTTCTTTTGTCATTTTAAATGCAATTCCTAATGCTCTGTTTTATG
The DNA here is from genome assembly GCA_039654745.1 of Houttuynia cordata. Taxonomy (NCBI): domain Eukaryota; kingdom Viridiplantae; phylum Streptophyta; class Magnoliopsida; order Piperales; family Saururaceae; genus Houttuynia; species Houttuynia cordata. The sequence continues at coordinate 52,569,892 of CM077502.1, read as the reverse complement.
CTCTGTTCTTCTGTAATAAGCCGTCACTGAATAGCGCCACCAGTAATTCAGCTAATATAGTCACATCACAGCTGGAAACTCAAAATTCTTTTGAAGAAGAACAACCAGAGAGTCAAGAACTGCCAATTACAATTGTAGAGGGGGATGAAGGAGAGGAACTAGATTCCATTATAGCTTCTTTACTATTGCAGAAAATTATGTTCTTACCAAAAATTGAAGAGCAGAATCAGAGGAATCAAATATTTTTTACAAAAGGCACAGTCCAGGGGTATGTCTGTGATATCATTATAGATAGTGGCAGTTGTGAAAATCTGGTATCCAAGCACCTTGTGAGAACTTTGAATCTTCCAAGAGAACAGCATTCTCATCCATATACTCTAGGATGGATAAAACAGATTGGGGCTGTGAAAGTTACTGAAAGAAGTAGATTCAAGTTTTCTATTGGAAAAGATTATATAACAGAAATCACTTGTGATATTGTTGAAATGTCTGCATGTCATATGTTGCTTGGTCGACCTTGGCAATTTGATGAAAAGGTCATGCATGATGGATGTCATAATACATACACCTTCTTTCATAAAGGGAGGAAATTAGCTTTGGTTCCTAAGAAAAAGTCAAGCTCCAAAACAGTTGATGTATCTACACAACCAAAGGTTCTGTTAGTGTCAAATCTGAATAAAGAGTCCATGGCGAGAGAACATATGTTTGCTTTGATTGTCAAAGACTGTTCAAACCAAAATACAGACCCTGCAAAACTACAAAATCTGTTTGACCAATTTAAGTCTATTATGCCTGATGAGCTGCCAAACAGTCTTCCTCAATTGAGAAACATACAACATCAGATTGATCTGATTCCGGGAGCCAGTTTACCAAATTTACCCTATTATCGACTGAGTCCACAAGAGCATAAAATCCTGCAGGATAAAGTGGAAGAACTTCTACAAAAAGGACTGATTAGAGAGAGCATCAGTCCATGTGGAGTTCCTGCTCTTTTGGTCCCAAAAAAAGATAGTACATGGAGGATGTGCATTGACAGTAGAGCTATAAATAAAATCACAATAAAGTACAGGTTCCCTATTCCTAGGTTGGAGGATATGATTGACATGCTTACAGGATCGACTGTTTTTTCCAAATTGGACCTGAGAAGTGGCTATCATCAGATCAGAATTCGTGAAGGAGATGAGTGGAAAACAGCTTTCAAAACTAAAGAGGGGTTATATGAATGGTTAGTCATGCCTTTTGGATTAACTAATGCTCCTAGCACCTTTATGCGACTTATGAATCAAGTTTTGAAGCCTTTTTTTCATAAATTTGTGGTAGTATATTTTGATGACATCTATGTGAATTCCTCCAGAATTCTAGTTTGTCATCCTTCATTTGCATGGGTTTTGGTGTTGAGGACAAGCAATTTCTTAGGGGAGGAGTAATATGGTGGCGCTATTCAGTGACGGCTTATTACAGAAGAACAGAGCATAAAACAGAGCATTAGGAATTGCATTTTAAATGACAAAAGAAGCTTCGGAAGTTGTGGCAGTTAGTTACTTAGTTAAAGGGCATTTCAATCATTTCCATATTCTGTTTCTATAAATAGGCCTGCGAGCCCTTCAGTTTTTCAGTTTTAGATTTGTTTTTGAATTTCAAACTTTCTGAAACTCCGGAGAGATTGCTCCAACAAGGTGAGTGGATTCTCACCTTCATTTTCCATTTGTTCGTTTTTTTTTTGTACTTGAATTGTTGAGAATACAAAGTCCAGATTGTTTTCAATTCAATATTTGAATTCAATATAAATCTGTCTGGAAATTGCTGTTGTGAAATTCATCTTCTGTCGACGATTTGGGCTGCGCCAATTACTCTGTTGCCGGCATTCACTAGATATATGACCAGGCTGCAGACATTTATAACAGGTCTGAACTTTAGGTTTCATATATGGATTACTAGATTTAAGCTCAGTTCTTCTATTTTCATTTGTAGACTTTGCAGTATTTTTGGATTCAGTTCAATCTCCAGCAGCAGTTTTAATTTGAGACTGATAAGATGAAGAAAATCCTTGTTTGCTTACATTCTTATTATACCCCTTCTGAGCTTCTATATGATATTGGGCTTTAAGGGCCAATTGGATGGCTGCAGACAATGTATATACATGCTGAAGACCAATTTTCTCCTGAATTTTCCAATTTAATCCATTAATAAACCTGCCAATAAGCTGTTGTTCAGATTCTTTTACATGATTTCTTACTAGCAGCTTTTGAAACTCTTGGACATACTCTTGCACAGTTCTAGTTCCTTGCTTACAATTCTGATATTTCTGAAATAAAACTTGTTCAAAGTCCAAAGGCAGATATTGGGATCTTAATAGCTGCTTCATTTTGCTCCAATTTCTAACTGGTTGTTTACCCATTTGTCTCCTTACCATCTGCACATGTTCCCACCAAGCAGATGCACCTCCTTTGAGTTTATAAGCCACCACCTTAACCTGTTTTTCAACTGGAACTTCCATTCCATCAAAATACCTTTCAATTGAAACAATCCAATCAAGGAAATCTTCCATATGCATCATACCATCAAACTCTTGCAACTCGAGTTTAGGTCGAAATTGAAAAACACTCTGTGTCATGATTCCAGTTCCTTCTCTTCTATTTGTATTAACTGGATGATTTCCCTCTCTAACAGCTCCATTCCTCCGAGCATATTGAAACCTCAACTGTGGTTCAGGATTTCCTCCCTCTTCTTCCGATTCTTCACCACTGGACTGTTCTTCCCTTGCATTTCGTTGAGAAGGACCGATTGGAGTTCCTAGATGTGCAGCCGCAATTTTCGGATCTGGGGCCGAAATTTGTGGAGGTACCAAACCAACAGTCAATTGCTCGAGCTTTTGCAACACCTGTTGCATGGTGGTTAAAATCTGATGTTGAACATCTAGATCATTTCCAGAACCTCTAGCAGCCATAATTGCTGCTAACAAACTCGCTCTGATACCAAAATGGCGCAGCCCAAATCGTCGATAGAAGATGAATTTCACAACAGCAATTTCCAGACAGATTTATATTGAATTCAAATATTGAATTGAAAACAATCTGGACTTTGTATTCTCAACAATTCAAGTACAAAAAAAAACGAACAAATGGAAAATGAAGGTGAGAATCCACTCACCTTGTTGGAGCAATCTCTCCGGAGTTTCAGAAAGTTTGAAATTAAAAAACAAATCTAAAACCGAAAAACTGAAGGGCTCGCAGGCCTATTTATAGAAACAGAATATGGCAATGACTGAAATGCCCTTTAACTAAGTAACTAACTGCCACAACTTCCGAAGCTTCTTTTGTCATTTTAAATGCAATTCCTAATGCTCTGTTTTATGCTCTGTTCTTCTGTAATAAGCCGTCACTGAATAGCGCCACCACCAACCCCCTCCTGGACATAACGAATTTAGTTTTATAGAATGCAAGATTGTAAATGACAATGTGGCACATAAAATTCAATGTCAATTCATGGGTAGCAAGCACAAATGCTATTGGTAACATTTTGTAGCATTGTTTAAAATTCAATGTCAATTCATGGGTAGCAAGCACAAATACTATTTTGGAGCATTGTTTAAAATTCAATGTCAATTCACAACTATTGTCTTGTTACGCCTTCTTTAAAATGGCTCTCTGTAGGAGAGGGAAAAAGTATTATATTAGGTGGGAAAATGTCCAAAGAAGTGCAAATGAACATACCCATTGTGGAATAATCTGCCCAACTTCTTCTGCAGATTTTTCCTTGAATATTATAGAAGGTGATGCCAAAGCCTTGAGCTGGAAAACAAATGGAAAATTGCACAGCTAATTAAAAGTTTTGACAATAGCAAACAATAGTGGTGATGTGCCTAGCACCTTCCATTTTGTTAATAATAGTAATAAGAATATACTCCATTTGTCCTACATTGTCTGATTTCTTTTTTTTTCAGTAAAGAAATAAAATCAGACTTTAATGCTAGACAGAGAGAGTAAATGGTTGCTGCCCAATGCGTGGATGGTTTCCAAGAAGAGGCACCAACTATTAGCTCTTAACTGCTGGTTTTGCATAGAAGATAATTGGTTAAGCCAAGCGGTTAGCTAGGTAAGAGACTAGCTTTTTATATCAGTACGATACACAGCCCTTTCATGCCTTCAGATCATGCTTTCGTTCAGGAAGGGAATAAATAATAATGTTTTTTACACCCCTTGTAAATGAAATCTCTCGTCACAAACTAAGATCCTCTTCTTTCCTTCATAAAATCATAACACGAGGAACATCCCTTTTCTCAATATACCTAGAAACAAGTAACACACATTATAAACATCCAAAATGTAAAAGCAAACCATGATGGCCTTTACAAAAATTGTTCTCTAGACAATATTTCATAGTGCAAAAAATTACTACACAGCAGATAGTGCATCTTACTCTGATGCGAAACAAAAAGAAGCGTGTTCGCAAAATTTTTTTTATCTGAACAAAATCGAGATAGGAACTGGTAAATAGCATTATCACCCTGTGAATATTAGTTCATTAGTTAATCAATATAAACAAGTAAATGAACGACTAAACCACAATATGTTTTATATTCAAGAACAAGAAATATAAACCTGTCTCCTAGAAAAACTTCTAGGTTTAAGTATGGATGGCCACATGAAACTAAACTTGTTTGACACTCTCTATACAATAGCAGCAAAAAAATAACTAATGCAACACGATGTCAAAAATATACATGTTGCAATAATGAAGAAAGAACATACCTGTCGACAAAAGCAGATTAAAATGGGGATATACTCTGCTTTAGATGTACCTCAACAAAGCCACTTCTAGCAACCACCTTAGGACACTCTTTAGATCATGAATGTTAAAGAAGTGGAAAATTATGTCCCATAAAAAAAGTTGCACTAGATTAATACAATAGAACACCATGAAAAGAATAAATAATGTTGTACAAACATCTGCCCTAGCAAACACATTCACAACCAGATTAATGAAACTAAAAAGCAGTATTGCATGCCACTACTTCACCAGGTTCAAATAAATAAAATTGCTTTTGTTGCATGCCAATTTTGTAAGTTTATACTGACATACATGGAGTATATGAAACTGTAAAATATAGATTCTTCATTTTTTAACTATAAGAGCAACGGATAAGCAAAATAAAAGAAAAGAAAAACCTTGAACTATTGGGATTGCACCCGGACCAAACTACAGATACAAGTACACCAATTACTGCAACACTATAAATATAAAGGTAGACGATGGCTGCTAATTCACTACCATATGATTAAAAGAAAAAGTACAGATCCTTTAATTTTCATAACAAATGACACAAAACAAAATCTTATGTCAAGTATCATATACTCAACTGATCATCAGAACTCTGTTTCTTGTATCATTTGAACCAAGCTAAAGATACAAGAACACCACTTATTACAACACTAGCTTCATCTAAAATGAAATCCATACTAGTGTCTATAATATAAAATTAAATTGAAGAAGTCCCAAAAGTTGCCTAAGTCCATCTGCTATATAGAAGAGAAGGTTTAAAACAACACAGAACAAACAGGGCTTAAGAGAGCCCTATAATCAAAACATTTAATTTGAGCAGAGCGCATGTAAACAATAATTACCAATCTTAAACCATAAGAGCATCAGCCAACTGCTCACGCAATTGGCCCATAAAGGCCTCATCTTCACTATCTCCTATCTCCGGTAGTGGCGGCTCAACATAAGAGATATCATCACCATCACCTTCTTCAGTAGATGTCCCAAGATCCACATTGTTGTTCTCATAAGTATCAAAGAGCCGATCACTTATAATACCTTGAATGGTAAGCCTCCTAAGATAATTGTGCATGGCAAAAGTTGAGATGACAATGTCTCTCTGAACATTGAAGGTGAAAGGTGCTATCCTATTTAAACAATGCCTTTGTATCAAGCAAATACCAAGTTTCTGTACTACAATGTTAGCAAAAAGAAAATTTTATACAATCAATTCAAATGAGTAGCCAATATAAACTTTGTGATGTGATAAACGAGCCCAAGAAACAAAATGTGCTTGACATCATAGTAGCAAATTCAGGATAAAGCAGGATAGTTTGGTCACATTAAAAAAAATGACAGAAAAGACATGTACACATTGCAACTTATCCAACAACATCCAAAGAATCTAAAACACATGTACTCCTTTCCCTCTAAAATAGTCCCTTCCTCCGATATTTATTGTCTAGATTGGAAATTCAAATTGAATAAAGAAAGTTCATTTTGGATATTTAATCAAGACTATTAATGTGGGATAGAAGGAGTATAATCTTCATTTTGTGCAGAAGACCATACAACGATACATTGGAGCATCTAGCAAAATGAACAAATAAATAATAACCACAGCTTTTGACAAGAAACACAACAACTGATTCAAGAATTCTTGTTCAAAATCATTCCAAAAGATGTGACAGCCATAGAAACAGATACTTAATAGACCCATACGCAAATATAATCACTGGACAAAGGTAAAATCATTGTTTAATTTAGAAAAAGAAAAGGAAATAGAAAACCTCATCATAACTAATTAGGCCGTCAAAGAATATATCATATGGCTGAAAATTGATGAAGATGAAAAATCAAAGACACTTTTTAGAACATCAACTAACAACAAAAGAAGTAGCATTCCTTCAAAAGGGATGAGCTATTCCGTATTAAGCATCGTTGCAACATTAGTAGAAAAACGAAAGTCTTTAATACAAAGGCATTGTTTTAGATTGTTTAAACAATGTATAAACTCCAACAACTCGGCCAAACCCACTACAGCAAACCATTCCAAAAATAAAAAAAATGCCAATAATAATATAAACAACTCCCAATTTTAAACATCTTCCACTATCAAACATCAAATCAAGTCCACGATAAAAATCCTAAGCTTTGCAGCCTAACAAAGCAAAAGAACAATAATTGCAACCCAAGCTATCAACTTTACCTCATCTAAACGGATATAGAAGAACATTAACATCAGGGAACAACAAAAATCAAACGAATTAAACGTAACAGGAAGAACCACTAGACAAGAAACTTAAACAGCAGTATCAACGCAATCTCTTATCCTAAAATATGCATGAAATCAATGATAAATCATCTGATAGCTTACAAACAAAAAGTCATGCTTTCTTTCTAGCTGATGGTTTCAAAATAAAATCTCATTTTGCTTCAACAAAAAGTCTAAATGCCTAAGCAATCCCACGAACCCAACATGAACAAAACAAAAAAAAGATGAATTTTTTTTACCTTGAAGTTGAAGCAGGAGGCACTCTGTGTGGTGAAATGGAAATCTGATAAAAAAAGCGGATCACGCATTAGAAATTGGATACAGGAAAATATGAGTACATCTTTGCCAAGACTGCTCCACGAAAAGTAAGGCAATCCAGCCCACACGAAACGCACGAGAGGTTATGAAACGGAAAAAACCCAAACAAAAAAGGGTTTTAAGAGGTGTTTTGGAAGGAGTTACTGTCGGAGAGAAGGGAGGAGCTGAGGAGGGAGGGAGAGAGAAACCTACCTCCGTGAGTCGTCGACAATGGCTGGGGATGTGGGGACGGAGACCAAAGGCCAGAGATGGATACCGGCAGTTGGAAGCCGGCTGGCGAGCGCAGCGAACAAAGGATCATGATGGAGGGGGGATACGAAGAGGGGGAGAGCGGGCCGGAGGGATTGGGTTTTTCATGTTATTTTCAGACTTGTTTTATCCTCTGATTTGTTTAGGTCTATTATCTAAAACCCACTTAATTCAGATACTTAATCAGAGTTTATAACAAACACACTGATAAGCTGAGTTTATAACAAACATACTGATAAACTACTTATGACTGAATTATAACACGCTTATCAGATTCAACACTTAATCAGACCAATCAAATGGGCTCAACAGAAGTGTTAGCACGTGTATTTAAACAGGAAAGAGGCACCTGGATATGATTGGAAACAGATAGGAAAGCCCAGCGCCGCCCCAAAACTACCACGTTTAGGAGCGCAGTCAAGGAAGAAAGGCGACGGGTGTGATAAAAAGAGAGTAGCAGCAGCAGTCGTTCAACGTTTCAGCTCTTGCTTGGATTTCTCCTATATCCTGTACGAGTGAAGCAGCAAAGGATAATAATGGGGATCCCATCGGAACTAAGGGATGCTTGGACTAGCCGCAGGAGATCTCTCCTCATCCCTTCCCCCGAGGAGCAGAGGATCTTGAATGCTAAGCGTTGTACCGAAGGTTGGCATAATTCCGCCTCTTTTCTTCCCTCTTATTTTATCTCTAATTTGGTAGATCGTTCAACTTTCTTTTCATGAGTTCACTCTCTCTCTCTCTCTCTCTCTCTCTCTCTCTCTCTCTCTCTCTCTCTGTAATTGGTATTCATGATATATTGAAGTGTTAATTCTATAGTCTAGATCATCGTGTTAAGCATGCCAGACTAGTTTCCTGATCTTTTGATTGAATAATTGGCAGAGGGAGTCCGAGCAGGCGCCAAAGCGGCCGCCATTGCCTGTGTAGCTAGCGCAGTACCGACGGTATTTGACTGATCTTACTTCACTAGCCTATCAGATGCTCATTCATATTATGCTACTCGGTTGTTTATTAATTGAATGTCTTAGCTGTTATTTAGTCGAGGCTCGAGAGGTGATCTTTGGAGGACATTAACAACATTTTGAAGATTCTGACCATTTGTATTTTTGGTCAATTACTAACTTATAATACGATAATCTGGAATGTTAAGTTGATGCTTATTGCGTAGACGGGGCCTGCTTTTATTTTATTACCTATGCAGAGCTAGCTATCTTTTGGAAATTAACTTATTTGTTTCGATTGTTTCAATTATAGCTAATCGGTGTTCGGGTTATCCCGTGGGCAAAGGCTAATCTTAATTATACTGCCCAAGCGCTCATAATTTCAGCAGGTACGTTTGAATTTGGACTTGAGAGTTGAGAATGATTCAGGTTTTCATCCTTGAAACTAAAAAAAGGCATGACTTCTAAAGCATTTTACATCGCCAGTTTGAGTTCACTATTTTAATTAAGTGTCTTCGTTGCTTACATAGATCAAATATAAGAATTTGATCAGTAGAAACTCCTCTATGAATTTCTTTGAGCAATGGACTCATGCTATATTTCCTGTAGTAAGGATTTTTTACAATTAGTCAGAAGTATCTAGTCTTACAGTAAATGGACTGTTATCTGTAAACTTCGATAGATGTTTACTGTGGAATAAAAACGGTTTAACTGGTTTAAGCATTTTGAAGAAGATAAAGCATGCCATGTTGGGCAAGTTGTATGAACCCATAGTGAAGCACTTAAAACTGGTAGCATCTGGTCTTAAAAAGGAGGTAGTAGATGACAAAAAGTACGATTGAAGTTTAATCATCTGTCTGGACAGCGGATAATTAGGAATGGAAGACCAAGCAAAGGGAAAAAAGAAATGGGAGTTAGAAGTGACGGAATGCGGAAACATGTAACAAGATAGTAGTGCACTCTTGCATTGCTTAGTGCCAAATTGTATAACTTTGAATGAAATAGAAAATAATGTGGAAATGAAACACATAAATGAGCTTGTACTTCTCCTCATTGCTGTACTTGAAAGTGGTTGACATTTTGAAACATTTGGCTAGTTCCAGCTGGAAGCCAAATGTGATCAACCTGAGTACAATGCCTGAAGCAACTTATTGGAATTCGGGACAGGTGTGGAGTGTTTTGTTTTTTGGCTCTGTAAAACAAAAACTTTGTTAGGTCAGTAAAAGGTAGAAGATAAATAAAACAATGAAATTAAAAAAGAAACTCCCCAAAGACCAAATAAAAAAGTGCCTAATGCTAACAAATCCTCTAGAATGAAGCTGAATAGGAGTCGAATGTTTTGTTTGCTGTTTTCAGATTACAAGCTAAGATGAAGCAGCTGAAAATTTAGTATCCCATCGCTGAGTGTGTACCAGTATGGAATGGAGTTATAGTCCTTGTCTTGGCATTTTGTATCCTGTAACATCAACACTTATATATCCAGTATCCTCTCATTGTTTTTCCTGCGCTTCTTTTGATAATTGACCATCGTTGATACTGCCAACTATTACATTCATTTTGTGCTCAAAGCTGTCGTATCACCTTCTCTATACTAGGACATTTTACATTAAACCTGTTTGCAGAGTTATGTCAAAACGGTTATAAGTTACTTACTGATTTTACCGTTAACAGCTTCAATTGCAGCATACTTCATCACTGCAGACAAAACTATTCTAGAGTGTGCCAGGAGAAATAGTATTGCAGAATATGACAGGAAAGCTTGAGAAGCGTTCTTCCCATGGCATTTAACGTGCTCGTCTCTGCTGATCTCTGGCCTCTGGCATCCAGCAGTCACAATGCTCAGCTGACGAACCTAGTGCAAGTTTGGGAGGTTTAAATCTTGTATCTTTACGATTCTGTAAATGTAAGAAACTGTAGACACCATGTCTTATCTTATTGCTTATTTTCCTGATATTACAAGTGAGGCTTCGGTGCCTGCGTAATAGATTCTGTCATAGCTTGTGTTTTCTATCAAACAGCAATGATTCAGTTGCGTTTTGAAAATAAAGGATCAGCTATACTTCAATTGCGTTTTGGAAATAAAGAATCATTAGGTTTTGTATTTATCCTATGTCTTTTTTGAACTGCTATTTGTATGTCTTCTTTCCTTGTTCTTTTTGGGGCCAAATCAATCATGGCGAAGAGTCATTTTATTTTTTTGAAAGTGGTGAAGAGTCATGCTTCTGGGGCCTTTTAGACTCAGCAAAGGAAATGGCTTTTAGCTCTACCAGTCTAAAACTGATGAATCGAGCTCTACAGGCATCTTGTGCTCCAGAGTCCAGATGACTACTTTCAACAGTCAACAGAATCAGGGGGCGCAAACCGGTCTGTATGCGGCTAGCGTGGCCAAAAAGGATGTAGCTCTTTTCCGCTGCCACCATTGTTTAACGCCCACACCCTTTTCTTCTCCTCCTTTCTTCTACTCCTTCCTGGCAGCAGGCCGGAAGAAGGGGCCCGGCCTGAAGTTAAAGGCTGAAGCCTGAAGGTAGAGAGGGGCAGTGGAGGCATTGCCAGTGGCAAACCAGTGGTGGCACAGGTGCAGTCAACCGGAGGAAGATGAGATTGGGGCAGATGGGGTGGTAAGAGAGGGTAAGAAAACTTATGCCAGGAATATTGTTTGGGGCATGAAATTTTTTTCATAATTTAGTTGGGGTGTGAGTAATTGGGGAAGTGAAAAAAAGTTGGAATGCTGCTAGGTTCTTCGCAAAATGGAGTGTCCGGCAGAAAACAAAATGAGTAACTAGTAACTATAAACTACAGGAAAAAAGGTTACGTGTACAAAAAAGGACTTGGACTTTACATCATCAGTCCTCGCATCCACTTACAGCTTCAGTCTTCTTCTTTTTTTGATAACATTCAGTCTTCCTCTTAAAATGTGAATAAATTATTATTACACAGAAATTCTAAAAAAAAAAACAAAACGGGACTAAATTGAGTCCCATGATGAAAAATACCCACCAATTGGGTAATCAGGTTTACTCTACACTGCAAATCAAAAAGCATATTCATATATGGCGTCCGCCACACCATCATCATCGTTGCTCGCACCTATGACATCTGCAACAGCCTTAGCTTTCTCCGATCCATTCTCGAGGGCCACACCTAATGAAGCCAACTGTAACATCTCCACATCATTTTCTCCATCACCAATCGCCATAACCTATCCAAGAGCCAACAATATTACCAGGCTGTAACAATTTTTTGTACTTGTATTGATATGTCAAAAACCAATAAATATTCTGAAGGCATTTGTTTCAAATGTTTTGGTTTCCAACCTTCGAGAACACATTACATACGAAACAAAAGGTCAAACAGGTCACACCTATACCGGGCAAGCCAATTAAACACATATAGGTGAGGTGTTAATGGATATTCACACTGAAACCAAGTGGAAAAGTGAAATCCCAAACCAACAGAATGTGTAGGAAAGTTGTGCACATTCTCAAAGATAAAAATCTATTATAAAACAGTAGCCGAGGACTGGTCTTCACATATGAGAGTCCTCATGGTTGAAGGCCCAATTATGTTTTAGGATTCCATGCCAAAATATTTATACATACTGACTACCAGATACCCACTTGCAACTAGAAAATATCATCAGCATGTGACCAACAAATATTATCTCAAGCAAAGTAGCATGAACAGCATATGATAAATTAGTGTTGTTAACCAGACATAGTGGGAGACATCTCTCTTGTATTCATGATGACATATTTAGATTGCAATATCATGGGCACGTGCAAATGCCAAAAGGAGAATTGGAGAAAGCTATTTACTTTTTATACCAGCTGAATTTTGTAATAATTTTTTCCTATGAGATAAACTATTGTACATCGAGTCTCTGATTTTCAACAATAATGCAGGCGTTCATTTTCGTTCCAACTTATATGTGCTAAAAGTAATAATCAGCTGATGTTGATCTATTAATTAAGACCTGATCTTTACTTTATTACTCACAGAAAAGTGCAAGTCAATGATAAGAAGTTGCATAAATTCTCTGTTACATACCTCTTTCTCAGTCGTACCAAGATGACCTAGCAAGATCTCCACTCCTCTGCCTTTCGATGTTCCAACAGGTATGATCTCAAGCATGTCTGGAAGTGCTTGGACAACTCCAGCACGCCCTTGTACTGCTTCAGCCCAATGTGGCCTCAGAGTGGTTGCCACACCTTCAGCAGTATCAAAGAACAAGAGTTTCTGCAAATTTTTATTTAATTTAAAATTCTACCAAGCAGGAATAAAGGAAATGTAAAAGACAAAAAAAATTTAAAGCTAACCTGGACTTCAGAAGCTGCCAAAAGGTGTTCAACTGAAGGCATGACCTCCGCCTGTTAAACAAGTTTGAAATCCAGGGCAGACCTAAGTAGTGAATTTCAGTCTGATCAAATGGTCGTCTCATGGAAAAGGTACAGAATGAACAGCAAATACCTTTGGCTCGTGATAGATGGTATGAAGTGAATCAACCAGAGGATGATCAAATAACGTTAAACATCTATCTCGACTGAATGCAACTAGAGGAACCTTGTTCTCCCAAGAATACAGGAATGCCTATGCAGATGGATGCAAAGCAAGAAAGTCACAAATGATTAGATTCAAAATAGCAATGTACTAGGCTTGTCACAGCAATTCTACCGTGAAAAATAAAATCAATCAAGATTCATAAAGACATTAGAAAGATAATGTAGTACATGGACAACAAACACCTATACTGAAGATAGAATGACCCACTATGTTTTGTCATCCAAATTTAGTTTTCACATAACAAAAGATTTCAGAAACCTCCCAGTTGTACAAGCTATAGGCAAAGCCGACGTTTACTTTGTATCTTTGCATACTGAGGCAGTAAAACTAGTTTGACTAGGTTCACTAGCTGGTATCACAGGACCTCCCAAAGCTGTCAAACCAGAAAAAGCCTAGGCATTCGGAAGTCTAACCATACAGTTACACCACTTCCATGTGACATGTCCAAAAACAACTATAAAATGTAGATTGACATATATTTGTTATTGTTGGCGACATGTATAGTCAGTTCCCTCTTCCCCAGGTAATGCTTTTGGGAAATTTGGTAATCAATAAGAGTATTATCAAAAGTGATAAGTAAAATTTTTACCTTATAAACGATTGTTGTAATTTTTATGTCCCACCTTACAGGATCAGTCCCGGCTTAGTAGGCCCGCCAGGGCAGTCAATTAGTGTTTCCTTTGGATAAACTATGCTCTATTTCATCATTAATGAACTTTTTTTAATCATTAATGGGGTTTTACAGATCTTGTTGGTAAAGCCTCTTATTATTTTTATTCAATATAGCAGATAAGTCTCCCCTCCCCATGCTGAGATGCCATCAATGTGGACATGTGTACACATCGTTAAGCTGAGATTTCTATTTCCAAATCCTTATCCTTATTTTGTAAGGACCATAATTTTTGAGCAAACATTTCAAAGTAATATAGAACCAACAAATAGGTCTGGTACTCAATCAACCAAGATCAATTTTACAGCAAAATAAGTCTTTTACCTCTCTGCATACGTTTGGGTTTAAATTCTGTCTAAATACCTCTCGTCCCTGTATTCCATAAACAAGCAGTCCCTGAAATTTTAACACTACAATCAAGACACTGTCAAAGAATCTATTAAAAATAAGAGAAATGTGATAACACTTCCTCAATATAACAAAACACCAAAATGAACTTAGGGTATATATTTTATACACAATTGTGTGGCACATTCATTTAAAGTGTTTTTACTAAAATCTTACTAATTATGATTGTAGACAAAAAAGCGCACATTACGCTTAAATAAAAGCTACAAGCATGTGAAGTCAACTGATGTGTCAAAAGCTTTTGCATTTTCAAATTTCATGTAAAAAAAAGTTGCATCACCAAATTATAGCTGATTGATTTCCCTTCCACGTCTAACACTAAATCGGACACATTAAAGCTTCCAAAACATGCATAGAATAAAAGGTACAATAAGCTCAGTAAATGACGACTGTGATAATTTTTTTTTGAAAAGATGTATTGCAGCAGCCCACCTGCAAGAAGACTCCAGGAGAGCACTCAGAAACAATGCCGTCTTTTCCTGCCAGACCCACCTTTCCCAAAGCACTAATAACTGCTGGACGAGCCTAGCATCAAGCAATAGAAACTGACAGGGATCAAATATGAGGCCCAGTAAAGGCTCAGGAAAATAAGACAAGACAAAAGACAAAATCTGGAAAAAGAAGGGGCCGACATAATACCCACGGCTGAAATCGACAATAAACCTACACCAGTCTTAATAAAAGAGAAAGAAAAATAGAACTTCAAGTTTGCATTATATAAACCAGAGATTTTTTGACAAGCTGCCGCAAAACTTTCAATTCAGGTTAGAGCTAGTTAATCACACCTTTCCAGTGGCAATGACAATTTTTACACCTCTTGAGATGGCTTCTTTTAAAGCTTCAGCTGTTCTCGGACTGACTAGACTCTTACTGTTCAGCAAAGTGCCTTCATTCACAAAACTGTAATCAGAGGATTGCCAGATTCAGTGGTTTTTTTTTAACAGAGAACATGAAATTCTTCAGTTCGCTCACCATCCATGTCACAGAATATGTACTTAAATTTCGGTTGATAGAACCTCAAACTCCTTTCTTTCTTTTTGTCTTTAGCAGCTTCATCTGTAACATTTTTATACAAAAGCCCCTAATATCGTTCCACAGGAAAACAAAAGGCTCCATATTGGGGAACATTTTATCATGTAAAAGTTAGCTACCATCTGCATTCTTTGTTTGAAGCTTTCCCTCCTGCTGGGCATCATATGCACTCTGAATTAGACCTTTCCCTTTCCATCCCAGGCTTTTTAAGACAAGCTCTTCCTCCTTTTCCATTTCTAGCTCAGCTTCATCATTAAATTCGTGATCAAATCCCAATAGATGCAGTAATCCATGAACCTGAAGTAATATTCATGGCATTAAACTAACACTCAACTAGAAACTAAAATATATAGGCAAGGCCTTCGACGAAAAACAAAACAGCGTAGCATCTCATTTTCAACAAGAATAATACTCCCTCCATCCTAAAATAACTGACACGTCCTAAAAAAGTGGGTACTTATTTTAGGACGGAGGGAGTATAACTCGCCCTAAGCACAACACTGAAGAAAAAAACATCAGAGAGAGGGGGAGAGCCTTATTGAAAGGAATCACAATCTGCACAGCATCGTGTAGTTAGTAGGTTTTCTTTCAACTTGATAAGACTAATTACTATATCTTTCAACATCATGGTCTTCAATTAAAAATCGCAATGTGAGCTCGTACACTTAGGCCCCAACTTGAATCAGACAACAAACTAATACAACGGAAAGAATATGAAAGAGCAGACTAACCATGAGAATCCTTATCTCATCAAGCAGAGTGTGTCCCCTCTCCTCTGCTTGTCTTGAAGCTGTCTCAACAGAGATCACAATATCACCTAGCATCAGCTGCAACAAGTTAAAATCATGTCAACACAAAAGGACTTACAAATTAGATACCATGGGCATAACGAGATTGTAGTTATCAAATGCAGCTCTTACAATCGGAAGATCAATGCCAGGAATATGCTGCGACATGGAGAGGACGTCCGTAGCATGGTCCTCATCCCTCCATTCTTTGTTAAGTTTCCGAATGAATTCATCATTACATAGAAGCACCGATAGCTCCACCTTTTCAAATTTACCCACGTCGTCAATTGAAGTGTCCCTTGTTTTGTACTCTGAGTCTTTCAGACCGTCGAACGCAATCTTCATCGCCATTGGCACGTTCAGCCGCAGCATCTCCGCTATGCTCTGCAAATCAAAAGAGCAGCATTTCGCAGCCAGATTACAAAAGTATGGATTTTAGCGCCTATTTCGAGTGCAGAATTCAAAATGATCAAAGTACCAAAACTTCAGGATCATCGGGCAGCTCCTCTTCAAGGCAAATTTTGACATCGAGCTCTAGCTGCCTCTCCTTGGGCGGCGCCTGCTTCTTCGCCGCCGGCCTCCAGCGCGTCTTGCGGATCCCTCTGGAATGCACGAAACAACCGCCAAAGAATCCCGCCGCGCGCCACGACTTTCTCCAGGAGGAGTAGAATCCGCGGCAGAGAACCGGAGTCTCCGGAGAGGAAAAGGCCCAGAAGTTAGTCCGGGGAAGAGAGACGGAGGAAGAGAAGGAGGAGGCGCTAGGAAGGGAGCGGAGGGCGGCGCAGCTGCTAGCGACGGCGGCGGAGGGGTTGCAGGCGAGCGGAAGCGCGCGGCCGACGAGGCGGGACATGGTTGCGGCGGAGGAGGAGAGTCGCGAGAGCATTCATACAAGCAGCTCGGCTACTCGCGCGCCTTTAACGGGTTGCTAGAGACTGTGAATGCTGAGCTAGGGGAAGGGGAGGCGGCAATTTTGTGGGCTTTCTACCTTTGGGGAAGAAAGGAATTAAGGATATAGGGGCCTTTTGGCTTCCTAGGAATAAGACCAGGTTTTAGGCCCATTACATCACGCAACAAAATCTTTCCATTTCATATAATGTCCTTAGGTGCGTTTGGATACTGATAGGTGATATAGGTTGAAAATTTATATTAGCTTGAAAATAATCACGCTGATTTTTCCAAATTGGTGATTTGCAACTTTTTTTCGTAAATCTTTAGGAGTCGACTCGACTTGAAGGGGCAGGGCAATCGGCCTCTTGGAGCACCATATCCCACCCCCAATGTCATTGGGTGTGTACATGGCCTGCTTACATACTTCTAAGCACGTGAAAAGTGGCACACGCCTGCCATGAAATGACCAAAATAGCACTCATAAATCACAAGTGAAAACTGTTAGTTAATTGTGATAAGTGTGATGAACGCAACCGTGTTACTTGTCAATTATATGGTAAAACTGTTAGTTACATGTTATAAATATCACATGATAACTGTGATGAAGTTAACTGATAGTTTCACTTATGCGGGGTAAAACTGTCATATTTCATGTGCATGTGAGTATTTCAGGATTTTAGATTTACAAAGGTAGATTTCTGTGTTCTAGAATACTTTACGCAAGCCCTCTAATATAAAAGACCTAGGGCATGTGTGGGCATACAAAGCCGCTTCATTTGAAGCAGTTTTCCCTTTGTTAAACATCCAATCACGCATTTACAGCAACCTTCTGCTTTGGTTGCCCAAACACACCCCTAAAGTGGGGCATGAAAAGCTTTCTTTTATATGCTTCCAAACAAAGCGCTTCTATGTGAGGATTATACGTTCAGACGAAAATAAAAAAAAATTGGTGACTATACAAACAAGGGTGTAGTTTTTACTAGATAAAAACTAAAGATTTGACCTTGCATTTAGGATCAGAAGGCGCCATACACTAGCAATGACACTGTTTATGTAAAGCCCTTTCTTTTAAGGGAGAGCTCAGCCCATAAATGTGCACTGTTCTACAGATATTTATATTCCTGTCAACACCTAGCATAAAATTACTTTGAAGACAACACTGACTACTCAGCGTAAAATACAAAATTTTGCTCTAATGATCCAAACTCCTTTTAATGAGCATGATATGGAAGGTAAATTAACCGAAAAAAAGATGAGTTTCCAGTGAATTGGCATTAATCATTCAAAACTGTTTTACAACTGAAACTCTTGTGCCAAAAGTATATTGAATATTTTGACGTCTCAATTAACATTCTACAAACTTATCATAATCTGTATACTGGCACAATACCTAGGAGATCAAAGCAGGTTCTCATAACAACAGCTGTAGCTTCACACAATAGCAATCTGCTTGTTTCCTGTGGCGATCCCACCACCTGTCGAACAACCCACATGATCCAACATATATAATCAGCAGATGCTAGCATCTCCAAATGGAAGAATTGTAAATTTATTACGCATGGAATAATTGAGAAATTGGATTAATCAAACCTGGCAGTTTATGTAAAATCTATTGAATATCTCTGATAGTTTGTAGAGGTACTCGCACAAGATGTTTGGAAAAAGATTAATACAAGCCTCCTCTACTACCTGAAAATAACGATAATGTGCTTCCTATTAACAATTGAAAGAATGTCATAAACTCCTTTTAGCTTAATTCATACTTACACTCCTTGACATGAGATAGAAGAAAAGAAATAGCAAGACCTAGGTATACGGTTGTTAAAAGAAGTAGGTCTGACATATTCTCAATTCATCTTCATTTCCCGAATTTATAAAAAAGGCCAAGAAAGGGATCGTCCTTTTTCATTTTTTTTTATAATGGGACCTTTTTCATGTAATAGTAAGTATAGCATAATCATAGTTAGCAGAAAAAAGAAAGTATTGTATAATCAAACACTAAAACAGACAGGTGCAAGATATCACATATAAGGCATGCTTATCTGAGTGATAAAGCATGGCACTGATATCCATAAGGGTCCAATTCACATAAATTGCCGAGGACAGATTTCATTTTGTCTATAAATATTTTTTATAAACGTAAAAGAAAATTTATTAATTGCTTCAAATACAACCTCTGAGAACTGCACAAGGTGAAGCCCCAAGACCCGCTCATCCTCGTGTTCCAGCGCAATGGAGCCAGTCTGTTGACAATATTACCGATCATTATTTGAGAATTTAACAATTAAAAGGTGATGCTAAGTGCTAAAGACCCTTCTTAAGACATCTCCCGGACACTTCTCAAGGACATGGAGCAAACTTTAAGGAAGCCACATCAACTCAATGAAAAAATTAAGAGTATAACAAAAAGAAGTAGCATTCGTTTCCTTGCACTAAAGCTAATATTGTTCCAAATATTTTTCAAACCAAAGCATTTAGCTTTCAATATAACAAATTCATCCTCCACATAAAGGGAGCACATCCCAATTCTCAACTAAATCAGTACATAGTAACTTCTGCTACAAGCATATAAAGAGACATCTCTAAGGGAAATTTAATTGAGAGTGAAAAGAGTGAATATTGCCAAGGCTTCCACAAGATATAGATCAAGTTCTTTTGACCAGCTTGACATCAGTGACCATGAGAAAAAGTGAATGGTCATGGGAATAGCCCAATATAGGCACAAACATCCTCTCAAACAATGGAGAAAATGTTAACAGGACAAGCAAGGATTATTTGATTCATATATAACTAAATAGATACAATAACGAAAGCAGTTAAAGCTGCAGGTAAAAAGTAACACACACTGCAATAAGTTGAGAATGACGAGAAAGAACTTCTCTTTTCCTATGCTATCATTCCTTCTTTACCGATGGTAGAATGTTTCACGTGGGCCAAAAGATACAACCAAACATACAACATGAAATGAAAGTACCTTAATGCAATTTCCCCAAACAGAGACAAACAAGTTTAGTGTAGATTGAATTTCATTTAATGCAGAATAAACTTCACTTCTCATGAAAGCGCAGCAGGAAGATCTAACAGAAAAAAACTTGCCTGTTTCAACTCTTCAATGTCTTTACCAGATTTTCTTATAATGGAGCAAATACGAGCATGTGCATACTGAAGATAAACAGCAGTATTTCCCTATTGATCAGTAAAATACAAGAAAAGTAAATTAGCAAATTATAGCAATTTCTTATTCAGTTTCATTTAAAAAAATCAAATATTGAAGGAACCAGTCATTATGGGACTGATGATAAGTATCATCTGCACAGCATTAGAATGAAACAATGTTTGGCCAAATAGGAAGAACTTAAATAGGATTAACGGACAACAGACTATGGAACCTCCAAATATCAGTCTATTCTAATGTCCGAGTACCTCCATCTACATCCATAACTTTTCAATAGCTCAGAGTTCATAGGAAGTCATATATATAGGCAGTGACGGGGCCAGGATTTCTTATGCATGGGGTAAAAAAATAGTATATTTCAAACTCAGAGGACGTAAGAATCAAAACCACATTTCACTTATTACTAATCAAAATCACATTTCCAACACTCAAGAAAGCTTTGGGAAGCATTTATTGCCACAGTGGCGCGAAGTGCACCTCTTCCCTTGGTTCTCTACCTATGGGGAAGCATTTATCATTCGTCTCCAAGCTTTCCGTCGGGATTTCTGCCAATACAAGCATTGATCCTGCACACACATTAACTGTGCATTTGTGTGCCGGCCGACGACTCATATTGATGGAGGATATGCTGGCAGACAGCTTGGAGGTGGATAATAAATGCTTCCCTACATATGGTAATGTTTGATGTTAAGAGACTGAGTAATGCTACACCCGCGCGCTGGAATCGCTTGCTGCAATCACTCACCACATTTGCTAATCGCGTAGAGTATTTCACATTGCCCGCCACAAAGATCATTCCGGGTTTGCTTTAGACGGAGAATAATGTCACACATATGTAGTACATGGTGCCGAAGGCCGGCAAGCTCAGCAAGGGGGTTTAACATTTCTCTAAACGACTCAATCAATTAGGAGCAATTGTATAAAAAATCAATCAAGAGCTATTTTATTATTGAAACAATGAGAAGCAGGGAGAGTTATTAGAGGCAATGGGGTCAAAATAGTAAATTTTTGTTTATTCCTAGACCAACCCAACGTTAACATAGTGGGGGTATTAAAAATTCCCTAAATCCAATGGGATCAGCTGACCCCAAAGGCCAGAAAAAAGGATCAAGTTTTATAGCACCCCAGTCAAATTATTTCTTTTTCTACCTCTTTTGTCGCACACTAAGTGAAGATTCAAAAGAATGAGAAGAAAAAAATCAATAAGGTGTACTTATTGTACAAGTTTAATATACCTTATCACTAAGCATCGCATCAAAACTAAACTGATAATTAGTCAGCCTGTTGTTCTTCAGATCAGCATATCTGTTGAAATGTAACCATATATCATATTTGTCAAACATGAAACAGCCCATCAGGTACTTAGTAGTTTAAATTGCCAGCTAAACATCTAACAAGTTCTAGGCGGATTCGCTCCATTCTTGTTTACGCCTAACTTAGAAAGAAACTTAATGACATCTCGTCATAAAAATAATGTGCAAAAAAGCCTAGTAAAAAATACAAGCATATATCTTACTTAACAGCACCATATCCCACTGCTTCAGCTGTTTTTTCAAGTTCTTCATCACTCCACGCTGAGATTTTCCCTGCCCATAAAAATGAAAACCACATACTGATAGTAAGCAACATGACAGGGTAAACACTTGGAGAAACTTCATAACTCATCCCTTTGCTTATCATATAGCTCACATTAAACAATGAACTCAAGTAGTTCCCAGTATATTAATACAGCTGTCTTCCATCATAAATTAAAGTTATAATATAATATTATGTAATTGAATACAAAATGTAGAAAAGTGAAATACGTGACATACCATTATTCTGAAGCCGTTGTTTGAGTTCATTTTCACTACGATTTTTGGCCTCATCGAGTAGTTCAACCAATCTCACCACTTCAGTAGATCTTGTTCGAAACCTTTTTCCATCCTCTCCAAGCACAAGTCCAAAACCAACATGGTTTGTCCTTGGATACAGTCCATCTTCAGTAGCAAGCCAGCCAGCCCTCCTAGCAGCCTGATCGTAAGCAATTCTCAAAGTAAGGATTCCATTGACAATACATTTCCAACCATTTCAGCATATAACCTTTGATGAACAGATCGAAGATTCACAGCTTCAAGATCTTTGCAAACTGATATATCTATCACCCACACTACTAACAGGTTTCATAAAAAAGTTCCTTCAATTAAAAGTATATGGCTATCTAAGACTATATTTAGAATGAATGTGTATTTTTATGAAAGAAGGGCCATGCACAAAAGTAGAGTCCAAGTAAAACATATTAATGGCAATAGAAAGAAAACTAGGGGCGAATATCGGGAAAACAGAGAGCTGGAATTTGCAACCAGTTGCACATTGTTGAAAGAAGAAACTGTTAAGACATGTGAAATTGTAGAAGAGAAAGAAATCTATCCAAAAGAAAAGGAATTATAGAGCAAATCCTAGCTGCACCAATAAATTGCATCAGAATATAACAACAATAATTAACATAAAAATAGCATATTTCTTGAACAAATGAAATCTTTTAATAAATAGAACCCCTATCAATACTCGCCGATGTTGTATGCTTCTGTATTGAAATAAAAGATGGCTACTAGAAGTCACTGCTCCAAGCTGGATGATATTTTGTCTGTCTGCAACTGTCTGTCTGAGTCGCTCTGGTTTGTAAACCCAGACTGACCCAAGCAGCCAGATGCGGAGAGACAGATTATACAAGTTAGAATCAGAAACAAGATTTAAATCAAATCACCAAATGCAACCATAAGCACCAAAATCACACCCTCAAGTTTCCCAAGATACTTAAAAAATACCAAAAGACAGCTTATTATTTTGGTGCATCATAAATTCCACATTAAATCACCTTAGACATAAACTACAAGTAGAGCTTACATACACTGAAGAACATATCGAAATGCTGAGCCTGACCGACGTCTGTTACGTACACGATCCATTCAGCTTTTTCTTCATTAATCCGGTACCTACAAAATTGCAGCGCTACAAAAACTCAGGAGCAATATGACTTGAAGAATTACCTTATAAAAGTGAATAACATGGAAGTTGGATTTTCTCGACAAGGTCATCAAGAGATGCAGGTTCCAACTTCCAACAATTAGCCTACTGGAAAACTCTAATAGCTTTGAAGCTCAGTCAAAACAATTTGCAAGTCAAACGCAGAGCCAGAAGCACAGACCAGAGAGCAGCCAGATCTGTTGAGGCATAGTTGTACCCTCCATCGCTCTTGACAACAATAAGTGGAATCTTCTGCCCTTCAATAAATATCACCCGAGCCCCTTGACTTTCTTCAATTAGTCCCCTATTTGTCAGTTCTTCAAGAACCCCAGGAATGTAGGGATTATAAAAGCTCTCCCCCTAACATCCACATACATAATGCATTGCTTACGTTTGTACATCATAGAACTATTTATTTGGATAAATGTCAAAGAACAACTTTTTATTATGTCATTTTTCATAGCCTTTAACAAGCACATTAGAGAAGCAGACTGTGAAAAAAGCAGTTAAAAAAAGCTACCTTTTCCTCCAATTTAACACCAAGGCGTGCATAGACTTGATTAAATTCTTTTCTGCTAATTTCACACATTTTTTTCCATGCCTTCCGAAAACGAGGTTCCCCACCCTGAAAGTTAAAAATCTAGTCAATAATAAAAAACCCAGAACCACAGGTTATACCTTACCTGTCATTTACAGGTAAGCCTCCTAGATAAATGTCCAATAAATCCCTAATGCAAAGATGCATCAGATTTAAAAGATAAGCACCTGCAGTTGAACCACTGCCTGTTGAGACCTTTCTTTAAAAGTTGCATCAGCTTCAAACCTCTTTTTGGACTCTTTGTAGAACATCTGATAGACAATCACCATGCAGTAAGGTTATCAAATAGGTCATTTCTTTCTTTTGGACGTAATTATAACTTTTAAAACATTCATCTTAAAAACAATTGTAAAAGAAAGACAGCGTTAAGTTCAAGTGATCTTACACCATCATATTTAGAATAAAATATTACTCCCACCAGTCATTTTGAAAATCTGCCCAGAGGGTGTAAGACAAAGAAGCTAAGCTTTTTCCTATATCTAACCTGGAGATCCCCAATGTCGTGATCACCCGTCTCCTCCCAGTTTGGAAACAAATCAAATACGTACTGAATCAGCATACCAAACTGCAGATACAAATCAAGCTTAGAATCACAACTCGAAAAAAAAGGAAGAAGAAGCGGAAGTGCTTTTGCACCTGTGTACCCCAGTCACCAACATGGTTTCTTCGTAGAACTTCAACATTAGAGTATTCTAACATTCGGGCAAGAGTGTCACCAATGATTGTAGATCTTAAATGTCCAACGTGCATTTCTTTTGCAATATTGGGTGAAGAAAAATCTACAACGGCCCTAGTTACTGGTAATATAGGTGCCCAAGTGCCAATTCCAAAGATAAGCATCTTTTGAATATTCTGCACAAAATGTAATTGCCTTAGTCCTAGTATAAGAAGCACTGAAATTTAGAAAAACACCAGCAAAAAAGAATAGCATCTCCACGTCTTAAGTCATCACAACACCTTAGCTATCCAATTGTTTGACAAAACAATATTTATAAATCCAGGATGTGCAACAGATGCAGATTTTATAATATCAGATGGAGGAAGATGTTTCACAAGAGCCTGCAATCAGCAAATAAGGTGATTAAAAATTACATCCTATCTAATCTAAAGGATTAATGAAACAAGTGCCCCAATAAGGAAAGTGTTACCTCTCCAATAGATTTTGGACTCCTATATTCAGTTGATTTGCCCTTTACCTTGGACCACAGACTCATAGCATTATTACTGTATATAAGAAGAAAAAAATGGCAATCAAATCTTTCTACTATCAATAAATAAGTAGAAAACATTGTAACAGAACTATTACCATCACAAAAATCTAAAAAAAGAAGTTAAAAATGTTCTATAGAATACCATGTCAATTGTTTTAAATAACACAAAAATGATGTAACATACCACTGATAGTCATCAAACTTCTGTGAGACTGCAATCAAGGGCTCTACAGTTAGCTCATCAGGAAATGTTGCACTCAGGGAGGCTTTGAATAGTCTAGATATTTGTTGTTTAACACTTCCAGATTTATCTCCGTCCTGAAAAATAGCCTTACAATGTCACAGTTTAAACTTAGACCAATCTGACTGATCACCAGTGTAATGAATCAAGCATGATCGAATTTGAAAATTTGTTAACTCTCTAATCTAGAAGTCCTCTTAAATGAGCACATACAGTTTTAAGTAAGCAAATAGATTTAGAATCCAAAGTAGTTGTCTAAGCGCATCAACAACATGGAAGGAAAAAAAAACGAGGGGATCCCAATAAAAGCTTCACCCACAGATCTTAGCAATAGAGAACCCCAACATGTCAGATAAATATGCCTATCTCCCAAACAAGACATAAAAGTTGATGTGCCCTTTGCATACATAAAAGTTCCCTCACATGATGAATGCATACTTCGAGTAAATAATAATATTGTTATAGCAACAAATCCAGGCATATTTTTATTTTTTCACAAAGAGTGATAAATATATTTGGGAAGTATAAAAAAAGTCAGATTCTGTAGTACAAATACCAAAAATTATAGAGGTGATTTACAAAAGGCTTCCCTTTTCAAATAAATATTTTTGCATTAATTAATTTAAGATGTAATAACCAATTCATCTGACACGCAAAAAATGGTCCAAGTCCTCTGAGAATGCTATCCATCTTTTACAAGCAGAACCATGTTAAAAAGAAAATTATAACCATCATCGTAAATGATAAACACTGTAGGTATTAACCTTATCTCCACTAATTAAGATCTGTAAACCCTCTATAGCATCAAACATATAAAGCTTGTGGCTTTAGTTATCTAAAGTTCATCTTCCAACATGTGCGAAGTGAGGGAAGTAAGACAAATAACGTACTTTCTTCACTTGAATTGAGTCAGAAGTGCACACTGCTCTTGTTATGACGAAGGCATTGAGTGATATTTATGTAGCTACTGGTAAACAGTAAAGCTCAACTCTTTTACTAGTGAAATAGGTCATAAACAACGTCATTACGTTTCCCCCTCATTACTTTCCCCATTGCTATTTCCCCTCACCTCAGTAATTAGGAAGGCCCATTTGCTTTTGCTTGGTCTTTGAATGGTTGATTGCAGCTAGATTAGATTGCAGAAGTGCAAACACTGCTCTTGGTATGACTAAGACATTGAGTGATGCTTATCTAACTACCGGTAAACAGAAAACTTGACCTTTTTTACTACTAAAATAGGTCATACACATCTGTTCAACATTAATACATTCCACCCTTATTGCTTTTCCTATTGCTGTTTGCTCTCATCTCAGTCATTAGGAAGACTAATAAGACCCATTTGCTTTTGCTAAGTCTTTTAATGGTTGATTGCAGCTATATTGGACGAAACTGTTATTGTTTTTTCATGTTAGTTGCGCGCCCAAGAGAGCGAACTATGCAAGGGCCGCTGGCCACTCTAATTGAGTATAGAGCAACAGATAGTTTCCATCATTTCCTTCCATCGCCTCTATTGTCTTCTTTCTTGACCCTTTATTCCCCTACATCTTGCACAAATGGTGCTTGCTGTAAGGCAAAATAACATTTACCCTTGTACCCCCTAGTGGTGTAAAATGACCAT
Organism: Houttuynia cordata; assembly: GCA_039654745.1. Lineage (NCBI taxonomy): Eukaryota > Viridiplantae > Streptophyta > Magnoliopsida > Piperales > Saururaceae > Houttuynia > Houttuynia cordata. Next base: position 52,543,159 of record CM077502.1, on the reverse strand, counting down.
ACGCTCATCTTTGCAGTATAGTGCGCAAATGAAATTGCAGCATCAGAAGCAAGTTTAATCTCGTTCTATAAATCCAATATGTAATAAGTATAATCATAATCATAATCAATTAGCGCCTTTTCCCAACTATTTGGGGAATATGTAATAAGTATAATGAAAAAAATACCAAAAAAGGTTGTACTTACACCATCATTTGCCATTCTTTGTTCGGGTTCAGCTGTGGATACCCCACAGTCTATTGTTGAACTACGCGAGAAATTTCTTGGATTGTCGAAACTATGTTTCGTCACTCTAAAGTTACCTGGCTAATTTCACAAACAGAAGCTGACATGTAAATATTTCTTTGATGCTTTAACAAAAAAAAAAATACAACGCAATATGCAAAAACTGTGCATTTTATAATGGTGTCATCCCCCATTACTTAACTTCATAAACAAGCACCACTCCATACACTCCCCAAAAATCTAGACTCCAAGCAAAGACAGAGTTTCAAGCTTCATACCTCCTAATCCAAAAACTGTATGAAACTCCACTGGTAATCAACGCATTAACCTAAGTTACATAAAACGTCGAAAAAAAAAAGATATGCAGCTGAAGGAAACGCGAATGAGGATAGCTGAGTACGGATAACCACGAAAATTATTTCTTTCCACATTCCTAACAGATACCGTCCCATATTAATAGCTCCATTTAGCTCAATTTAAGTAGTACAATTCAATAATAATCACATATTTTACCAAATGGAGCTATTAATACGGGATTAAGTGATAAACGATCAAAATCTCAGTGATTTTTTCCATCTTTCCCAAACTCCCAACTTACGACCTCAAAAATCACTAGATAAATGAAAAGATAAAATGGTGATACAATTAACGGACAAGAAAAGGGGTAGATAAGGTTGAGCTCACCGGTGGCGGTCGGCGGCTGAGGCGGAAGGAGAGTTGGGAGAGGCGACGAACGGAGCGGGAGGGTACCGAGGTGGAGGGGAGTAATTGGATGGGTACCCCTGTCATTTTCTTAAATACCGTGTTCGTCCCCTTTCCCCCTGATTCCTCCGCCCTTTTTGAATTAGGGCATCCCACCTCAATCGTGGCTTTCGAATAAAGTGGCAAGTTTCCGCATCTAATGTGAGAGAGCAAGTATAAGACACTCGTTAGACGCTAATGTGATTGCTCTCTCTTTTAAAAGGGAATTTCACGTACGGTCATAAAAAATATTTTATTTACTAATGCCCAAAAAGATTTGTGCAAATATCTATCACAATAATTTTGGAATTTTTAATTAGCGTCACGCTACAAATTCGGGATTCTGTTATTTTTTAAAAATTCAAACTTACTAGTTCCTCTCTTTTTTCGATCTTCTTCCCAGAAAATATTATTTTAAAATAACATAATTATGCTACTGCATAATAAGTGATATTTAATTATCAAACAAAAAAAAAAGTGATATTCCATATAAGCGACTCATCCAGAGCAAAGTATAATAATAATAAGCATGCAATCCAAAGGTGTTATGTTAGGTGGCCAAGGTCCATTCAAGAGACCATGGTTTGGTAGCACTAATGACCTCGCCATTGCTCCTCTCCCTCACGCCAGTCTTCTTCACTGTTTTCTTTGCCCGTACCATCTCACCAATAACATCACCTACAATGGGAGGTCCCTCATTAACAACGACCACCATAGGCTCCTCATCTCCGCCTTCGATAATTATTAGTTTAGCGCCTAAGCTTGTTGAGCTCCCATTATAACATAATTATGTTATTATGAAAAAATATAATTATCCTTGTTGTATAAATAGGCGATATATTGATATCGGGTCCCACCCGATAAAACTATATGGACTAATAGCGTTTTTTAAATTTTTTTTACAATATCACCGATTCACCAATATATCGGTATTTAAAAAAATATTTTTTAAAAAAATAGATTTTTTAAAAAAAGAAAAAACAGCTTTCCATTTGTTTCCCATCCTAATATGCATTTTTATGCATATTTTGAAATCTATGCTTTGTCTAAAAAATTATGAAAATGACACACTGTAGCAAATAATTGCAAAATATGGTATCTGACAAGCCACGCAGGCGCCCGCGTGGCACGGGCGCTTGCGTGGCTTTTTTTTTTTAAAACCAAACTACCTCTCGGTTAAAAGAGAAAGTGAACCGACGCCTTAATAGAGGCGTCGGTTTTACTGCCTTTTGTCATTTTTCGTCCCATTTTAAATAGGCCGTCACTTCAACGATACAAATCTCTTTCATTTCTAACCTATTTTCACTCATTTTTTTTGGGAAATTTATATAAAAAATCATGAAAAAAATTTTTTTTACCAAAATGTGGCACTGTAGCAAATATTTACCGAAATGGTGTTTTGACAAGCCACGCAGGCGCCAGCGCGGCCGCTGGCGCCTGCGTGGCCTTTTTTTTTTTAACTGGCCCGAAAGGCGTCGGTTGAACCGACGCCTTTCTCTTATTACAGATAAAAGAAAGGCGTCGGCTATCGACGCCTTTCTTTATAACAGAAAGGCGTCGGTTAAACCGACGCCTTTTCAACACTTAAATCAAAATTAAGTTTTTTTGAAAGGCGTCGGTTGAACCGACGCCTTCCTTTATAACGGAATTTCGTATATAGCCCGCGCGGGCTCGGTATCCTCCCCACCGATCCCTAACGCCGCCGCCGTTGTTGCCTCCCCTTGCTCTCCGCCGCCGCCACCGTTGGTCGCCGTCGCCGTCGTTCTCCTCCCCTCGCTCGCCTCGGCCTTCGTCGTTCTCCTCCCCTCTCTCGCCGCCGCCGCCGTTCTTGCCCCACCGACGCCGCCGTTGTTGCCCCACCGACGCCGCCGCCGTTCTCGCCCCATCGACGCCGCCGCTGCCGCCGCGTCGTTCTCCTCCCCTCGCTCGCGTCGGCCTCTGTCGTTCTCCTCCCCTCTCTCGCCGCCGCTGCCGTTCTTGCCCCACCGACGCCGCCGTTCTCGCCCTACCGACGCCGCCGTCGCCGTCGCCGCCGTTCTATCCACCGACGCCTCGGCCAGTCGTCACCCCGCCTCGCCACTGTCTCGTCGCTCCGTCTCACCGGTAATATACGTTTAATATCCGTTTAAAATACATATGATTGTATTGATTTAGCTTTTGTATGGTTTGAAAATAATTAGCTAGTGTTTGTTAATTGTTTTGTAAGAAAAGATGGCGGGAGAAATGGTTCCATTTGTGTTAATGTATGGTGGTAGAATTGATAGAGGTGAATACGAAGGCGGTGAAAGCGTAGGATTATTGATTAATAAGCCAAGTACTTACGATGAACTAGAGATGCAAGTGGTCAATAAATTGGGATGGGATCAAAGATTGTGGAAAATTCGTATGAAGTACAAGATGCCTGTTTTGGGAACAAGGACTACCGTAATACCAATTGATGATGATAATTCTATGCATGTCATGCTCCATTTTGCGCCTCGTGTGTTTAGTTTCGAGCTATTTATAGAAAAAGAGGCGCGCATGCCTAGGTTTGCAAATGACGGCGAAGGCAGAAGTAGGAGTGCTCGCAGAAATAGGTCGAGTGAAAATTCTAGAGGAAGGTGTGTGGAAGATAATGAAGAAGATGATTTGTCTATATCACTAGCGTGCAACGAACCTCAACTTTCGTCGAGTTGGAGGTAAGTTTATTTACAAAATGTAGTTTGACCATTCAACTTACGATTAAGTGAATTGTTTATTTATGATATAAGTTTTGTTTTGAATAATTTAGGCACACATCTCAAGCTCATGAAGCGATAAATCTTGGCATGGCACGAGGTGGTGAATGGTTTGACACACAAACATCATTTCGTAACCCCTATACTTACCCTGGTTCAAGTGGTTGGCAAGAGGGAAATATTAATGAGGAAGAAGATGGGGAAAATGATGAGTGGGTGTCTAATTCACCTGAGGTTAATGTTGAAGATGTACGAGGAGAGGATAGTGTGCAAGAGATGGTTCAAAATGAGGGAGATGATTTGGCGGATATCGCAATTGCTACGGATAACTTGGATGATTTTGAGGAGGAATTGCCTTACGAGGAGGAGCCCACGTGGGCGCGACTAACTGATGAAGAAATAGATGGGGCAATAAATCGGGGTTTGCATGAGGAGACATATCATGAGGAAGCAATATATGTTGGGCAAATATTCCACAATAAAGATGAATTTGTACACGCATTGAGGGAGTTTTCAATAGTGCATAATGTTCGCTATAAAGTGTTGCGTACAAATCCGACGCAGTACACAGCAAGATGTCAATACCCTGACTGCCCATGGAGAGTACATGCATCATTGAGGAAGGGGAGTAATGATTTTAAAGTGAAGACATATGCTGGCGAACACACTTGTAGAAATGCCGAGCTAGACACAGGTCATAGACAATGTACTGCGGCGTTTGTCTGTCGGCATATATTACCCTCTATTAGAGCAGAAGTAGATATCCCACCAGTGCTTATTCAAGAGAGGATTAAGGAGATTTTTCATGTTGATATTTCATACAAAAAAGCATGGGCGGCAAGGAATATGGCCATTAAAGCAATGTATGGTGATTGGGTTGAGTCCTATCGATTGTTGCCAATGTACATGGAGGCAATAGTTAATGCCAATCCGAGAACCGTGTGTAGGTTGGTGACGACCGAAATGGAAGATGCTACATATCGACGGTTTGAGAAGGCGTTTTGGGCATTTGGGCCATGTATCGAGGGTTTTAAACATTGTCTCCCCGTCATAAGTGTTGATGCTACTTTCCTATCTGGTAAGTATGGAGGAGCTCTTTTGGCGGCGACTGCAAATGACGGGCACAAGGGTTTGTTCCCTCTTACATTTGCCCTTGTTTCGGGTGAAGATTATCCTAACTGGAGATGGTTTTTACGTATGTTGAAGGAGCATGTTATCCTTGATAGGATATGTATCACTATCATATCCGATCGACATAAAGGGTTGCAAAAGGCTGTGCCAGAGGTGTTTCCACAGCCGCATTTTTGTCACCGATATTGTATCCGACACATCAAGGCAAATTTTCATAAGAAGTTTAAAAATGATGTATTGACGAGGTTGATAGGGGAAGCTGCATATGTGCCTACTGTAGACGAGTTTGATGAAAAGATGAAACTTATCGGTGCAGAAAGTCAAGAGGCAAAATGGCTACTCAGTGAGGAAGGTGGATTATCACCTCAATTGTGGTCGCTTGCTCATGATGGTTTTAGAAGATTTGGAATGACCACAACAAATATGGCTGAAAGTCTAAATAGCGTGTTGAAGGGGACTCGATCATTACCTGTGCAAGCCTTAGTGTCGGCCACATTCTACAGGATTGTCAAATTCTTTGTGAAGCGACATTCGGCCGGGTTGGCTATGACAACCCCATACACCCCTGCTATTGAATTGAAGATTAAAGAACAAACGCGCCTGATTGGCAGCATGTGGGCTGACCAAATCAATTCTCACTTGTATAAAGTGAAAACAATGCGTGGTATAAAATATGCAGTGGATGTAAGCGATCATACATGTTCTTGCAATTACCCTCGAGTGTACAAACACCCATGTCGTCATCTAATTGTTGTCCAATCGAGGCGAAGAAGACCCATCGGCGATTTAGTTGGATATTGGTATACATCTGATGCATATAGAAAGGTATATGCAGCCGAATTCTATCCGCCTCCAGATCGACGATCTTGGGAGGAAAAGTCACCTGAGTATGTGGTGAAGCCCCCAAGGGTAACACGAAAACCCGGTCGTCCACGCAGTAGGAGAATACATAATGCGATGGATAGTGCGGGCATGAGAGCAGATGGTCGAGCTCACTACCATTGTGGAAATTGTAACCAAGTTGGTCATAACAGGCGTCATTGCCAAAACACACCTTCTGCTGATTGGTACTTGCATACAATGATCTTAATATGTAACTTAACTTGTTTTACACATTCTTTTAAGTTATGATTAATTGTTCGTTTCTTTGTAGATATTATGGATCCAGGACCGATTGATCCCGCCGTCCTTACAGAGCAGAGCACGCACAGATCTGATGGCATCTGGAGGGGAGAGGTATGTGCATAATCATTATCTCCTTAGTTTTAGATATTACATATATTTAACAATTTTCCATCCATGTAAATTGTATAGGATCCCGGGTGCATTGAATGCACCGAGCACTGGCAAAATGTGCGTCATTGGCTAGTTGATGCGCGCATTTTGCCGTACATTGAGATGGCTGGATTTGAGCACTTCATACGATTACAGTACATCAGGATTGATAGGGCTCTCATCACCGCCCTAGTTGAGAGATGGCGGAGGGAGACACAGACATTTCACTTGCATTTGGGGGAGATGACGATCACATTACAGGATGTTGCAGTACTTCTCGGACTCCGAGTTGATGGCAGTGCTGTGTGTTGCTCGACTGTGGGAATTGATTGGAATGAAGTGTACTTGCACCTTCTTGGACGGGTACCTCCACGCGAATCATTGAAAGGATGAACTAGGGTCAGTTTATTGTGGTTGAGAGAGCAGTTCAGTCCACTACCGGAGGATGCCACCGAAATTGAGGTCGAGCAACATGCAAGGGCGTATTTACTCTATTTACTTGGTAGCACTATATTTGCCGATAGCAGCAGCAGTCATGTACATCCCATGTATCTCCTCTTGTTAGAGGATTTGTACAGTGTGGGACAGTATGCATGGGGCAGTGCCACCCTCGCTTACCTGTACAAAGAGTTGGGAAAAGCTTGTCAATCAAGCACATCAGGGATTGCCGGGTGCGTCACCCTTGTCCAGGTAAACGAGCATGTTATCTTTGACTAGTATATTTTTCATAAGTATAACATTTGATTCATGTTGGGTGTGTATGTGGCAAACAGTTATGGTCGTGGGAGAGATTGCATGTCGGTCGTCCAAACATTAGGAGCACTCCACTAGATGGTTTATCACCGTTAGGAGTTCGGTATGTGTTATTTATTAAAGGTATTTGATGATGTTATATTTTAGATAATTTATTCATCATCCTCGTTATGTTAGGTGGAATGCGAAGAAGACAAAAACTGTGAATCCTCACAGTGTCTTGGCGTTGTATAGATCGGAATTGGACTATCAACGATCAGGTCAGGTATTACTCCTTTATATTGCATGCGTTATGAATATGACAAATGTACATTTCACCAAAAAGTAAAGTATCATATTCATATGTTGTGTAGGTAATATGGCAACCATATCATGATGATGTGTTAGCACAATTACCTGGAATTTGTACGGATGGAGCGCATGTGTGGCTATCTAGGACGCCGCTTATATGTGTGGACATCGTCGAGATGCATGTTCCGGATCGGGTCATGTTACAATTTGGATTAGAACAAGTTTTCCCCCCTCTTCTGGTTGAGTTCATTGAACGAGTATCGCGCCGAGGCCGAGGTAGTTTTGATTGGAGGTCGCATCATGCGGCCTACATTACTAGATGGGACAATCGGACGATCACTCTCGTTCAAGGGGAGCCTGCTATGATTGAGCGAGATGCATACATGAGATGGTATTTGAGCATCACTAGGAGACTTATAATGCCACCCATGCATGAGCCGGAGATGTTATATCAACCAAGAGGCGACACTGAGCGGGCGTTGGTGAGTATCATTAACTTCATATTTGATTTTATTCACTAGTGTTTTGTAATGAGTAGATAACATACCTGTGTTTTTCTTTCTAGCTTACTCTTGCACGACAGACATTTGATCAGACGGAGGGAGCTTTGGTGGACCGATCATATGAGAGCTTGCTAGCGGCCTGTCAGACGCTACACGATCGCTCTGGACATGTTCTTGCGAGTTTGCCATTGCTTCGACCAGTTGTTACTGAGATTCCAGGATTGGAGGTTGTTCCAGAACCCGACATTCTGACATCATCAGCTGACACGAGAAGTTTTACCCCATCACCTGTTGTTCCAGATGCCCCGCTGGAGCAAGTTGAGAGGCCTCTTTCTTCGAAAGTATATACTCGGCGACAGCGTGCACTTCGTGCTCAACGTCAGGCAGCTTCGTCTTCAGATGCTTTACCTGACGTTGAGCCTGAGGATATTCCAGTTCGAGAACGAGGATGGGGTAGGAATAGGTTGAGGAGAATTGAATAAACACTTCTTGTAATTTTATAAATACATTTGTAATAGTTTGATGTGGTGTAATATATTTTGTGTCATGTCTGTTGTATTATCAGAAAAAATTTATCTTGTTATCATGTTGTGATGTTGTATTGTCAGGTTGTGATGTGTGTGTATTATCAGGTTGTGAAAAATTGTAGATTTCGTCCAAAGGATAAGGTGATTTGAATTAAGTGTTGAAAAGGCGTCGGTTCAACCGACGCCATTCTTTACAACACAAATGCGTCGGTTCAACCGACGCCTTTCAAAAAAACTTAATTTTGATTTAAGTGTCGAAAAGGCGTCGGTTTAACCGACGCCTTTCTTTTATCTGTAATAAGAGAAAGGCGTCGGTTCAACCGACGCCTTTCGGGCCGGTTAAAAAAAAAAGGCCACGCAGGCGCCAGCGGCCGCGCTGGCGCCTGCGTGGCTTGTCAGAACACCATTTCGGTAAATATTTGCTACAGTGCCACATTTTGGTAAAAAATTTTTTTTTCATGATTTTTTATATAAATTCCCCTTTTTTTTCATTCTTCCTTATTTTTAGTGCTATTTCTAGTCAGTATGATATCACAAAGATGTTAAGCCATCACATACCATTTATCGTAGTTTTTGTAATATTTTTTTCGATAAATAGTATGCGATGGATCAACATCTTTGTGATATCATGATGACTAGAAATAGCACTAAAAATAAGAAAGAATGAAAAAAATGGGTGAAAATGGATGAAGAATGAGAGAGATATGCATCATTGAAAATTGTCCCACTAAAATAAATCTGTCCTATTTTAAAGGGGTGATAACTTCAATGATACATATCTCTCTCATTCTTCATCCATTTTTGCCCATTTTTTTTTCCATTCTTCCTTATTTTTAGTGGTCTTTCTGGTCATAATGATATCGCAAAGATGTTGATCCATCGCATGCTATTTATCAAAAAAATACTACAAAAACTACGATAAATGGTATGTGATGGCTCAACATCTTTGTAATATCATAATGACTAGAAAGAGCACTAAAAATAAGGAAGAATGAAAAAAAAAATGAGTGAAAATGAGTTAGAAATGAGAGAGATATGTATTATTGAAGTGACGGCCTATTTAAAATGGGACAAAAAATAACAAAGGCAGTAAAATGTGTCGGTTCAACCGAGAGGCGTCAGTTCACCGAGAGGCGTCAGTTCAACCGACGCCTTTTGGTTTGGTTTTAAAAAAAAAAAGCCACGCAAGCGCCCACACCACGCGGGCGCCTGCGTGGCTTGTCAGATACCCTATTTTGTAATTATTTACTATAATGTATCATTTTCATAATTTTTTTTATGATTTATTATATAAATTTCCCTAAAAACTAGTTTTTGACCACCTATATTTTTTTACAAATATCTCAGATATTTTGTTTCTTTTGTCGACCGATATCTGATACGAAATTCCTCGAGCTTGACACAATTTTTTACTTTCAGTGCTCTTGATCGGTTTTGGACAACTTTTTCTTAGCCCCATTAATCAAACATCACTGACAATCCTTTAGCGCACACATATTCATTTCCTTCCTAGCAATCCTTACAAATAGCCTTGAAATTATCGTCTACCTTAAAGAATTTCAAATGACTTTCACAAGAAGAATGTCCTCATGATGAGATGTACACTAAAATGACATTTTTTGAAGTTAGGAGAAATTTTCAACATTACTACCAGCAAAACAGAAATATTCGGACAGCGCAACTGCTATTGAACACAACCAATTACACCGCCTGCTAATCTTTGTGATGGACTTCGTGACCGTGTTAAAGTGTCTTTGACGACGTGTTTTGGAGAAATTATTAGATACGCGGAGAATAGTCATACCAATAGGTGATGGACACGACTCCCCAATTTGTGGGTCCCTTGTGGCATCTTGCAGGGGAGTCGTGCCTGAGATGGCGGCTTGAAGCCATGGAATTCCATATCGGCGATATATCGCAGATATATCGATATCGGGCCCCACCAGATAAAACGAGATGGATAAATATCATTTTTTGTTTTTTTTCAAATATCGCCGATATATCGATATATCGCTATTTTATAATAAAATAATATTTTTGGAAAAAAAAATTCGAATTATTTTTTTTAAAAAGGGAAAAAAAGTAACTTTGCCACTTGTTTCCCATCCTAATATACATATTTTAAAATCTATGCTTTGTCTAAATTAGTATAACTTATTTTAGAAGCTAGATTATGAAATTATACGGTAAAAACTAGTTTTTAACTACCGATATTTTTTTACAAATATCTCCGATATATTGTGTCTTAAGCCGACCGATACGATACCGATATCCTAACGGAATTCGATGCTTGAAGCCTTGAATTATGATCAGAGCATGTCCCCGGCATTAAAAAGGTTTTCGCGGCATTTTCAAGGCTTCAATTCACCCCCCTCGGTTTCCCAGTTCCCCCTTCACCTCTCCCTCGGATGCAGAAACCAGCTGCAAATCTAGCTCAACCCCCTCACATGAGGCGATATCAGGCTCTCTTCAGCAGGAATCTCGTCTTCAATGCCAGCAGAAGCAACCACATCTCAGGTTCTCCATTCTCCCCTTCATTTCCAACCTTTAAACGCCGACCTCCGCCCCGACTCATTGCTTCCCCGCGGTCCTCCTGCAAATGCTATTACAAAGTTGAATCAGCGGGCGATGATCATATGCGCCGGAATTTGTGGTCTGGTTCCAACGCCTGGACCAACGAATTCGTTCCTGCCTCCGAAGATTCCGACAGAGATGATAAGAGCCCTAGAATCTCGGACAGTCCAAGTATTCCTGTCCAGAAGCTTCAGAGGGTGAAGAAACGCGAAGGAGAGCTACCAAGTAGTGGCGAGCGAAACCCTAGGACGGGAAATGGGGGCGGCAGCGATTCGTCGGCTCAGTGGTCGGGTGTGAAGAAGAAGGCAGGTAAGAGTAAGATACACTGGGTGTGCGAGAGCTGTGGCGAGTCGTTCGCGCAGTGGTGGGGTTCTTGTAGGCATTGTGGGGGAACTAACACTCTGAAACAGTTTGTGGAGACTGATAGAGCTAATAGTAAGGTCAGGGGTTCGGATGTATCCGAGAAAATTGCGCGGTCATGGCTCGCGCAGCAGCCTGGGTCTATGCGTCCCCAGAGACTATCAGAAGTTAACAAAGGGCACAATCAGAGTGAATGGCGGATTCCGTTGTATGTTTCTTTTCGTGGATTTTTGTTTGAGTGAAAGAGAGCTCTTCTCATGGGGAGAAAGTTGAATAGTTTTTGCTGCTTCCTTTTTATATACTCCCTCCGTTCCAAAATACTATGTACATTTGAGAAAAATCCCATTTTTTTTGGACCATGAAGCCCATAAGGAAATCGCATTACTTCTTCTCCCTTATATCCCGTCTAACTCGTATGATCATTCATAAACAAAGTTCTAGTCAATCCTTCCAAGTCTCCTTCAATTTTGGAAAGAGGAAGTCACGTAATTTGGCAAAATGTACACAATAGTTTAGAATAATAATATTTCTAAATGTACATAGTATTTTGGAACGGAGGGAGTACGTTTTAGCATTTGTTTTTGCTCCTGTACTGGTGAGGGCTTGTATGGATCTGTCATTGCCTAGTTGTCACATGTTTAGGGTGAAATTTTGTGATTATGAAAAAACAAACATAGTAGAGATCTTTTATGTCTTTGAAACCAAACTGCTGCAGCTAGGCTAGAAATTGAATTTAAAAGTTTGAATTAAGTTATTCAGAATGATAGTTGGTGAAGAAGGATCGATCATGACAGAAAGAACTGGTGGAAATCTGTATGTGTCATCACCAATACAGAACAGTTAGAAACATAGTAAGCCAATATAGGATGTGTAACCTATATTTGTTCTGTGAGGTAGCCGATAACAATGAGAGGATATGTAATGTGTATTAGCTGCGATAGATTGATATGTGTAACGTAACGCTGAAACCTTTATTTGTTATGTGAGGTGGCCGATAACAATGAGAGGAGTGCGATTAGTACTTAGTCTTCTGTTAGACATTACTAGGCATTACATATCCCTGACACCACTTGTTATATGACATGGCAGAGCAATTTTCATATGGACGATGCTGTGGAAGTTGGAATTTCAGTTTAATATACCACATTTTGATAAAACCAATCTCTGTCTCTCTCTGTTAACAAAATCTCCCTCCCTCTCTCTCTCGCGCTCTTGTTTTTTTTTTCATTCTTCACAGTATACGTCATCAGTACAGTGAGTGACTTTTCAAACTGGAAGTGATGATTTAATATGTCTTTTCTGTGAAAATCTTCAGGTCTGGTTTTTTTGGGGCAGAGGTCTCCAGAGTTCTTGGTGGCGGTCTTGTGCCAGGTATGGCTGCTTTTTTTTTTTCTGATGTTATTTACTTCTGATATCTCCTTATTGCCATACTCTTTTGATGCTTATATTTTCTTACATTACCTTCTGTTTACTGGTCGAACTTTTCCACCTGACTATAACTATATTCCGGGATGCTGAATATGTCATACTTGCTATTGAAGTAGGAGTTCTTGTGCACATGCGTGGATGTGGGTTGTCTTGCATACCCTTATTACCAGAGGCTGCTATTGTTGCCTCGGGTTTTGGTTCATTTGGCATACTTTAGTGGCATAATGTTACTTCTTTCCATTTCCTTTGCCTACATTATGACGACTTGCTGGTTCTAATTGTTTTTTGTTTCTATTTTCTAGGATCTTTGATTCTGGTTGGTGGTGATCCTGGCGTCGGCAAAAGTACTCTGTTACTGCAGGTGACGTATCACCCATAAGGTTTGAGGTGTTACCTGCAGGGTGTATATAACTTTATACATGTTCTTGTGCAATTTCTTTATGAAGCCATTCCAAATTTATTATTGCTATTATTTTTTTGTTGAATGAGAAGATTGCCGCTATTTTGGCTGAAGAAAGCAGATTTGATGAACCTGCTCCAGTCATTTATGTTTCTGGTGAAGAGGTGAGTTCTGGTGAAGTATTTTATTTACTTTTACAACTAAGATTGAATTGTATATAATCAAATTCCTTTTGGTTCTGATTGCATTTAAGATGATCTTCTGGTTGCTTATTTCTTTCTTTATTATTTTTTTAAACCACTTTGCTATTAATATCCCAGAGTGTTGAGCAAATTGGCAATAGAGCTGACCGAATGAGAATTTGCACTGATGAACTCTTCTTATATTCAAGCACTGATGTTGAGGTGGATGGTCCTGTGATTTCTTTACTTTTTTATACGATAATGTATTTCTTTCTTATTAATTATTATTGTTATATTGCATTGTGGAAAATGAGCCTGTCATATAGGATCTTTATCAATTTTTTAGGGTAATGATATTACTACTCCACTTTTCTACTCCAGTTTCCTACTCCATGCTGGCACAAGTTGATTCCCATGAATAGGAAAATGGAGAAGAAAAGTGGAGTAGTAATATCATTACCCATTTTTTATTATTATTGTCACTATTTATTTTTGGAGGCTGGGGTGGCGGTCGAGGTTACATGTATAGCTGTTTATGTTGAAGAACACTAACTGGAATACACAATAGCATTTATTGACCTGGCCATAATCCTTAAGTTAATGTGCTTGATAAAATGAGTATCTTTCAAGTATAGTTAATATAAATAGTTATCCCTTCCATAACAACTTGAGCTTATTGGTAAAGTGGTTGACTAACATGATATCAGACCATAGGTTTTAAGTTCGATTCACATGGGACACTGTGTCCCTTATTGTATGTGTGCTTTTGTGTGTGTTTTCAAGTGCAATGCTTAGTGGTGGTTGCATGTGCGGGGTGGGGGGGTGTTTATAACTAGTATAGATAATTTTCTCTCCCCTAACATATTAAGCTTTGAGGATAAGTACCTAAAAATTATAAAATGCTGTAATAAAAACTCTTCTCCTTCTTATGGATGGGTATACAAATAACCAAGTGTATCATCAAGTATAATTGCTTAATGGAACTGGATTACTATCAGCAAAATTAGGCCTGCAGACTACAATGTCATCTGCTATCTTGTTATTCTTTAATGCAATGTTAATAAAAGCATGAGGCGAGACTAGAGGCACTCCTCCAACAAAAAGATTCTGCATAAGCCTCACCTATATTATCCTATTAACATTTGAAAAAAAAAGTGTGAATATAGAATAGGTATTTTATGTGAGACAAAAGTTTAGAGAAACACACAATGCTTGAAGGAAATAAAAATAAGAAAAATGAAAAGCTAGTTTCAATGCATGAGGCACTTCTATGAAGCATGCTTTGTCCATAAGACGTTTTCTATAAATCACCTGGAGAATAAGAAATGCATTCTATGCATGCCATGCTTCCATACCGAAAAATGGAGCTCTTAGGGTGCCTTGCCTTGATGTATAATTTCCAACTAAATGCCTTCCTTTTACAATGCCATTCATTTTTCCTGGATTCTTACCATCTAGTTTTTTTAAACATCCTACATATAATTAAGAAGCTTCTTTTCTTATGTTTTTGCTCTATTATCATAGGATATATTGGAAAAAACTCTAGTCCTCTCTCCAAGGGCTCTTATTGTGGACTCCATTCAAACAGTTTATCTAAAAGATGTACCTGGGAGTGCTGGTAGTGTTGCACAGGTTTGTTCCACAGATACCTTGTTGCATTTAGTGCTTTATCGTAGTTTTTGTTGGGAGATCTCATGCACTTTGACATGTTATTGTTTCTCTGTGTACATGCAATTTACATACTGATATAAATTGCTTTTGTTTGTCAAATTGGATCACAATTTCTTGAACCTTGTTAGATTTAAATAAACTGGTAAAGATGGTGAGATGTAAATTTCGAAGACACATTTTAATTTGAAAGGATCACACTTGTGGTCTATTTATTTTTAAGAACTATCTCAGTAGCAGTGACCAAGCTACTTATGGTCTATGCATAATTGCTATCATAATCAGAAAGATCCTTAGACATACAATTTGAGGGTCTCGATGTGGATCTTACATCTCCACTTTAGCTTGTTTTATGCAAATTCTTTGTAACATACAGAATAACCATATCCTTTCTCATTAACTCCACCCAAGTTCTCTTAGTTCTCCCTCTTCTAACTTCTTTAACTTGCATTCTCTTTAACATTCTTTGGGGCATCCATTTGTATTCTTTGAATATGCCTATACTGCTATACCAACACAACCTACACCCCCTAAGCTTCTCCCTTAAAGGTGCTAACCCTGAGTTCACATGAATATGCTCATTTCTAATCTTGTCTCTCCTAGTTATTCCACACATTCTCTTTAACGTCCTCATTCCGGCCACATTCAATATATTTGTACGACTTTTCTTTCGGACCCAACATTTCACATATGCCTACTGTTGTTCCACAAAATTAAACCGTTTACTTGGTGTTTATGTGAATACGTAATACTAAAATCAGATTTGAAGCTCATTTTGCAAAAATAATAAATTTTCTTGAAGCATATCTGACATGAGGTGACAAATCCTAGCATGTAGATGCAACATGACTACATGGGGCTGTTTAGCCCCCAAAACAAAAATGTTGCATGAGGCTTGCCAGGCAAATTGATGTGACAGAAGAAATGGGGGAATGCATGAAGCAATTACCATATTAAGAGTACCGACAAAAAATTTCCATTGATGCAGAGCAACAAGTTCAAACTGATAAATTATTAATTACCGAGTACTTACGAAATGTATGAGGATTATGCTAAGATTGCATGTGCCCAAGAATGCTTGTCTGATGTTTGCATTGATGAGCGGGTTTCAAATGCAGGGCCATGTGCAATGCAGGCTACATCCTTGATTGTAGGGTGCATCAGCAAGCGTGTCTTGGTATGAGTGGATGCAGCATTTTCACATGTATAGTTCCTTATTTTTGAGTTGGTTCGTTATCCTTTTAGGAAAAGAAAAGTTGGGTGTTTACCTAAACATGCAGTTACGACACTGGTAAAACATGTTCCAATCATATAACCAAATAATTTAAATGTTGTAAATTTTATGCATCCAGATGTGTTCTGATTTCTTTTGGATCAGATGTTGATGTTCAATTCATTTTTTGGAATCAACAGGTGAAAGAGTGTACCTCAGCCTTATTGCGCTTTACAAAACAAACCAAAATACCTATACTTTTGGTATGGCACCTCATTTGATGATAATTAGTTAGAATTTTGATTGATGTAACTTGATGCACGCATAGAATATGAAAATTTTGATTTGAGTGGAAAGCCAAAGCTCTTTTACAAACTTTTTAGTATTTACCTCGAGCTGGATTCAGATTTAATGTCTGGCAGTTTGAGACAGTCTCCATTTTCTTGCCAAGCTATAATAAAATTGCTTGTGACCAACTAAATCTGCTCATCATTGGTTTGGCTACTTCTTTTGTTTATTTACTTTTAATAAATAAGACTATATAGACGAATAGGTGAGATAACCTGAGAACAAGTGACCTAATTATTAGTGTTGGAGTTGAATTATCGTAATCAGATGCATGTTATGCTTGTATGTGTTCTTATGTCAAACTAGAAACATAAATTCTTGAGCTTGACTTATATGATTGGGAAGGGGTTGAGATGATTTTGACCATGATAGCGGTCCAGACTGGGGCGTTAGAATCTTTTCACCTAACACGAACTTTTTAAGCAAATTGATGGTGCTTGTGAATATTATTGCAGTGGATTACTCTCTTTTTAAAAGATAGTGATCTATAACTGTTGTGTTGAGTCATGTGATGGAGTTTTGCTTATAGTATGTAAACTACATTTTGATGGAAATTGTACTCGACAGCCTTGGCTTTTGCATAAAGTCATTGTCCTGAGAATGGGCTTTTAGGGGTTATAGGTTTGTAAAACTGGCTTGATTACTGAATAGTTTGGACACTGAGAAGTGAGGTGATTACTCAGTGGAACCGTCACACAAGCACTGCATGCCTTTTTCACATGTCCTGATGCTTTTCTATCCAGTAAGCCCTCCATCTCTGGACAGAGGGAGTAGTATTTATGATGGAGTGGCTATGTGATGGAGGAGCAAGGGGGGCCGTAGCCGAGCAAGGGGGAGTCGAAGCTCGAGTAGGGGAGGCCAAAGGCCAAAAGACGAACGGGAAAACCCTTCAATTCATCTCCAAAACTACCGATTATAATAGCTCACAGGCTTTATATAGTAGAGCCTGATTTATATGAAAAGACTAGAAAATCCAACATGATAAAAAGGCCAAACTAACCCTAATATATAAATAAAAATACTTAAATAATGCTTATTAGTTTCTTATTCTGCATCATTCTCCCCGGCCAACAAGGACTCTCCTTCGGAGAGGTAAAGATGAGGTACTACCTGGAGAAGCAATGGAACAATACATGTCATAATCATGTCGACCAGTCCACCAGAATAAATATTTTTGAATGCCACTTCCACCAGAGGGAATAAACTTAGAATCAAGGTTGGACACAATTGGGTTAACAGGTGGGGAAAATGGGTATAGCCAGTGTATGGAAGGTGGAATGTGATAGCTAGAGGGGTTGGATAAAGGTGGAGGAGGGGGCCAAGGATCCTTAGGCAGGGGAAGTGACATGCAAGCCAATAACATAATCGTGATTGGGGAATGGGATATGAACAAAGGGTAGTCAATATGAAAGTTGAAGTAGGCATCAGGAATGTTGATTGGCTCCTTTGTGTGGATGACTAGGTCATAGAAAAATAGGGCAGGAATGTGTGGCCATGATAATAGAGGCAATTTTGGTGAACCTAATATGAAAACTGAAGTGGGCAGTGACACAACACTCGCAGTGAATTGTCGAGGTTTTTCTTCTAAAGGTGGAGTTGCTGTGATTAGGGGCATGAGGACTGTGATTGGGATTGCTTCTATTAGTGTGGGTGTTGTCAGTAGGGGTGGAGCTAACTGAACAGCGGATGGTCCACGTGCTTGGTCTGATGGCGGTGGTGAACATGTTGATGAGACCGACTGAAGAAATGGCAGTGGAGATTGTGATTGATGTGAAGAAACAACAGCAGGTTGGACTTCGTCTTCCATAGATGCGGCAACTTGTCGACTAGAACGCAATGTCTCTATCATCTTGTCAAAGTACTTATCAGAGGTCTTTTTCAATTCATGTAAGCTGTGTTGCATAGTATGAAGTGTATCCAGAATACCCTCTAATTGACCGTGAATCTCTTCATCGGACTCCAACATGCTAGCTACATGAGATATAGGCGGTTGTTGAATGAGAGTGGTACCTCGTGAATCGCGGAGACTCGTTCGGGGCCTTGTTAGAGAAGCATGAGGGGGCTGAAAGTACTCAAAATCCTCATCATGCATGTTGCATTGGTATGGTCTCATGTAGGAGCGAGTAGACCCCGCCACCTTATAACGAGTGGTCGGGTTCACGCTAGTGCTGTGAAGGTTTGCCGTACCTTCCTCGTTCAGTTGCAAATGGATAATTATAATCAACTCTAGGTCGGCAGCTTCTTGAATTATTCCAGAAATACTCCATGTCTAATCAGCAATCCAATGAAGAAGCAGCAACACCAAAATAGTGCTGAGATCCCACCTTTGTAGTAAAAAACTGACGTTGGATGGCGGCGGAACGAAGCTGAGATGAGAACTGCCATAGGCACTGGGCTGGTCTGATAAAATGATACTCGGTTCATTGATATTGGGCCGGGTCATGTGGAACCAATGACCGGTCTGGGTTATATTGCACAGTTTCACTGTTCGATTGGAAACAAAGCCACGGGTGTATTGAGTAGAGCTGTCCATTGTCGAGCAGAGCTTTCCGTGGCAAAATTGCAGGACTGCGACGGCCACAGCTGGACGGGATCTTCTCCAGCCAACCGGGGTCGCCGGTTTTGGAAGGATTTTCGGTGCCTGCGAGGATTCGCCGGGATTGGAGGAGTGGATGAGGGCCTGCTGTGGAAGGCCGGCAAAAAGGCAGATGGGTCCACTGGCAGTCACAGGAGGTGGCCGTCCTTACCAGACGCCGATGAAGCCACCGATGTGGAAGGGTGGCGCCGATGAGAGAAAAGTTTCTGCCTTTGACGCCGCAACTGGCACCGGAAGTAGGGACGGGGCGGAGCCGCCATCCACAGGCGTTAGTGACGATAAGTGTCCAGTGGCCGCCGATGAGGATGAGGTGGGTTGATGACGGAGAAAAGCTTCGGAGGAGAGCTTGGCGATCTGGTCGAATGGCGTTCTGGACTGCGGGAGGATCCTGGACTGCGGGAAGAGCTTGGCGACGGCAAATCGGGGCCTTCTCCGTCGACTTTTCCGGGAAGCGCCGTCAGACCATCCACCGCCGGAGATGGGTTCCGCCGGATCAGGCGTTCTCGTACCGCGGACTTCAAAGAAAGGTATTGGGGATAGAACTGTGAGCTTCAGAAAAACGCCAACTTTTTTTTTTGATAAAGGATTCAGTGGCTATTCTTCTTCGGTCGGAGGCCGCACAATTGTTGCTTTACTCACTGGTCAAGCCGCTCGTGCTCGTGGCTCACAGCGTTGCAACGACCGTCCACCCCTTCCTCTCCCTTCTTTCAACGATGGTCAAAAGCCTGCTGAGGAGAATGAGGATGATGTTGAAACAGACGCTGACGATGACAACTTGGCAGTGGAAACACCGGCATGCAGATTTACTGTGCTGATACCAAATGATGGAGTGGCTATGTGATGGAGGAGCAAGGGGGGCCGTAGCCGAGCAAGCGGGAGCCGAAGCTCGCGTAGGGGAGGCCAAAGGCCAAAAGATTATTGGGAAAACCCTTCAATTCATCTCCAAAACTACCGATTACAATAGCTCAGAGGCTTCATATAGTAGAGCCTGATGATTTATATGAAAAGACTAGAAAAGCTAACATGGTAAAAAGACCAAATTAACCCTAATATATAAATAAAAATACTTAAATAATGCTTATTAGCTTCTTATTCTGCATCAATTTATCTCCTTTATAAAGTGAAATTTGTTTCATTGCTGTTATTTTCAGATTGGGCATGTGACAAAAACCGGTGATATAGCAGGTCCTCGTGTATTGGAGCATATCGTGGATGCTGTTTTGTATATGGAAGTCGGTGCTTACTAATCTTTATTCCGTATGCTTTCCGTTTCAGTTTTGAGAAATTTTCTGCATTTGTCATGCTGCTGAATTTGCCAATGTCCTGAAGAATTAGGCTAACATACAAAATTGTTATTGGATGCATATTCGATTCAGTCATGTGATTGAATGGTGTAAATAGAAATAGAACAGATTGTATATAGACTGCAGCATCATTGAAAATCATCACTTTTCTGTTGTGTAATTGACCTCACAGCCAGTTAATTTTTTCTCATATGACCATCTCATTGCATGTTATTGTGTTTGCACAAATGACAACTTTTCAGCTTTTATTTTCCAGGGCGAGAGCTACTCTTCTCATCGTTTACTGCGTTCTGTGAAAAACCGATTCGGATCCACTGATGAGGTTTTGGCATTTGTTTGATTTTTCTTCAAGTTGGTTGTCTGGTTCTCATCTCTTGATTCATGTGTTTGGTTTTTATAACTCATAAATTGTTCTTGTGTATGAAATGCATTCTTGAAGCAGTTCATACCATTAAGAACCTTTGGTGCGGTGATTATGATTCATTTATTTCCTAATGAATATGCAAAAAACTATTTACTCTTCAAAGGGCATTGATTAGGATCAGCAGACCTTTTTTTTGTGGTTTGGAGGGGGGTTGGGTTGTATACAACTATACATAGTTGTTTAATATTTCTAGTACCATTTTTAGTCTATACATCGTGCTTCTTTAGTTGGTGGTTAATTTTTATAGAACGAATTTAGGATATTCTCGTTTAACTCCTAGTTGGTTATTTTCCACAGTGTAAGATTATGCCTTTTTATTTATACAAAAAAAAAAAATTATGCCGTTTCTTGAAAGATACTGTCATACTGATTTTTTCCGTTTGTTTTATGCTAAGTAATGAAAAAAGTGCAGCTGATGTATATTAAAACATTATCTTTAACTACTGCATAGTAAACGTCCAAAATTTGCTATTCCTCTAGTTATGTGGGACCCGAATATGTCTGATAGTGGCAATTTCTTTTCTTATGTCTTTTCAGCTTGGAGTTTTTGAAATGTCACAATGCGGACTCCAAGCTGCCTCAAATCCAAGTGAGATATTCTTAAGTGGAAACTACTCAAGCTTGGAATTATTAGCTGGAGTCGCTATTGCTGTAGTCCTTGATGGTTCACGAACTTTTCTTATTGAAATTCAGGTATAAAACTGCACTTTTTTAAGTTTCATCACCTTGTAGGCTTCATGTAACATGATCTTTACATGGCATTGATTGCAAACACTGATAGGACAAGGGTAGCGAGTGCACTGTCTAGTTCCTTGTTACATGTTGAGAACTTCTATACATTTTATCCGGACTTTTTACACAGTGACCGTGTTGTGTTTCCGCAGGGAACACGAACGAAATCAAACGCCATAGTAGAAAAAAGGGAAAAGAAAGGAGAAAGATAGAAAGAAAAGACAACTTTGTTATTCCATAACCATAAAGTAAGAAGGAGACCCTCTTATAAAGAGGATTCTAGATGACATCATGTCGTCATTATGATGACATGATGGGTCATGATTACAGCCCGTTACATTTAATCAGGCCCTTATTACAATAATTCATAAAAGGAAATGACTCCTAATAATTGAATACTGCCTAAAATAGGATGATGCGTCATGGGTGTGTGACGTTCACAACACTCCACCACGCTTCCGCTAACGCCTTGTCCTCAAGGCGACCAAGTAGCAAAGCGCTCTACGCTGGCGTGAGACACGATCCAGATGTTGAACTGGCTGTAGTTCCATGTTGAGATGCAGCAGAACGAAGTGGTCGAAAGGGTATGCGGTGAGAAGATGTGCGATGGCTGGCTGCGAAGAGATGGTGGAAGGTGAGGTCGTAGCCACAGCGGCTGGTCACGTCGCCCTTGAGGGACTGGATGGAGAACCCCAATTGAACGGCGGCAGTGTCGGAAGAAGTGGTAGTGGCAGAAGAATGCGAGGCAGCGGTGGCAGAGACGTGGCGAATGACAGCTTCGACAACAGAAGGGTTGTTGTTTGGGAGTGACTTGAAGATGGCGAGGCAGAGCCTGGTCACGAATGGTGGTGGTAGAGGGCTGTTTGTGTCCTCTTCTCCGGCGCGGTCGGCGGCATCGACTCCAAAAGTTGGGGCCTTGGTCTCGTGGGCAGGTCGTGTGGGTGGTGCGGTGGTAGAGCAGACATGGCCAATAGCGGAGGGGCCAGGGAGGCGGTCGGCGTGGCCATCCGAAACTCCAAAAGCCGTGATGGCATCAAAGATGGGGACGGCAGGGCGGCTGAAGAGGATGGCCGTGGAGCGATGGTCTTGCTGGGAGCCATCGATGCAGGGGCGGGGACGCAGTGGCGCCGTGGAGTCGTGGAAGGGGCTGTGGACAGAGAAAGACCCCGCCTTTTGGTGGTGCCTGGAGGTGGTAGATGGATCGACGGCCAGTGGCTTGGCGGACAGGCGGTGGTGCTTGGGGTTGGTCTTGCGGACAAGGGGTATGGAGTCGGCGTTCGCAGCGGAAGTGGAGAGGGCCCGGGCGTGGTCGTCGGCGGTGAAGGCGAAGTGGCCGTCGGGAAAGATGGCGTGGCCCGAGATGTTGGAGGGCGGCTCGCAGGGAAAGGACTAGGACTTGACTAGATCGGTGGCCAAAGATCGCACCTTTGGGGAAGGTGTGACCAATGAGCTGCTGGCGGCAGACCATGCCGGTGAGGCGGCGGTGGAAGGGGCGATCTGAAAGTCGTAGAAGGCGCGGGCCTCAGGGAACTAAACCTTCTTTGTGAACCTTCCGGCGAGGTTCTCCAGGACGATTCCGTCAGAGGCGGCGAAGAAGGCCAGGACGTCGAGGGTGGCGGAGTGTCCGCGGAGGACGACAGAGCGACCGCCGTCGCCGATCCGCCCTATGCGGGGCCCCTCGATGAGAGCTCCCCAGAGTCCGGTGATGAGGCGGTTGGGGGGGATGAGGTTGAAGGCAAGATTTTTGCAGACGGCAGATGCCAGGAAGGCGGCGATTTCCTTGCAGGCCGACCTGTCGATGGAGGAGATGTACTTTCCGGCGGAGGTGAGGGCTGCCATGTTCGGTTGGGCGAGGGAGCGGCCGCCATAGAGGATGACAGAGGCGATGCGGCCCTTGCTGGGGAGGCAGAGGTAGATGCCATCCCTGTCGGGCTTTCCGGCGAGGGTGGCACCATTGGGGAAGATGACGAGAGTGGGGCCTGGCTGAGATGTGGCCGGGGAGACAAAACGCGGCAGAGAAGTGGGAACCCGGCTGCTGGGCCAGGTAGAGAGCTTGGGCGGAGGCCGTTGACGGAAAAAGAAAGGGCTTTTTGTGGGCGGCCGCAATGATGTCGAGGCCGGTGATGGAGGCGACGACTGCCGAGATGGGTTTTCGCAGGGTAGGGCCGACGGATCTGCAGGCGGTGGTATGGAGAAAGGAGGCACGGCCGGTGGAAGTGGTCGTGGGTAGGGAGGATGGAGGAGACGAAGCCCAGCTGGGAACCAGACACGGCTTTTGGAGCATTCTATCAAATAGTTGAGGTGCGAAGTAGCCTCGAGACTGGTTTCGTCAAATGTGGACGCAGCCAAAAATCCCGACTTTTTTGAATTGGGTGGAATCATATGCTGGTCGGCGGTGAGGCGGGTGGAGCAAAGGATCTCCCCACATGCGGGCTCGGTGATGGAGGAGATTGCCCTTCCGGTGTTGCCTCGGCCACCTGGTCGATTTCGTCGCTTCTTCAACTTACAGATGCGACCTTGGCCGGCGCCGATGGGGCCACGCTTCTTGCGTTTCCTCTTGAATCGCATTGTCACAACGGTGGTGATGGTTGGCGGCGAGAGGCCAGCAATGGCCGGAAGATAGAGGAACGACATCTTCGTCGCCTCAGGCTCCTCGTTGACAAGGCCAGCCAGTGCTCGCTTGGTAGGCGTGGCTAAGGCCGACAGCTGCTTCATCTTGCTCTGCTTGTTGCCCTTGAAGATGAGGGAGGAGATGGCGGTGGCCATGGCTGAAGTTGGCGATGATTGGCTGTTGGGGTACCGGTATTCGCCGCTAGTCTTGGTGGTGTTCATGGGTTGGGTGCTGAGAGGCTGTACTGCTGTGATTTTCTGAGAGGGAAGGTTGACCATGGAAGTGATGTTGGCCGTGAACGGCGTTGCTGGCTCCGCTAGGTGCTCCCGGATGGTCTGCTGCTGAGGACTGGGCCTGAATAACATAAGGGGTGGCTGGCTGCATGTCGAGGGAGATGAGCCGGCCGGAGATTTGGGTGCCCTTGTCGGTGATGGGACCGGCGACGGCCGTGTTAGGGAGAGAGTCGCTGGCGGCGGTGGCTGGTAGCCCCACTGCGGCTGGGCCTCGTAGTGGAGCTGAACGGCGATGGCCCTTTGGTTGTCCTCGATCCGTTGAATCCGCCCTAGTATCTCTGCACACAGTTCGAGCACCTGATTCCCCGTTCCGGAGGATCGGAACGGCTCTGATACCAATGTTGTGTTCCCGCAGGGAACACGAACGAAATCAAACGCCATAGTAGAAAAAAGGGAAAAGAAAGGAGAAAGATAGAAAGAAAAGACAACTTTGTTATTCCATAACCATAAAGTAAGAAGGAGACCCTCTTATAAAGAGGACTCTAGATGTCATCTTGTCGTCATTATGATGACATGATGGGTCATGATTACAGCCCGTTACATTTAATCAGGCCCTTATTACAATAATTCATAAAAGGAAATGACTCCTAATAATTGAATACTGCCTAAAATAGGATGATGCGTCATGGGTGTGTGACGTTCACAACAGACCGGTTCCTGCAGTGTTTGGGGTTGTGGGGGAGGGAATGGGTAAGTCAAAGAGGAAGATGGGACTAGGGGTCACAGATATTAGAGCCATTTCACATGTGTAAGACCATCTAAACCTATTACTTCTCTGCCTGACTTCGTTGCATTTAAAAGTTTATGAGTGAGGAATGGAACCACGCTAGAATCTCTTTCCTTTGTTGAATAGTCGTTCTATATTGGTATAAGATAAGGACCATTTCGGTGTTTGGATCTATTTTTAGTCTTTTGTTCTCTGGCTTGCAAGAGAATTGACAATGAGCAACTATTAGCCACCTCTGATAGACGGTTAAAATAGAAGTGTCCAATCTACTTTTTATGCCTCTTGCCTCTAATATCAGATGTTAGTTGCTGAAATGTGATTTGTGTTTTTTGCATCATGAAGACGTTAATGAGAAATGACATCATGGTGTTTTGCATGCTTATGCAATAACATTGGATTAGCTCTCGTTCGTTTCTTTTTTTCTCGATAGTTGAAAAGATCTGCTGTCATTCTTACTATTTTGTGGGTTTGCACGTCATATATTTCCATCTAAAGTCTATTCCTTATTCGAATAAAACTCCGAGGAAAATGATTTAAGTGTTTCTTTTTCTATGGATATGCATATCATCAAATTCGTTTTTGTTAGAACATAAACCAAGAGTTTACTTGAAAATACTAATCATGAGCTGCTGTGGTGAACAAACTGTGCAGGTATTGCCACTGCATAGTTAAGCTTAGCTCGTATTGTAGTGCATTTGTGTATGTCCGGTACAATCTTCTGCTGTACTTTTGCCTCAATGTTCATCTTCTGTACCATCTTTTTTAATATGTGTGCCAACTCGAAATTTTTTTCTTGGCTGAAGTTCTTAGTCCTTTCGATTGATAATTCTTATAATGTTGAAATTCTTTCAGAGTTACCTCGTGCATGTTTGTTAGATGCCTTGCGCTAGATATGTTTTGATGCTTCTTTGTCAGATGTTAATTGTCCATAGTTGTCTTACACCTAATTTCAGTCATCTAAGTTATTGATGTTGATTTTGCTCTTTTAATTGCTGGATATAAAAAACTAGAGGTTCACATAAAGGTAGTTTAACAAGGTTTTGCTATATTATGCTTTCATTGAATCTACAGTTTCGTTTAGAAAGATAAATTTAGGTTTATTTCTTAATGCGAACTCACAAAAATTTCGTAAAAGAGAAAATATAACTCGTATTGAAGTCTATCCAATTAAAGGATTGTTGTTTTGCAGGCATTATGTTCATCTAGTCCAACAGTGGCAAGGCACTATAATGGAGTTGCAGCAAACAGAGCTGACATGATAATCTCTGTATAAGATCATCAAACTTTATCTCCATTTTTTTAAGTTATGAAAGTTATCTAAAAGTGAATATAATGTACACAGCTACCTAGGTAATGGAAGCATAGAAAAAAAGGTTACAAGTGACTTTTTTTTTTATCTTGGCTTGCTTCCTTTCTAGAATTTCGTGTGAGGGAAACTGCTTCAAAGTTTTTAAGATGTATCTACATCCTATTGTCAGAGGATATAATGATGTCCTGCAAAACTTTTTTAACGTCTAAATTCTATTTTTGTTTGTTGCAGAGGCTGATAAGGCATAAGGGATGCATGAAACATGGGTTTTACAATTGCTTACACAGTATGTTTGATTTTGCAGGTACTTTCAAAACAAGCAGGTTTAAAGCTCCAAGATAATGTATATTTCTCCCAAATCTCTTTTGTAAATTAGTGCCATAGTTTTTTTTGGAAAATTGATCTGCCAGAAGAAAAATTAGAGAAGCTAGAATCGAAGTAATCTGAATTCAAGGTGATTAAAATATAGTACTATGGCAAAGTGTTATTTGTTATGGGCCTCCTCAAGAGATGGGTTTACAGCGAACCCAATAGATCCAATAGGATCAGGCGTACTTGAAGGAGTGAATTTCACATCATGTGGCTGTGTTTTGTTGGTACTTGTGGAAAAAAATGGTGGAAGTCTTACAGCATATCATTTCGTTCAAAGTTGTTTGGTTTATAAGTTAACAATTTGTAAAGTTTGTGTGGCCTAGTTTCAAATTTTGATGGTGTGGTTTACCATATTTTATATGCAGGCCATATTTTTGAATGTTGTTAGTGGTTTTAAGCTGACAGAAACTGCAGGTGATCTTGCAATAGCTGCTGCAATTTGTAGCAGGTACATTTTATGCAACCGTCACATGCCTTTTCTTTTCTATAATTTTTATGTAAAACTGAACAAGTTGTTGTGGTTCAATTCTCTACCAGTTTTTTAGAGTTTCCAATTCCTAATGATGTTGCCTTTATTGGAGAGGTGGGCCTTGGTGGTGAGCTTCGCATGGTATGCATACTACCTCATGCATGTTCTCTAGGGTTATATTACGGGAAAAATTTTCAGCTTTCCAATATTTCCGGACTATTGACATCCTTAAACGCATGATTGTTTATGTAATTTTTGTGATGTTATGGCTGAAAGTCATTTTGATGTCAAACAATGGGCTGTTTTGGGGCTGTTCTATCTCTTATGAAAGAGTTGGCACAGAGCAAGTTAGAGTGGAGGCGCAAGATGTGTGTCTCCAAACCTGCGCTTCATGATTATGGATTATGATTGTCTTGGCACTTTGACAACATAGCTGATCTAAGGTTGTTTATGCTGTTTTTGGATACTGGGCTATTTTATTTTCTCGGTTTTGAAGCCTAAGATATGAAAAGAAAGTGCAGACTGCGGAGGCTAAAATTTTCAAGGAGCTTGAGCTCGTTTAATAATTTCTTTGTATTATATATTTTAATGTTTATCATATCATTCCCAGAAGTCAAGAATAACACAACCTTTATTTTTTTAAGGTTCCTCGGCTGGATAGAAGGATCAATGCTATATCTAAGTTGGGGTATAAGAAGTGCATAATCCCCAAAGCTGCTGAGAATTCTCTGAGAGCTCTAAAGTTAGAGGGCTTGGAAACAATTGGCTGTTGGAATCTGAAAGACGTAATTAATACAGTGTTTGTTTGCTGAAAGGGCTGCCATTTTTGTTTAAATCAAATGAATTTTACGGCATGCAGTGGTCTACATATTATGCAGTTGTAGTCTGTGGCTTTAATGTGTATATATATATATATATATATATATATTTAGTTGTTTAATTCAGTACCAGATTCCACAAAACTTACTACTGGATAGCGTCAATTTAAAACCGGCATCTGCACATTCACACTCATCTCCCAAAAGATGTGGGAGTCCTTGATGGAGGCACGAAGAGGGTCTCATGCCTTTCCAATTTTTTTGGCAAACATGCCTTTCCATTTATGCGATTTAGCTTACCTTCCAATATTTTGCATGTGCCTTTTGTTTGCCTTTTAGATGGGAAGGGTGCTTGGTGCCATCCTATGCTATTGGATGTTGCAATTTTGAGCTTGATAAATTTATTCCTTATTAAGCTCAAACTGATGATAGAATGCGGACCCTAGGCTGGTTCATCACCCCCAACTCTCCTTATTTGAGAGATAAGGACGTGAAGCATTTAGTGAAGAGGTACGGCCTTCTGTCGGCCTGGAGGTTATCTGTCGGGAGATCCTCCAGCAGATGAGAGCCGTCGATCATTAGGATTGATGGCGCATAGGTATGTCCCAAAGCTGCTTTTTGCTGGAGTGCACAGGTGGTGCTGTCGTTCATGACAATCAGTGGTCTTTGTTCACTGCGTTTGGATGTTGATAGGTGAAAGGTTGAAAATTTATATCAGTTTGAAAATAAGCATGGGGATTTTTTTTTATTGCTGATAACCCGTTTGGGAACCTGAAAGTAATAAGGCGTCATGGTGAAAATTTTTATGATTGATTTGTGAAAGGTGAAATATGTTTGAGAACTGAAAATAAATCACGTTGTTGTCGCCTTCTTTCTCCCCGGTGGTGATGGCGGTAGCAGCCTCGTTGAAGCATTTAGTAAACAGAGCCCTGAAACCATGATCGTTGTGACCCAGACTAGCAGGTGCCCAAAAGCCCACGTCCGCCTTCAACAGAAGAAGCCCTATCCTGAAGCCATAAGTATGGTCTAGCCTCTGCAGACAGGCCTTCAAACATGTAGTTTTCAGACATACGGTAAGAACTCCCAGGGCTCCCACAAGAGCAAGGAGAAATAATTTGGTTATTTTGGCAGATCGAAAGGGAGTCGTATCAATGCGTGCTCACTGCTCAGCTGTTTGGCACCACGCACACACATTGTCAATCTCAAAGATTGACAGCTCCACGGTACCTTGGAGTATTGTGCCAGGGACACCCAATAATTTCTCCAAAACAAGAACAAGTTGAAGTTGTTCCGGCAATCATATCCGAAAAGAAACCCAAAGGTTACACTCGGGATAATGAACATAGGTTTATTCTTTCAATATGCAGCTCAACCCATCTTATAAATATTCATCTGGTTTAGCCGCTGGAGGTAGTATACTTTGAGACTCTTATGGACAATTCATAGCCGCTTATGCTTGTCAAGTGTTGGCGCATGCAGAAACTTTTGGATACTTTCTTGGAATCATCTTAGCGAATTACCTTAAGATTTCAAAACTCATTATTCAAGATGATTCTAAGTCCCTTGTTTAACTCATTAATCATCGTGACTTACAAGGACCATGGTATGTTAGAAGCTATCTTCAACACATTCGAAAGTTTAAGGCTGGAAATGCTCATTCTAGATTTGTGCATATATATCAAGAACAAAATCAGGTTACAGATTTATTGGCTAACTTTGGTGCAGACAACTTCTCTTGTTACTAAATAAAGCATCCATCGGATTCCATCAAAGAAGCTATGTTTAAGGATTTCTTGGGTCAATGGTTCTTACGTCTTGTTCGGGAGTCGTAGTGGCCTTTTCTTTTCTTTATACCAAAAAAGCTCAACCCATCTTCCCTCTCTCTGTAACACCACTGCAAGGCCTTGTTGAACCTTGTTTGCTCATAAGGTCCTTCGAGTTCTAGCCATCCTTCGCAACCTAGATCCTATCCTACCTCCCTCACTTGTATGCTTCGTTTCACGCTTTTTGGCCACCTGTAGCCCTTCAATCAGTCCCTCCTCTCTTCAGCTACCTATCCTCACACTTCCATGGCTTCGAGCCATCCTTCATCAACTCCTTCATAAACTTGAGCATTACTTCCACATCCTTTCTTTCCCAGCATCCTTTTGCATCTCCCCTTCCAGCTTGACACCCATGTAAGGCCTTTCATCAGTGTACCTCCTCCCAAAAGATCCCAAAAGCTTGATTTTGTGCACCTAAACATCTGAGTCAATTTGAATACTTGAATCAGCAAAGCGATTTAATCCAACTCTACAACACAGATCAACAAAGTTGCCAAAGGCCATGGCTTTATTTTTTCATGAGGAAATATCACTAGATAGACAAATTCAAAAACAAACCAAACAAGCATACAGTAATCGATTTAGAAACTTGCCAGTCTGAGGACATAGGCCAAAGATTGATTGTCTATGAGTTATCAGACTCACCGTGCAGTGAAGTTTGATTATCGCCTATATTAGGGAAGCAAGTATCAACACTTGCTGTCCATGTCTACTTTACCTTCAATGCTCATCAAGATAGACAATTAAAGCCACTCATGGCACAAGATAGACGTATTTAATGTGTGTTTCTACCACTGTCTCAGAATGAATATGATAACAAATTTCAACAAAGATCTCCTCAGCCAGAATTGCCACAAATAACTCTCGATTTGCTACATCCGATACAAAAAAGATGTTATTGATGGTTAGACAGCCAGTATATTTTCTCACTCTATCAACACCACCACCATTGACATCCCAAAAAAACTATTCAATCACCATTTTGTTATCATCCTTGCAGTTCTCACCATCCAACAACTGAGTTTGAGGTTGAGGTTCTTCTTTCTTTCCTTCCGCTATATCTTTGTCACTAAGAAAGCTTGGCTGGTTTGTTGAAGAAAGCAGCCTCGCCCACATCCTGTCCGTTACCACTACTTTATTTTGTGTCTCTGTCACACGCTGCACACATACCAAAGGCGATAAATAATGAAAAACAAGCACATATCTATAAGTCCTTTTTTGGACCATTTATAAACAAAACAAATGATATCGAAGAGACAATTGCAACAACTAGGGATGATTAGGCAAAAAATCATATTGCAGAAAGATTTAGCATCATAATCATCATATATAGACTGAAGTAGTGATTATCTACATAATCGATCATTTTCAACTCTCATCTTGAACAGCATCTATGCTACAAAAATTGTCATAAGATCATAGAAACTTACATGGAAGGGAATATAGGCATGTCTTCCATTCACAGGTCCACAAGTAAAGCCTGTGTACCCAGCCATAGCACCATGAAGTGCACTATGAGCAAGAAGTGTGCAGTATACATTGTCAGATGCATTGCTTGGAACAGCACGAATCATATATGTAGGATCTGCAGCACCAGAATTTAGTCATCAGATCAGGCCAGTACTCTAAGCTTCTAAATGATTAATTAGGACAATCTCTGGCATCTTGTGTACCTATGTATTTAAGATTTATCACCATCTTATGTCTCCTTGTAAAATGATCCTGCACGATGCAAGAAATATTATTTCCTGAATAGCTACTAAATTCTAAGTTTTGAAGCAAGTTTCAGAAAATAAAAAAAAAAGAAATTGACCTTTATCTTCTCAGATAACCAATGTCCCACATCAAGAAGTTGCTTATTTCCAGAAGCATCCGCTTCACTCATTGATCTCATTGTCTCAGCAACAAGCTCCTGCCCTGCACCCTCGGCTGCAACTATTACCATATGTCCATTCTCTTTTAGCCGCTTTTCCATAAACTCAAATAGCCCACCTCTACCTTCTAGGTAAAAGGGTGATTCAGGAATCAAGCAACAATCCTAAGTCACATGACTAACATTAGTTAACTTACTAGAATATTACAGCAAACACTAACTCCTAACACATGAAGTCAAATCAGTAATAATGTCATATAACGAAGGAAACGTGAACAATACCACATCTCGGCTGGCAAGGGTAGCATACATCGCAATAAAACCTGCAGAAGAGATGGAATGTCATAAATGGTTGGCAGATAAAAGACAGAGTGAGTAATATAATTTTCTGTTACAGACTCCAACAAGCACCATTGAGTAATATAATTGTCCCCTCTTCGGAGGGTTGCGTCAGGAAGGGCATCCAGCGTAAAAACTTGCCACTATGTTTCTTTGTATGGATTTTGTACCATTTTGATTCCGATAAGAGTCAAATGGGGTATATAATCCATGCCGCTGACCAGATAGCTGGGATAAGGCGTACGATGATGATGATGATGATGACTCCAACAAGCCATTGTTCAGGATACCATCATCATTGTTCAGGATGATGATGATGATGTGGTAAAATGAACCACATCAAGAATACATGCGCAAGTTAATTATATTGATGAGGATCTTGTATCATCTCTTAGTTCCAAGATAACTACATTAATTTTACCAAGAATAGGTATGGACAAAGTAAACTTAGGTTGAACCTTTTTTCTCTCAATCAGGAATGTAAACAATTCAAATTTCACATACTTCTCTTTCATAAACTAGACATAATCATAATCATAATCAATTAGCGCATTTTCCCAACTATTTGGAGTCAGCGACATGGATCTTACGCCTCCATTCAGGCCTCTTTTGTGCCTAACTCTTTTGTAAGGGATAGTAAAGTCATATCCTTTTTTATTAACTCCATCCAAGTTCTCTTAGGTCTCCCTCTCCCTCTTTGGGCATCATTTACATGCATCCCTTATTCCCTTCTAATCTTCACAGGGGCATCTATTAGTCTTCTTTGCATATGCTCATACCAACGCAACCTACATTCCCTCAGCTTCTCCCTAAAGGAGCTACACCTAAACTTTTACGAATATATTCATTTCTAATCTTATCTCTTCTAGTTATCCCACTCATTCACCTTAGCATTCTTATTTCGACTACATTCAACTTATCTATATGACTTCTCTTTGGTGCCCAATACTCCCCTCCATAGAGTGACCGTCCTATAGAACTTGTCTTTAAGTCGTTTTGGAACACACTTATCCTATGCACCACATTACTATCAATATCCCCTTCTTTATAGATCCTAAGTAACGGAATTGATCATACCTTGCACTTCTTGCCCATCTATTTCAACCAAGGTTCTACTTATAGTTCTACCTTCCTTAAAATTAAATTCCATACACAGGTTAAATTTCATAATCTAGACACAGCAAGGAAATATTATAACAATAGGGTAAAATGTTACCAAGCACTCATAGTGATAGAGTGCCTGACATAGGCAAACCCATTGACCAATATTAGAGGTTTGTACGCTGATCCAGCCTTCGGTGGGCTGGTGTGATCTCTCCCAGTTGTGGCCCATAGAACCCTGCTATTTGTTAATGTGTGCTCGTTACCTATCCAAAAAAAAATATTAAAGGCCCATAGAACCCTGCTATTATAAGTAATTGAATTACCAGATATTACCCAATATTAACAACTTAATTAATCTTCTTATGGAAATCACTTTTACATATGAGCTCCCCTTATGTGACAATCTTTTTTTATTCCACAATGATATGTATAAAACTAGAAACATAACAAGCTAACTGTCTGCATGGCCGTTGAAATATGACAATTTTTTAGATTAACATGAGAGCAAGAACATTCCATTGACATGCATAGTTTCTCCATTTTAAACTAAAGAGTAAAGGAGCCAACATCCATTCACATGCATAGTTTCTCCATTTTAAACTAAAGAGCAAAGGAGCCAACCAGAATTTCTTTTTTTTTTTAAAAAAAATCAGGTCTGCTATAATTAAGAGCAGGGTATATGCAGACCACTGAGAAATTGAATGATTTTTTTATATCATTACGTGTTTCCTTCAATTTCAAATCTTCGCTTTCACAAGAAGAGAAGGAATTCAGAATCTAGTTAAAAAAACACTTACCACTGTACCGACCCATCAGCTTCACAACACCAATTCCATTCTCCCCACTTTCAGCTTCCACGTGAGCAGCATTAATGGCCCTTTGTGCTTCTTCCACAGCAGTGTCAAAACCAAATGATTTGTCAATAACCTAGACAAAAAAACCATAAAACCAAATTTTCTATCACTGATCATACAGTATTAAACTTGTTAAAAAGATATTTAAAAGGCGGCTTTAAGCAATGCTGGGCAATCTGACTACCGGAATATCATTATCAATGGTCTTTGGAATTCCAGCAACAGCAACCTTGAGTCCGCGCCTTTGAATTTCCTGCAAAGTGAAATAAGAAACTCAAGAAACTTATAACACAAAAATGGCTTTTTACAACGGATAAGATATCATTATGTATGGTCCGACATGCAAGTCTCAGAATTGAGTATAAAAACTATGGCAATTTGTGCGGCAGAACATATGTTAAACATAGTAGTAAGTAAACTTATCCTTCCCAAGTTTGTAATTTCAGCTACCTCAAATATCACCGATGCTCCTTTTTGGGTGCCGTCTCCTCCTATTATGTACACCTGTGCAATGCAAAAAGGGGCATGACTTGTATTGTCAAAACCAGAAAGAAACCATCATAATTTAATGTTACCCAAGTAAAGCCAAAATACATTAAAAAAACGAAACTAAGTTCACTAATCATCCTTAAAAAGTACCTGATTAATACCTCGGTCTTGAATACTATCAACAATTTTTGATGTATCATGACCGCCTCGGGAAGTGCCAAGGATGGTTCCACCACGTTTGTGAACATCGTTGACAACTTTGGGTGTTAAAGGAATAGTGTTGCGTGCATAAAAGCCCCTGTATCCTCCCTGAACAATTGATCAGGTCAGAAAAGCAAATCTGTCAAAAAATTGTCATTACAATCTCGAATAACCTGCAGGCACAATGAAAATAGATGACGGGTAGCAAATAATATATCAAAAAATATGCTACCTCTATCCCAAGAATTTTGCGAACCCCATACATATCATACAGACCACACACTATTTCCCTAATGACTGTGTTAAGCCCAGGGCACAGCCCACCGCATGTCACAATGCAAGCATGAACTTCATCTGATTCAAAATAAACCTGCAAAAAAAAATGTAAAGAATCTCATTTGACTTTCACGTTTACCCTATATAGAAAAAGGAATGAAGCGCAGAACAAACCCTCTGTCTGGGGCCAGCACGGCGAAAGTGTGTCCCTCTTGGACTGTTCTTATGAACAACTATCTATGAACAAAATATCAGCACAGAGAATATTAGAACCAGGACTGATAAGTAACATGAAGTACTTGATAAGAGAAAAGTAGCGGATTGAAGGAAAAGAAAGTGAGAACTCAATAAACTCACCTTTTGAGTAACAGTATCATCTGGGTTGACAAAATACTGTCTGCCAAAAAACAACCACAGGTCAGTATTCTGAGACATGCATTAAAAACTCTGACAATAACCAAGGAAAAGAAAACTCTATGGAAACAAGTTTACTTATCTCAGAATATAAGAAAAAATCCACATACTTACTTGAC
Organism: Houttuynia cordata; assembly: GCA_039654745.1. Classification (NCBI taxonomy): domain Eukaryota; kingdom Viridiplantae; phylum Streptophyta; class Magnoliopsida; order Piperales; family Saururaceae; genus Houttuynia; species Houttuynia cordata. The sequence continues at coordinate 52,507,677 of CM077502.1, read as the reverse complement.
AACAGAATATGCTGGGTTATTCTGCAATGGATTTGGATATGTCTGCAATACAAATGAAATTTGTTATGCAAAAACACATCATAATACAAAAATCAGCAAATCAAACAGATTTCTTTCATTTATTAAAATCCATTCTGTAGTATCCCACAATCTGGTCAATTCCTACAGATTTCTTCCATTTTTTTGATGGATATCCCATAATTTCAAACAATCTGCTTTAACATAAACAAATTCAACATTTTCATAGTCAATTCCTTATAGCAGCTGGCAAGAACTGAAGGCGTGAAAAACTTTAAAAAAGGAGAATCAGTAGCGTTTCCAAATGAAATAAAAATCCATGAGAAAAGAGACTCACGGTTAAATCAGGAATATAGTCAGTGAGGTGAGGAACGTCTTCGAGTATATAACCGCAGCTTCCCTCCGTGATCTTGGGTCCAGATCTAACTGCTGATCCCATGGTGTCGTCGGCGCTCCAAACTCTGCGATCAGCGTGTTTCCTGGAAACCTGTACACAAGCCGCCGCACCGCGCGGGACTAGGGAGAATCAAGCAGAAGCGGAGCTGGAGCGGTTGGATTCAAAAGGGAGATTGGGCGGGTGGAAAGATGGAAGAGCAGATTGCATTAGAGAATGAGAGATGCGAAGGAGTAGAAGCGAATGGAAGCTGAGCGGTAAAAGTAGAGGACAAGGAGGAGACATACTTGTATGTGCAGGGCGGGGCGAGGGTGATGGACGGTGGCGGCGGAAATCAGGAGGGCGGCAAAACTGGTGGCGGGATTTCGCCGGAGGGCTTGGGCGGTTTTGAAAGGCAATTTTCTGGACTTTTTTTTTTATTTTTCTAATTTTGGAGAAGATACCCGGGCTTATTGGGGGTAATGGACTCATGGGAGGGGTGCCAAATGCTAATAGTTATGCTACAGAAAACGAAGCGTGAAGGGGTAGCCTGGTCACTTTTTGCATTCGTGTTATGCTGCATGGCGGTTTCACTTGAAAGGTTGTAATATTACGAGGGAAAAAGAAGGAAAATGATATTTGTACATCACTTTTCCTACACATTTTCATACACAGCTGATGTATATGGAAATGATTGGGTGAAGTGATGTGGGGACATGATGTGGGGCATCACTTCACCCACTCATTTTCATACACATCAGCTGTGTATAGAAATGTGTAGGAAAAGTGATGTAGGGTTATCACTGTCCGAAAAAGAAATAGTGCTCTTTCTCAGGCTTATTTATCACGGCCAACCTCACTGTGCTAGTGGTAAAATAAAATAAAATGTAGGGTCTATGGCATTTTCACGAGGGACACGTGAAGTGGCCGGAGAAAAAAACATTATTAAAAAAAACTACTCCTAGTAGCACATTCCGGGCGAGAAAACATTGTACGAAGAAGGAGAACTAATCAATGAAATTATGGGGTTGTTTGGTTAGTGAATTTTAATGAATTTGGAGTCATTGAGGTTGAATTGGTATGATATAGGAATGTCGTTTAGTTGCTGATTTAAACATTCATAATTTAGTCTTAATTTGGTGAATCTCTTTGTTACGAGAAGAATCACAAATTAAGCTTCAATTGGAGGAGAATCCTCTTTCAGGCTGAATTTTAAATTCGGACCTAATTCATGAACTAAATATGATTCAGTGGGTTTTCTCTAAATTCAAGCTGAATTTGCTATCAAATTCATACACCAAACATTCCCTATAAACACACCAGCATATTACTGTAGTACGAGGATGGATCAGGGTTGTCATTTTGACTAGATTTCCTTTTAGTTAGGGGCCGTTTCGGGCGTAAAAAATCGGTTTCATCCACTCTCAAAAATCTACCTAGATAGTGGATTATTCCAAAAATCTTAACCAATTAGATTTTTTTCAGCTGGATGGTGCTAAATTTTCACGCCCCAAACGGCCCCTTAATAATAATAATAAAATTTATATAAAAAATAATAATATTAAAGTCAATTAGTCAGCTGTCTCGTCAACCTAGACGCAAATTGCTGCCCTAGTCATGCGCAAAGACTTCAAAGTTGCTAGGATATGTGTTTACACCCTGTAATTAGCCATCCAATGCAATCAAACACGCTGATAGGAAGAAGTCAATGCCCTAAAGACTGCGAACCAATGGCGCCGTGCAACTGCTCGCACATGGTTTTGCTACACCTAAATATCATATCGTGTGAAGGGTAGTATCATGTGGGTCATCCTTCATCCCTCTTGGAAGCATGGAATGTCAGATCGCCGATATATCGGTATCGGACACAAACCGATACGCCGATACCATTAAGTATCGGATTTCAGGTTTTTTCCAAATATCGCCGAGTTTCGGACCGATATATCGGCCTTTTTTGAAAAAAAAATATTTTAAAAAAAAAAATTTTTTTTTCAAATTTTTTTTTTTTTTTTTGGGAAAAAAAAACTTTCATGTTTGTTTTCTATCCTAATATGCATATTTTGAAATCTATTCTTTGTTTAAATTAGTATAACTCATTTTAGATGTTAGATTGTGAAAATATATGGTAAAAACTAGTTTTTGACGACTGATATTTTTTTACACAATATCTCCGATATATCTCCGATATTTCGTCTCTTAGGCCGACCGATATTTTACCGATATCCGATACGACATTCCATGCTTGGAAGTGAAAAGAAAATCCTTTTTACCTTGCACTATCAATATGCATTAGAAGGTATCTATTAAACTGGGATATATGATGGCCTAATAATCTAATGAAATACCTTAAAATATACTTCTTTGATCGGAGAATAGGCTGACGAAAAAGACTGCAAAATAATCAAGATATTGAAATTTGTATGCATCTCATTAATGTAACACCGCGCTCAATTGCAAACACTCACCATTTTTTCAATACGCTGCATGCTACTATATGCTACTTTCCTTTTTGCAAGAAAAACTAGTAGGGAGCCACCAATATCAAACTTGTAGGGTCATGATCCACGTGGTTGACTTGCAAATTTAATAACACTTAGTAAATCCTTTTAATAACACTTAGTAAATTATCAGACTTAAACTTGACAACTCCATATGTTCTCTACAAGGAGTTCGAGAACTCATATGTGGTAGCTTTTTTTTTTGGATATTGATATGTCGTAGCTATGCTGGTTTATATGTGGTAGCCCAAATATAATCATGGTCATGTGAATTTCTTTGCAAGGAGTCAGGAGTACATATTGTTTTGATCGTGATCGTACATATGCTGGTTTATTAAAGACGTTCACGTGATTTATAGATAAAACATATGCAAATTTTACTGGGGATCATTGCAGTAGAGGTAAGTTGGTCTCCCATCGAGCTTCGAGAAGTTATTACCTGCGCGCCGCGCAGGGGAATAGTGTGCTCATCATACGTCTCCCCTGCTTGTGGGTCCCTTGTGACAATCATTACAAGGTGCCCATCACCCATTGGTGATGAGCACACTGTTCTCCAGCGTGGCGCGTAGCCAATAATTTTCCGGTGCTGGGGAGTTAATCCCTGGTTGCGATTTTCGTATCTGGCAACGGACATATCAATCGTTTTCTTTGTCATGCAGTCTTCTTGATAGGATGGTTGATCTAGAAACTCAGCAAGAGGCATCCACTGCAAAGTCAATTAATCAGTGATGTTTATGATTAGATTTTTGTGTAATTATATAGTGATGTTTCGTTTTAATCTTTTGAAGTACCATGGCTGCTTCAATCTCTTCTTCATCTATGTTGATTTCCGATGTTAATGGCTTCAGCAAGCCTATGAAGAGCAAGTCTGAGTTCTCGAATGTCACAAGGTGTAGGTAGAGGCACAAACCAAATATTGAATTAACGTAGCATGCATACAATCAAACAAATATTGGATGCTGAATGCGGAAACAATTGAACCCACAATGTAATCGAACTCTCACGTTAAGGAGTTTTAATTTGTAGTAATTATAATTAATATGATAAAATGCACTTATACCCTATGAATTATGGTAAAATTATACTTAACCCCTATGGTATATCAAAATAGGCACTTAAAACCTATGATTTAACCGTTAGGACTTATAACTTATGAAATGAGACAATTTTGCCTTCCTCTCTTTCTTGACTAGCCTATTTCTTTCTCACTCCACCATGCCTCCTTCGCGGCAGTGCCGACGCCACTAGACTATTAACAACTTCTGATTGCGGCACTCCATCTGCCACACTTTCCCGATACCTATAGTTCGAAAAGATCGGCTGCTTGCTATGACTGCCATGTGTTGGTTGGGGATGTCAGGGTTAAAATAGTCTTAGAAATAAAGAGAGCAAGTTGGATCGGGATTATGTGCCTATTTTCATAAGTCATGGGGTAAATGTAATTTCACCGTGATTCATAGGGGTCAAGTGTAATTTACCCTAATTAATAAATACTCCCTCCGTTCCAAAATATTATGTATATTTAGAAATATTATTATTCCAAAATATTGCATACATTTTACCAATTCAAGTGACTTCCTCTATCCAAAATTATAGGAGACTTAGAAGGATTGACTAGAACTTTGTTCATGAACGAGTATACGAGTTGGACGGGATATCAGGGAGAAGGAGCCGTATGATTTTCTTGTGGTTTTCATGGTCCAATAAAAATGAGAATTTTCTCAAATGTACGTAGTATTTTGGAACGGAGGAAGTACAAAGTAAGGTTAGGAGTCACGAACTCTGCATACCTAAATGCGATCACTTCCACAAAAGCTGTTTATATGTTCAGAGTGGGAATTGAAGTAAAAAAACAATGTCAGAGATTCAATTATGATTCATCAGAGCAGCAAAAGTTCTATAAAGAAGTCTGGAATACCCTAGTTTCTTCTTTCACTGCTCGCACGACTCAGAGAATAGTTCCTCAGACTAGCCAAAACCACGTAAAACTAGTTTAACCTCAATATATACACGTATATGGAACAATGATCGTTTAAATATAAACTCTTGCAAGTGCATAAGGCAATTGTACTACAGTGAATATTAAATAAGGTTGTCAAACCTCAGGGACGGATTAATATTTTACCAAATTCAAGAGAAAGCAGCAGTGTTGATTCTAGACTAAGAAAGCAATGAACTTTAAACTAAATTACTAGGATTCAATCAATATGGAGAATATCAAGGCAGAGAATCCACCACTAGACATGTAATTACTACTCTCAATTATTATTAAGCATAAATTAATCATGATATGGTAATTCGTGTTCTTAATCGGACACACGAATTACTAATGAATCCACTAACGTTCTTGATCGGACACGAAAGTTCATCCACTATTGTGTAATCAATCCTATCCTTGATTGGGCATAAAATCAATCACAATATCTAATTCCATTCATAATCAATCAAGTCTATGATCAAGCACTCAAAAGAATACTCTTGAAATCGTATTAAGCATAAATCATAATCAACTTTATAAAATTAAACTATCAAGAGTAGCAATACACATCTAGGGCTTCATCAAGCCTTGAATAAAAGTTTAGTTACACATAGAAAGAAAGAAAGGAGAAGCCTGTTTATGTAGATCCATCGTCATGAATCCTTCTTCTTCTTTGCTCTAAAAGACTCCTTCTCTTGCTCCTCTATAGCCTCTAATAAAGCTCAAAAGTCTATTCTCTGGTGTCTAAAACGTTCTTCCATAAGGCCTATTTATAAGTTTGAAGAGAAACCACGAAGTCCCCTTCCAAATCCGAGTCGAAATAGGTCTTATTTCGGTTTTTCGTATACGGCGATCAATCGCTTCGTATTGCCGATCATTCGCTTCCCGATTGATCGCAATTCCTTCGTTATTTTCCTTCGATCGATCGCTTTGGCGATCGATCGTAGTTACTGCCTTGCGTGGATCAAAAATTCCAGTAGATACGATCAATCGTTTTGAGGTCCGATCAATTGTTTCCTTCAATACACTATTTTTCGGCTTCTGCGATCGATCGCGTTGATAGCCGATCGATCGTAGTTACTGTTCATAATCTTCAAATAGCTATAACTTTCTGCTCCCAACTCCGAATTGTGCATAGTTGGTGGCGTTGGAAAGCTGACTTCTTGAACTTTAACATGAAGCTTGAATGAGTTCAATCCGAGATCTATATACGAAGTTATGATGATTTAACTATTCAAATTATTTTTCACCTCATTTCTGTGTATGACTCTTGTTTCCTTCAAAAACTAAAAACTATATTAAAGTAGTAGTTATTCGAATCAAACACTAGCAGAAACATAAGTTTAGGAGATAATAAAATGTATATTTCATGTATAGATCAAAAAACATTTATTTATATCATAGTATAAGGTTCTAATCATCTCCTTCATAGTACGTAACTATTAATAATTCGATGTGGAGGGTCTCTTTGATGTTTTGGAAAAGGCTAAAAAGGAAAGGGAGTTTGTTCGCTTTATACTTTTTTCTTGTTTGATGGCCATGGCAGAAAAGTAAAGCAAGTTAGAAAATGAAATCCAAATTAATGTCAAAAGCGATGTTGCTGTAGCTACTAATGACAAGTAGAAGGGTTCTAGATTTCCAGTCACTTCTGCAAATATGAAAAGAGAGCTTGCAGCAAATTTTGAAAATTGAGACCAGAACACGTAGAAACTGTTCTTCTTCAATAGTAAATATGGTTACGAAAAGTTGCTCACCAAAGTTCACTAATTAGTTGCCCTATTGGTTTCATTTTCCTCTGTAATAGATATGATGGATATCAATCATGGATCTACCTATTTGGAACAGGTCAGTTTCTTCTTGGTTGTAAAAGTTGAGGTCAACCGAGCATCAGCTGTGAATTTAGAAGATTGGGTATTCTCAGTTACCATCACAACACAATTCTTTCTTTTTTGATAAGTCAAAGTACAGTTCTAGATTCGGAGAGGGGTAGTTTGTAGCCATTGAGGAGATTAACTGAGACTCTGTTGTATCATTGCCTTAGATGAGATTATGAATGAATTCATGGCCATCTACTGAAATACAGATTTTATTGTGTGTTTGTGGGGGGAGGGGGAGAGAGATTTTAGGGGGTCCTCCTTGTAGGACTGTTGATGTGAGAAAGAAAGGTTAAATATGTATTTGAGTACAGGAACAAAACCTATACTGAAATAGAGATTTTTCCACCTTCTATTGTTATATGAAACTATTCTCCAATTTTTGATTCTCTAGCCTCTTCTCTCTAACCAGCATAGATGGTGGTGGATGATATTCCTTGGGACCTGCCTCAGGGGCTTGTGGACTACTGCAACCACGAGGGTGCAATTCACCCTGACTTAGCAGGGCACACCCTCCAAAGTTCATGTCTAATGTACTGAGCTAAAAGAAAAAAGTACATGTCTAAGATGGGACACATTTGACTTCTGAAACCTGAGTTTAGGGGGGCTTAGGGAGTTTGAATCAAGCTCATTTTGGTTTGTAGCAATTTGACCCAACTATTAAGGCTATGTTTGGTTTCAAAGAAAGTGACATGGATGCTTTATTTTGTTTGATTAGTTGAAAGAAATGAAAAAGAAGGTAGTTGTAGTTATGGGGCTTTTGGCCTTTGAATAAGATTTACTTCATTTTCCCCTGTTTTAGTTGTGGAAACTTTTCAGGCAAGTTTTTATCTGTAGGAGACTTTAAATGTGAGTTTTTTGTGGCTTTATACAACCATAATTTAATTACTATTGGCAAAGGTATATTAAGGTTAGAAGAGAGGCTAAAAAAGTAATGAATGAAGCTAGATATAAGGTGCTCGATGACTTGTATAATAGATTAGGAATAGAGGAGGGGGAGAGGGACATATATAAGATAGCCAAGTTAGGAGATAAGATAAGTGAAGACTTAGATCAAGTTAGGTTTATTAAGAGTGAAGATCAAATGGTTTTAGTGAAAGATGAGGAAATTAAGGAGAGATGGACAAGGTATTTTGAGCATCTATTGAATGAAAATTATGTTAGTGGCATGGATATTTGGTCTAGACTTATTAAATATATAATCTGTTTTAGGAGATTCTCTATAGAGAAGGTAGGATTTGCCTTAAGGAAGATGAGGAAAGGTAAACGATCTGATGGAATCTAGAAGGCTCGTGGGGGTGTTGGCTTAACTTGGCCGATTAGATTGTTTAACAATATTTGGAAATCAAAGAGGATGCCACAGGAGTGTAGGAGAATACTCTTATACCCTTATATAAAATAAAAGGGACATCCAAAGTTGTACAAACTGTAGGGGTATAAAACTTATAAGTCACACTATGAAGTTGTGGGAGAGTAGTAGAAAGTCGTTTGTGAAAAGTAACTAAGGTAACAAAGAACAAGTTTGGTTTCATGCTGGAGAGGTTAACAACTGAAATTATATTTTACTACGACAATTAGTAGAGAGGTATAGGGATTGGCGAAAAGACCTGTATATGACTTTTATAGATTTGGAAAAGCTTATGATAGAGTACCTAGAAAGCTTATTTGGAGTGTTTTGAAGGAGTTATACAAGGATATATAGGTTTTATAAAAGATGAGGGAGTGACTAGTGTTCGATCAATTGCGGGAAACCAAGGAGTTCCTAGTCATGGTTTGTTAACATCAATGGTCTTCCTTATGTCCTTATATTTTTTGCTTTAGTTATGGATGAGCTAACTAGAAATACACCCGATAGTATTTTTGTGTACATGCTTTTTTGTGGATGATGTATTTTTAGTTGATGAAACTAAAATAGGTTTAAACACAAAATTATAATTATTTAGGGAAGCTCTAGAATCAAAAGGTTTTAAAATAAATGGAATCCAGACAGTTATGGAATTTAATTTTAAGGAAGGTAGACATATAGATAGAACTTTAATTGGCATAGATGGGCATGAAGTGCCAAAATGTTTGCAATTCCATTATCTAGGATCCATTATCCACGAAGAGGGAGATATTGATTGTGATGTGGTACATGGGATAAATGCGCGGTGGGTAAAGTGGAGGGCAGCCTCGGAAGTTATATGTGATACGTGTATTCCAAATAAGCTTAAAGGAAAATTCTATAGGACGGCAACAATATTCTATGGAGCGGAGTGTTAGACTCCAAAGAAAAGTCATATAGATAAATTAAAATATAGTTGAAATAAGAATGTTAGGGTGGATGTATGGGATATCTAGGAGAGATATGATTAGGAATGAGTATATTCGTGAGCACTTAGGAGTAGCACCTTTAGGGGAGAAGTTCAGGGAGTGTAGATTGCGTTGGTATAAGCACGTGCAAAGAGGGCCAATAGATACTCCGGTTAGAAGATTAGAATGGATGCATGCAAATGATGCCAAGAGAGGGAGAGGGAGACCTAGGAGAACTTGAATATAATTAATAAGAAAGGATATCTCTTTGTTTTCTCTTACAAAAGAGATGGCACAAAACAGGCTAGAATGGAGGCGTTAGATCATGTCGTCGATCCCAAATTATTGAGAAAAGGCGCTACTTGATTATGATTATGATTATAATTATCAGGATTTTTTTTCTTCAATTGGTGTGTTATGTTTTGCATGAAATACTGGAGTTTATTAACCATGGTGATATGAAAGGTTGATATCTGATGTGTCTTTAAGTTTCACATATCTGTCATATCTGATGCATCTACATATTTTCGCGTTGACCACTCTCTCTATGCCTCTGTGTTTGTACCTGTTCACACTTTTTCTTAATTGAGAACATTATATTTATTCATGAATTCTTGCAACATTACAGATTCATAATCTGCATATTTGCAGGATCGTGAAAATATTGAACGCTTAGAGATAACTGGTGTGGGTGATCCATCTGGTCGTGGTTTAGGCTTCAGTTATGTTCGTGTAGCTCCAAAGGCACCGATTGCTACTCCAATGATGAAGAAAAAGACAGCTGCTGCTCGAGGAAATTCAACAGTCACTGGAACTGATGCTGACCTCCGAAGATTGAGCATGGATGCTGCTCGTGAGGTACAATCATTACCTGTTTACCAGCATTGATTCAGACCACTTTTGATGATAGAGTTTTGAGGTTAATTTTTCTGGGTAACTTGACATTCTTTTTCTTGGATTTGTGGCTGTCGATGACTGCCACATTTCCTTTTTCTTTCTGTTCCAAACAGCCATAACCACTAGGCCGCCCTCTCCGTCTTTGCACTATTAATGCATTTTACTCCAGAATTTTTCTGGTATGATATGCTTGTCAAATTTACGATATCACAGCTAGTAAACCCATGAATTTGGGGAAAATTCACAAGAAATTATATGTATCAAAAAAATTATATCTTCATTGTTAGCACATAATCATAAATGGTCCTCCAAGGGACTCTACTCTGCGAGGTTCTATTAGGCCATTTCCATCTCTAATGCAAATTTCTCCAAGTCTTTTCCCACTAACTCCGTCCAATTTCCATTTCAGTTTTAAGCATCATTACTTGTCAGCTTCAAGTCGATCATCAAATACCTTCCCATCTGACTCTGAAAAATCCGATAAAAGATTCCAAGCCACTCCAACAACATCTACTAGCACGCCGTTAGATTTACTTCATGGCTGTGAAGATGAATACGATGGGTTTATTATTGATCCTCACTCTCTACCGTTAAGTACAAACGCATTTGTAGCAGTTCTCAGTGCTTCTCTTTCATACTGGAAGTTAAATGTAGTAACATACTACCTTCCCTTGTAAGTCAGTTTGTTCTCTTCTCTTTTGAGTTGTTCTCCAACATGCTGATTGACCTAAAAGCTCTTGTATCAAATATGCAGGGGGAAAAGGCATATGGCTGAAAATACTTGCAGAGCAGGATGATCTCGTTGCAGTGGGAACTATTTCTCATGTATTCGACAATTATAAACAGTTAACTAACTTCATTTCGTTAGGAATACCATATTTTGTTACGGCTTAGAGGTATCTAATGTATTGATTACAGGAAGGCTTTGGCTACCACCACGCTGAGCCAGGTTATGTACCGCTCGTTTATTGGATACCTGGAGGATCCTGTTTACTCACTGCATGTGCTTCCCACCAAGTTGGCATAGCCGGGGTTCGTGATAAACGACAAGGCAGAGGTTCGTTCTTTTGCAAGTTGTATCTGTGCTTTGTTTCAAAACTAGAATCATGGAGGGAGACTATATAATTAAAAAGTTTCAAAATTAGTATGATTAAGGGGCCGTTTGGGGCGTGACTAAAAGCAAAACATCTACAGTGGATGTTTTACTACACTGTAGTATTTTTTCCATATCCAGCTGAAACACCTCAGGTCGTGTTTCATGCTGGATATGGAAAAAAACATGAATGCTACAGTGGACATCCAAAATCCACTCCGGATATTTTGGCTTTTTTACGCCCCATACGGCCCTTAAGATAGAGTGCATGACATTTAATTTTAAAAAAGATAGAAATATAGGTATAAATTTAGTTGAAATGGATGGGCAAAAAGTGTCAATGTCTGATTAATTCTGTTACTTATAATCCATTATTCATAAAAAATGAGATATTAATAGTGATAGAGTGCATTAGATAAATGTGGGATAAGTAAAATGGATGACAGCCTCGAGAGTTTTGTATGATAGGCGTGCTCCAAAAAAATATAATGATAAGTTTTATAGAACAGTCTTTAGGCCAACAATACTCTATAGAACGGAGTGTTGGGGGACTAAAAAGAAGTCATATAGATAAGTTGATATATAACTGAAATGATAATGCTAATGTGGATTAGTGGGATAATTAAGAGAGATAATTATAAATAAATATATTCGTGAGAGTTTAGAGGTAACTTATTTAGGGGAGAAGCTTATGAAAGGTAGGTTGTGTTGATGATGGATATATACAAAGACGATTAATAGATGTCATATGAGAAGATTAAAAGGGATGCATATAAATGATGTTAAAATAGGGAAAGGGAGTCTTAAGAGAACTTGGATGGAGCTAGTAAAAAATGATATAACTTTAGTATCTATTACAAAATAGGCTTGAATTGAATCTATGTCACCAATCCCAAATAGTTGGGAAAGGCACTACTTGAAACCTGGTGAATACCGCATTAATGTGAGGCGCCAGTTTATCTGTTAATGGAAATGAATAGTAAAATTGCAGTTATGGAATCTGTTAATGGAAATGAATAGTAAGAAAATTGCAGTTATCGAAGAACGCGAGCTTACAATTCGTGTAAAGCCTTTTTTGAGGTTGCATTAAACAATTCGTAGCGCCGGACCCAAGATGGTTGCAATTTGAGTTCCAGGCATGTCTTGGTTCCAACAATGAGCAATGGAAGTTTGAGCCTTGAAAGCTTACTCTCATGGCCATTGCCATAAAACACCAACAACCCAGATAATTGTTAGCATCTGACCAGGCATCATAAGAGATTTATAACTCTACCAAATTTGGTAAATTTCTCTACAAATGGTGAAAGAACAAAAAGAAAAGGAATCCTCTAACACAAGTAGAGGGGAATATGATAGAAAATTCAGTTATTCTTGGCACTATTCTGACTGAAGTGGCTCACGTACGTAATTTGTTTGTTTAAGAAAATGATGACTTTATGTAGTATGACCTGCATTATCCACATACAGCCATGTAGAAAGAAAGGCATTTAGAAAGATAATCTTATGTCTAATCATATTCAAAGCTTACAAATAGCAACCAGATAAATAGAATCTGTATAATGAGAATGTTCTCCCAATCCATCATCCTCCTCCCGTCATATTGATATTTCTGATGCTTTTCGAATGTCCTCATGTCAGGGAACTTCGGTTTTCTTGCCTTGTCCACTCAATTTCTGAACAACTAACTCCAAGCTCCGTATTTTCGGATATCAACAGAACGAATGTTGAAGAAAATTCGAGTATGTGATAATATCGTCACGAAGAAGGCTGGTAACCACTATCCAGTACTCCGAAGTTCAAAAAATGTCTTATTGTTATACAAAGAAAAAAATATATGCGCCTTGGACCTTTTTGATATTAATTCTTACCATCCAATCCAAAAATGTCCATGACCAAGCTAAAATTAACAAACTACGGTCGATTCTTATATGAACCTGCAATGCTTCCTTGGAAGCTCACGGCCACGCGCGACTCTATCCCTATATCGCGATGTACTCCCTTCGTTCTGACATACTATGGGTGCATTTGGATGCTGATAGGTGAAAGGTTGAAAATTTATATCAGCCTGAAAATAATCAAGAGAATTTCTTTGATTGGTGACAACCTGTATGGGAACCTGAAAGTAATCAGGCGTCAGTGTAAAAATTTTCAAGCCTGATTTGTGAAAGGTGAAATATGTTTGGGAACTGAAAATAAATCACGCTGATGTGTATTTGGAAAGAAATATTCGCCATCTTTGGGTATTGTGTAATCGATTACATGATAAGAAGAGCTATCGTATAATTGATTACACGATAGCTTTTTAATGGGACAAACTTCAACGCTGTGTTTCTTACTCATTTCTAATCCATTTTGGCCATTTTTTCCCATTCTTCCTCATTTTTAGTGTACTTTCTTATAATAATGATATCATAAAGATGTTGAGCCACTACGTACTATTTATTGTAGATTTTGTGGAATTTTTTAATAAAATATTAAGGTTATTAAGATATCATGATGATAAAAAAGAGCATAAAAATAAGGAAGAACAAAAAAATGGACGAAAACGGACTAAAAATGAGGGAGATATGAACTGTTAAAGTTTATCCCATTTTAATGGAGAATTACACAATCCAGTGTGCTATCGTGTAATCGATTACACGATAACACACTTTATAGTGTAATTGATTACATGATAGCTCACTGTATCGTGTAATCGATTCCACGATAGCCGAGTTATCTTGTAATCTAACACATGATAGTCTATCGTGTAATCCAACGTATGATAGCCTAGTTATCGTGTGTTGGATTACACGATAACTCAGCTATCATGTAATCGATTACATGACAGCACTGGTTATTATGTAATCGATTGCACGATAACTTTTTTAATGAGACAAATTTCAACGATGCGTTTCTTACTCATTTCTGATCTATTTTGGCTTTTTTTTTCATTCTTTCTCATTTTTAATGCTCTTTCTTATAATGATAAAAAAAATGTAAAAAACGGACTTAAAAATGAGGGAGATATGACGGTGCAGCGACAGAGGCGTAAGGGTGTAGGCAAATATCGGGATGACTGGCTTTGGAAGACTTGAGCAGTTGCCCGGGAGGAAGGGCATGGGCTCCCTCGGCTCAACGGGGTGGCAGTAGCGTCGAGGTGGGGGGCTCAACGAGGCTGCCGCAGCCGCCGCCATCACCACCGGGGAGAAAGAGGGCGACAATGAGTAAGCCCGATGACAGGCGAGGGGGCGGTGAGTAGTTTTTTTTGTTAGGTCTCCCTCGTCTGCCTAATTCTCACTCGGGTGAGAATCAGGCTTTTAGGGTGAAAGGTGAAAAATTGTCACCATTCACCTTTCAAGCCTACTTTTCAACCTTTCAGCAACCAAACACAACCACATGCCTAAAAGATGAAAAAGTAAAAATTTTCACCTATCACCGTCACTGACTACTTTTCACCCTTTCAGCTTCCAAACACTTTTCACCTTGATAAGTGAAAATTTTCACCTTTCAGGACTGAAAATGGGTTTTTTCAGCTTCCAAACGCACCCTATGTACATATGAAAATATTAACTGTTCTAAAATACTGTGTACATTTTGTCTAATCAGGTGGCTTCATCCTTCCAAAATTGGAGGAAACTTAGAAGGATTGACTTGAACTTGGTTCGTGAACGAGCTTACGAGTTCAATGATATATACGAGTTGGATGGGATATCAGAAAGAAGAAGTCATGTGATTTGAATTTTTGAATGAAGGGAGTATGTTTTATGCGATTGTATGGTTAATGGATTATCCAAAACAGCTCTAATTTGTCCCTTGAGAAAAGAACAAATCACTTAGTAACTTATCAGCAGCAGCATGACACAACTGACGAACAAACAGCGAAAAGTACACGATACGATTGAACAGTAGGAGCTCGTTGCATAAGCTCCTAAATTCATTTATGTTTAGCTACAGGGTAACATGTACACTGACTGCACTGGCGGCACCACGACTTGGGACATGTTTTCAGCAGCGAGGTGGCCCCGTATCTTCTGAGAGCCTCGCACGCACACGAACAGCGACCGGGACCAGCAATGACACTAGAAAGGGCACGACAACAGGCCTTATTGGCCACTCGGCCTCGGCACGGGTACAGGGAACTGCACTGCAACCCCAGTGGGAAAACAGCCTCTCTGCAGGCCTGGGCGATCACCGCACCGGTCACTAAGACGGTGAGCAGCAGCAGGTAGCGTGAGAGCAACCCAGGAGCCTCCATTTCTCACACTATCATCGTTCTTAGATGAGTCTCTTGTATTTATAGCTGAGTGAGCCAAGCCCATGCGTACTGAGCTACAACGAAAGCGTACTTTTTTATCATCGAAATGTGACAAAAGTAACACGCTATCGATTACTAGTAAATAAGGGAAGGTCAGTGCCAAAACTATAAAAAAAGGTATTTATATTTTTAATACCTAGGATGGAATCAATTGGGCAAGAGAGTTCAGTGTATCTTTTCAAGTCAATGATGGTACTGCTGAAGGGAGTTAAAGTAGCCAGTATTAGGACCTTTTATGTATATGTATGTACAGAAGATGACAATCTAGACATACTGCTCTATCTGTATTGTTCCTATATCCTGGCCAAATCTTTTATTCAATTCCTTTGGTTGTTCAAATCTTTTGTTCAATTCATTGGTTTTGATCCATGCAAAGACATGAATGCCCTTAAGTTTTCTCACACAAATCTCTGCATGTCTAAGATGGTTGGAGCTTCTGATGCATTCAGATTTTAATATTAAAGAACAAGATGTTGGGAAAATCGTGCATTGATTTCTTTGATCAATTTATAGGTGAGTTCAATAAAATTAGGTACGATGATAGGAGACGACGTGCAAGACACTCAAAATCTTAGTCACTGAAGATGACACCAAAACTGCGCATAATTAATTATTTTAGTATTTTTGTAAAAAAAATATCTTTCAGGGTGCTAATCAGCCTAACCTCATGGATGGAAATATAGTTAATAACATGCATGAAAATGATGTTTTCGTGTTATATGTGCGGATGGTTCATCCGTGAATATCTAAATCCAAAAGCTTATACTCCCTCCGGAGTAATTTCTACTGTTTTCTGCATATTAGTTCCTTTTTTTGGCATCCCTGCATATCAGTCCCTAAACTTTGGCTTTTGGTACATCACTACACTAGTTCCTCATCTTTATATTTCTACATCAAATAGGCCTTCGTGTTTGGAAGAAGTAAAGCAAGGAGACCTGCATTTTTTTTACGTTCGTCAAAATCAAACGAGGATTTCTTCCTAACAAGGATCCTTTTTAGTTTCTCAAAGAAGGCTCACTGAAGCACATGCACCAAAAGGTCCCATCAGGAAAACGGACAAACCAGTCATATCATGCACACTCTGCACCGCGTTCCCAGCCATTGATTGATTAATGAGTCCCCTTGATTATCCCGTAGATTTGTTTGATAAATTAGTGGATTACTCCCTCCGTTCAGCATGACCTGTCTGGATTAGAAAATCAAAAGGAACTAATTTTAGTTCAGTTTGATTTTTTTTTAAAAAAATAAACTTCACTTTGGTTTCTAATCCGGACAGGTAATTTAAAAGGAGAGAGTGTTATTTGAACAAGGCCAGCTAACCGCTGCTTGTCGGGCCCAACTCCGTTGTCCAATTGTCTTCCAGTTCCAGCCGAGTTCCCCGCTGTCCTGTCCCCCGCCACCCGAAAAGCTCTTCACGGCACGGCAGCCAGCCAGCGCCACCGCCGCCAGCCGGCCATCTCTCTCCCCCATCCCCACAAGAAAAGGCCTGCAAGCTGTCTCACTTCGAAGAAGCAGAGGCTGAGTTCTCGTAGATGGATTGGCGGCTTTGACTTGCCCGGGGGTCTGTTCGTTTGGGGGAGATTTGGATGGGGAATTTGGTGTCGAGCTCGGATTCGGAGGTGGCGCAGGAGAATCAGAGCACTCCCGTCGTGATGAACGTCTACGATCTGACTCCCCTCAATAACTACACCTACCACTTCGGACTCGGCATCTTCCACTCTGGTGTCGAAGGTCGGATCTGCTTTTCCCCAATTTAGTGTAACTGTTCTTTCCTTTTTTGCTACTTTGATTTCGTGTTTGATCGCTTGAGGATTCTAGTTTCAATCATAAAATGAAATTTGCTGCCTGCTTACTTATTAGTTCGTCCTTTGCTAATTTTGGTGAGCATTGTTTAGCATTTGAGAAATTGGAGCTTCTGGAGTTATAGATGTTAGTCGAAATCTGTTTACTAGTGGAATAGTATACGTTCATAAGCTGTTTCATCGTTCTTGTAAAAAAAAGAGAATTTTCTTAGGATTTCACGTCTTCAGAATTCAGCCAATTGTTTGTTCTCCTGCAAGTTATTGTACTATTTTTCGTAGTATTCTCGTAATTCGAAATGTTTGTGTGCTGTAAAAAATAAAGCTTCATGTCATGCATTTTTTTGAGTTCATAGTTCTTTTTTCTTTCTTTCATAATTTGGTTGTCGTTTTTATTAAGTCTATGCTAAATTCCACCAAGCCTATGTTTTTCTCGAAATGATCTTCTGGTAAAGTGGATGTTCTTAATTGAATGGATTCTTCACAAGGTTCTATCAGCTGCCTTGAGTTGGGAGTTGCATTGCTTTGAGATCATGAATTTGGTTTTTCATATTACATTGTTTTTGTTAATTGTAGTTGCCACTATTGCTTGCATAAAACAAATTATTTGTGAAAGTTAATAAATATGTTTAATAGGACCAGCCTTTGTGAACAGTTTATGGAATGGAGTATGGATTTGGGGCACACGACTTTCCGACAAGTGGTGTGTTTGAGGTAGAACCAAAGAGCTGTCCAGGATTTATCTACAGATGCTCAATAAAAGTGGGCACTCTGAACATGCCACCTTCGGAATTTCGAGTATTCATGGAGAATTTGGCATCAGAATATCATGGGGACAGTTACCATCTTATCTCCAAAAATTGCAATCATTTCACTGACGATGTTTGCTTAAGGTTGACGGGACAGCGGATCCCTGGATGGGTCAACAGACTCGCTGGAATAGGTATTTCACTTTTGTTTGGTTTTTCTGGGTTCCATTTTGTTAATATACTTGTATCTGTTTCTTTCACTTTTTTTATGTCAACGCGAAAAATTGGAAGGTTTGAATATTGTTGTCATCTTAACCATATAAAATAATTTTCTTATGTTGATGGTGAAGTTAGATGCGGCACGTATGCCTTCGTAAGCTATTTATAGGAAGCTATAACTAACTGCATAATGAGACCACCGAGCCCCAGTAAAAACAGAAAGCTACATAATTGTTGGCTCAGATCAGTTGGGGATACTAGGTCACTTCTGTACCAATTCAGCAGCACATGTCTATTTATTCACTTCACGATTAAATATGTAGTTAACTACTGCTTTTCTCTTGGTGTAAAGCACACTAATTTGTTGCAAATTAGCTTGGAAAACGAGTTCGTAACAGAATATTCTGAAGGACAAATTTTCAATACCCAATTCGTGGATCTTTGTTTTCAGTTGCTGTAATGTGCTAGTAAATTTATATTTGTTTAATGATGTGAGAATTATTTAGATGATACTTTTCTTGACTAATGGATATCACCAATAAATGCTAATCTTGGTTTCGTCTTGATCGGCCAAAGGGATGATAGATTCGAGAGATGTCGATGAGAGAAAAGCTCTTGGGGGTGAGAAGACACTTATCTTTGCAAAAATTGAAAGAACTTTTAGGCTACTGTCATTGATCATGAAGAAGATGAAGCTCATCATCAACATTAGCTTTGATTCCATTCTTTAGTTTTTATTTAATAAGCGTGTTAAGTAAACAGTTTCAAGTGGATATCTCTTAGAGAGGGAGGACTATTCCCTTTCCTCTTGTTTTAGATCTCGGTTTACCGCTGAGATGCCACCTTGCTAGATTGTGTTCCTTGGACCGTAATGTCCCATGATTCCTATTTTCCCCTAAACGTCAAGAATGTTCTTTCAACTGAATGTGGTGATTAAGTTGCTGTCTTACTTCCGACAATGATCAAGACTGCTGTCTATGCACACTGAGAATAGATATTCTAAGCGATCGTTGGGCTTTTTACACACACTAGGAGTGGTGCCTGCACAAAAAGCACAGGTGAGTCCACATAGGAAAAAAAATTCGCGAAGAAAGCTGGCTATTGCCAAAGACTGTAGAGAGGAATTAAAGGCATTAAGGTTTGAATTTTCAGCCATAAAGTGGATATTAAATTTGAGACTATTCATATGTTAAAACAAAATTGCCTTTTGTCTTTTATTTAAGAGTGGCAAAAGTGGATTAATTTTATCATCAATGCATTTGTGTCTTGCGTTTTCGTCTTTTTTAGTGCTTTGTGGTCTGAGTTTACGAATGAGTTAATTAGACTTGCCATATGAACCAAAATGCAACATTGAATAGCTAAACAATGGGCCACAATCAATACTCAATTCCTTTTATGTTTAGTAGCCTGATAATTAATTCTAATTATGCCAAATGTCAAGAGATCATCCATTCTCATTTATCATTTCAAAAGAGACAAGGGCATAATCAAACCAGGGTGGCAAAGTGTCTCGTCCTCAATGAAATTCTATATGTCCCCATGCAAATTACTAATCTAATCACCTTTAAGAGTTAGTTATGGACTTTAAAACAATTTAAGAGGGTTAAAGTTGGAAATCTTGGGTTGAAAAGTCAAACTATGGCCGGTGCATTTTATAGTAGTTAGTTTAGATTAGATTAGATATACTAGTATTAGAAGTTATAGTACATTTAACTGAACATAGGAAAAATTTACTTGAGCTACGTGCAATAGAGTGAAGGTAGATCTTTTTTGTTCTCTGCATTATCCATGTATTAGAAAATAGCTGATCTCAATTGGGGTTTCCATGTCAGGTGCCATGTGCAGTTGTCTTCTTCCAGAAAGCCTTCAGGTAACATCTGTGAAACAGCTGCCTGAGTTCCATGCTTGTTGGGGTGAGTTTGTGAAACTATCTTTTGTGTGTTGTAATGCTTCAGTCTAATTTGAAGTTCTGGTCTAAATATATGGGTTAAATTTGTGTTGTTGAACTGCACAAGAAGAGAAGAGATAACAATGTTCTCTTGTTTGGTGCCTTTTCTTATTCAGAAGATGGTTCTGAGTCTTTATCCATCAATACCGCGCATGATGCCACTGAGAGTGACGATACTGACCATGATAGACATCTTCTCTCACCTACCGCAGCTGGTGAAGTGAGTTTTATCAAGGAGGTCATCAGGGGAAATTAGTATCTCTTTTGGAACCATCTAACTATTTTTTTACATTTAGATTCCTTTGCCTTGGCACTGGAAACTTCTGGCTTCCAAATTGGCGCATCTTTGCTCCAAGACTTTTGCCGTCTTGTTACGTTTTAAATTCTCGACCATTCTTTTAGGAACAGATGTTGTAGCATTGATAACTGTCCTATCGTGAAAAGTGTGATTATGTGGAATGACTTGAGAAATGCTACATGGGAAGATGCAAAGATTGAGCTTCGTCCTCCAGCTGAGGAAGTTCTTTTATGGTCACAATTTAGTGGTCAATTGGTTCCATCTCGCATCCTTAAAGTGCCACTTGCTTCTTTAAGAGGGGCATGTATAGAGCTATGATGCTTCTACTGTATGGCAACCTACTGCAATTGATCTTTAAGATATCTGTATTGCGCAAATTAATTTGAAAAGCTACGATCATAAAGTGAATAGAACAAATGGTTTAAATTTATTCCTTTAATGTTCTAACTTTTTGGAGTACAAGGCAATAAAAGGAAAATTTAGTAATGCCGATGAGGATGAAGTGATCTTTTTTTCTAAGGAAAGGAAATTTAGTAACGCCTGTAAAAACATTCCACAACTTAGGTCCCCTTCCGAACTTTCTTCAGAAGTCTGCAGAATTGAACTCCTGTCCTCGGCGAATATAGTTTAATCACCGATCAACTTTTATCACCTTCTATACTGAATAGAAGCCATTTCAAAAAGCTGTTTCCCAATATAACGAAGCTACACCCTCCCTGCTTTAGGGCTCCGAAAATTTTAATTGTCCGCATGTCCTCACTCTATCCAGGCTAGATCCCAATTATACAAGTCCTCGCATTATATAATGGTCAATACATTCTGGTTCCCCCCAAGTGGATCTTTGAACCATTAATGTCAATTGCAAAGCTAAATGCTTCTGATTAATTATAAAAAATTTTCATAATTCCAAAACTGAGAAACAGGTCAAATAATAAATTCACATTACTGTGATTGAGCAAAAGCAATTATACACTAAATATGCAGCATTTCTCACTGAGAATCCAACTGATTGACTGAGAAATATCCTATTACTGCAAAAAAATCATTAATTACTCACCAATATATTGGCCCAAATCACAGACATTTCTCAACCATTTCAATGTCTTTTATTTGCTTCACTTGTTGATGGAAGAACCTTACTGGAAGTTGGAACTTGCCATGAAGAATCAACATAGACTTGATTCCTCGAATGTTGATGATTAATCAGCATGGAAATCTCTCTTCACGGTATCATAACTTGGGACAAAATGAACTGCATTAAAAATTTGAGGAAAGTTCAATTGTTTAGCATAGGTAAAGGTCAGGTGACAAAAACATTATCCCTCTGTTCAATATTAGCTGTCTGGATTAAAAAACCAAAATGAACTAAAATAGGTTTTCTAATCCAGACAAATAAAATTGACCTGCGGGAATACCATGTTTGCTGAGATAGACTCCATGCAAACCTTTTTCCACAGCCCCACAGGCCACAAAGTTGTAGGGGGATTGAAAGATGAGCATCACGGAAGGGACTAAATAAAATGTAAATGTAATTCCCACTGGCATATGAGCTCCTTCCATCAAACCTGGAGTAACTTAATGGTTCTCTTTTTAACCCCTATCCTGAAGTCTCTCGATATCCCTTTTATCACACCCCACGTGGAGTCTACAAAGAGACCTTTCACATAGTTTCTCTACACAAAAGATTATACTAGACTAAAACCTTAAAAGGGGAGACATTTTTGTTGTGGCTATTACCATTTCCCCAGGATGCCATGGTAAGAGGTGTAGAAATCATCTTCTGAGCAATTGAAGTAATGTCTTTCAATGTGACTTCATCCACTGCCCTAATGAAGTGCTCTACTGGCTTCCTGCAATAACAGAGAGACAGCATTGGAGTCATAATGTCCTGTCCAGTTCCACAAGAACAGCAGATGTACCTACTTTTGGTGCCTGAAGGCCCACAATGTTTCCTCACTTGTCAGTAGGGTTTTAAGGTATCCAAATGATTTTATCACGTGACTGACAAAAGCAAGTCTGATTATAACTAATATCATCTAGTTTTGTATACTAGCACCGCGTCAATTTCGCATATAGCAAAAATGTTCTGATGCTACTAACTTTTAGTTTTGCATGTACAAAGATATTTGCATGATATACAACAAAACTTATTTACAGAAATCTAAATTTCCTAACATCACTTTTTTTCTTTTACCAAGGTCTGCTTGGTTCTGTCATTTGGTTGATTCGTGGAGGATGCTAATTCATCACTTGCACTAAATATCCACCAATAAGTTTGAAAAATCAAAATTCAGTAAGAGGTACTACAAAAGCATTTTTCAATTGGTACGGGAAAAAAGAAGAATTCATATAAGGGATTGTTTTATACATTGTCAAGCTCGGGGGTAGAACCAAGTTCAAGAAAAAATAGCCAACAAGGTGTTGGTGTGATTATCAGAGCTCGCTTCCTGAAGCAGAGGTCCTGAGTTCAAACCCCCACTCCATTGGCCACCCACCCGGGATTACAGCCCAATTTACCTAGTGTGCATAATGGGTGGGCCTTGTATGCACCCAAGAAGATTGGCGGTGGCATACGGTGCTCTAAGAGGTTGGTTGCCCTGCCCCTTCTAGTCAGGTCCTAACTAAGGACTCGACACCCCTCGTTATATAAAAAAAGAAAAAAATTAAGAAAAACTAAAAATTTGGCTAGGTATACCTCTCTCCATATGTCAAAATTTGTCGTCCAATGTCTTCTGCTGCAACCATCTACAACCACAGGAAGGAGTATGAATCCATAATGTTATGGATCAATACCAACAGTAACAGAGAATAAACGTTGTCAAGAGAGAGAGAAAAACAGATCCATACTCTGGATTCAAGGTTCATTAATACTGCAGACTTTGTGGACTCTTTTGCACGATCTAGCTGCACCTGGTCAACTGGCGTTTCACAAAAAATAAAGGAAGGAGTAGGTAAAAATTAAGGAGTTAAAACCAAAGGTGTCCACTCAGGAAAAAAGAGGGGACGCGAACCTTCTCCAGGAGTAGCAACTGCAATAAGTTCCCTCACCATTAAGTCGACAGCTATAGGCGCAGCTTCAGGTTCCTATTAGAAAAATTTGCTGGTCAAAGAGAGCAATTACAAGATGCAAATTTCCAGCACGTATAATAAAACACGTGAAGCTATTGCAAGTATATAGAATCCAGTGAGTAGGAAAAGGGAAAAGCAGGTGGACCATGCAATATATGCAAATGCAGATGAATAGAAGGTAGCGTGCAACTTTGAAAACATGTAAGTAACTGAGTGGTTGGTGTGAGTGCATATGAGTAAGCAGGCATACACTACATTGGCTACTCACACTATAAAAAAGAAGAGAGTTACTTACAGTAGTTGCATGAATTCCAAAAATACCAGTATGATTGTATATACTGTTAAAGGCAGAAAATGACTGGATCTCGTGGTGTTCATTTAATACACGGAGATCTGACTCAGAAGAGAAAGAAATTGTCAGGCATTAAACAGAAGAATAGAGATAGCCAAATTGAATCTTTATATCATACTTTTCCATAATTTCGCCAATAAAGAGCAAAACACTAAGTTCTGTTCATAGATACATTGCAAAAAAGTCACTGAGTTCTGTTAACAAATAAAATACAGCTCCTGTGTCTAACTTACATAGCCGTGAGTACATTCCTTTTCCCGGACCACCAGCGGAGAATGAGCCACCACCTCCCATAAGCATCTACAGGAAAGGGAAAACCAAATCAGGAACCCAAATCAAACATGCAATGCAAAATATGGAAAAACTAAAAACGAAAACATGAAAGGACCTGAAGAACTGTCAAAGTCATAGCCTCTTTTTCCTTCAGCCAACCACCAGGAACTTCAAAAGCGAGTGCAACATGTGTTTTCTGCTCAGGAACAAATGGGACAAATATAACAACCAGCAAGATGAACCCAAAAACATAACATAATCAAACTTCTGAAGTGAAAGAAAAGGCATTTACAAGACGCACACCTCTGAATCAGCTTGACAACGATATTCACCACCAACATACACAGACTCTGGCGTTTTAGGAAGAGCCACCTTTGGAAGGTCAGACAGAAGTGGCTCTGCATATTCAAGCAGTTCTTCATGCTCCACCCCTGATGCCGCAAGGACAATCCGAGGAGCAGTGTAATTCTCCTGAAATTATCCACGAAATTAAGATGCAATCTGAAGAAGCAATAATTTAGATACTGTCAATAACCTGATAACAAATTGAACTTAATCAATCTTACAGCTACAAACATCTCCAAAATTGAACCATCCAAACTGGTCAATGCAGAAGCTGGTGCTAAGAGAGGGTTTGCTAATGCACCAGAGAATCCAGCAGTGTGAATTGCCTCCAAAAGTAATCCCTGTGGATTATTCGGCATTTCTGCGATCTCTGCCTTCACTTTTTGCAGCTGTTAATCATCAATTGAATAAACTCGGCAACTTATAACAAATGAACAAGTACATGTGATCAGAAAGTGTTAGCTGCAAAATACCTGCTCATTGACCTCCCAATCAAGGAAGACGGGATTCCTTACAGTGTCAACAAGCACCTCAACCATTTGAGGCAGGTACGTCTTCAAGGCATCATACGAATAACCCATCTGTTCACGAGAGGCTGAAGCTGCTATATTTCCACCAATGGCTTCCACTTCACGAATGATACGCAGGTGACTGCGATTGGCAGTACTCTTAAAGGCCATTCGTTCAAGAAGATGTGTGGCCCCACATGTCATGCGTGTCTCATAAATAGATCCACAGTCCACATATAACCCAATTGATGCAGCAGGATTCTAAATAAATGAACAAATTCAAGTTGGCCTCAATGATGAGCTATAACACGGGAAATAAGCACAATTCTACAAAACAGAAAAACATACAGCCGAAGTCTCAGAAGCAATCTTAACGCCGTTAGAAAGTGTAGTGATCTTTGTCTTTCCGGGCTCGACATGGTCCGGTAGAGGAGGTGGGAGAGTAACCCCCGGAAGAGGAAAATCTAGAGGAGGAAGTTGGCTTGACTTCTCGCCAGTAAGCCAGCTAAAGAGACCTCCTGAAGAGGACCTTGTGGCGACACTCGTGCTGGCATATCTTGCAACATCCCTCCCACAAGCACGGCTCTGCACAGCCGATTAAACACACATATCACATCCCGCTTTCTAGAAAGTCGACAGTGTAATAAAAATCCAATCTTTGGCCCTTGAATCACCACATTCCACAGCCCCGTCAATGACCCTTACAATCAACAAATGCAAAAAAAAATCCTACCTTTCACACAAACGAATTCACAAACTAAAAAAACGCATCAATGGCCACAAAATCGGATCCAAACGGCGCATATGGAGAGTATACACAACGAAAAGGGCAAATGAAAGATAAGAGCGCCTCACCATCGATCATGTATATGCAAAATAAGGTTATGATTAACGAGAAAAGGGAAGAAAAATGGAAATGCAAAATGCTGGAAAAGGAGTCGCAGACCTTGAGAACCCTGAGCCTCGAAGCTCCAGACCGGTACATGGCGCAAGCCACCCGACGCCCTAGCTGCTTCTGAGGTTCGTGAGGAAGAGGAATACGGAACAACGAAATTGGGACAAAACCCTTCTTCGCATAAATACGCACGCGAGCAGGCGGCAGGGCAACTCACACAGCCACCCCGCAGCCTCGTTGCCTAACGATCGTTATGCGCGGCGTTAAACTGAAAGGCAATTTTACCCTTCAAATTGTCTAAATTTAACGTTTTTTTTCATTCTCCAAATTTAAGAACTTCATCCAAATATTTGTTATTTTTCTCGTTTATGTGCCAAAGAGAAATAAATAACTTGAAATTTTTGCTAATTGATTGTATTTCACATTGCATAAATCTTGTGTGTTTCTCTTGCAAAACTGCATAAATCTTGTGGTATTCTTTAATTTTATTAAAATTTGAATCATTTTTACATATTTTATTAAAGTTGATAATTTATATGAGATAGATATGATATAAGGAGCATGAGGCTAATCTTTTGGTCCATTGGATTTCGATCTAATGGTGAATATCAAATCAGTGGATAAATGAGTATGTCATATCATAGAATAAGTGAGTTCTATATAGCTATTCGTATCTATTAGATCAAGATCTAACGGCTACAAATGAAATTAGCCTTATATAAGCCAAATAAAAGCGATCTTATTTAAACTTTTCTCATTATTAAATATTATTGTATTTATTGTTATGATGTTTGACTTGAAGTTTATTAGTGAAAATTTCTTTATTTTTCCCAAAATTTTCTAAAAATTCTTAAATTGAACCAAATATACCTTTTGCATAACCTAACCCATATTTCAACTCTTTGATAAATAGCACAATCATTGTTTCTACGCATTCATTTGAGAAAAAAAAAACCTAAGAGCATTTGAAAATAAGCTACCTTTATTGACTTTTACATTTCAAGCCTGCATTTACCCCTACAATGCATATTCACGAGAATCCATGGGTCAATAGGGCAAATTCAATCCCATCTACTTTCTTGGACGGAGGAGGGGGTATAAAAAAAATCATGATTTCCAGACGTAATAATAAAGTAATCTAGTGAGACCAGTTTCGTAATTGAAGACGGAGCTCCGTGTACGAACAGCCCTAAACCCTAGTCGTCGGCATCTTCCATTTCCCGCCTCCCTTACCGTGAGAGAGAGAGAGAGAGAGACGTCGGGAGGATGAAGAAGCAGCTGGTGGCGCTAGGGTTCGAGGGCTCGGCCAACAAGATCGGCGTCGGCGTCGTCACCCTCGACGGCACCATCCTCTCCAACCCGCGCCACACCTACATCACTCCCCCAGGCCACGGCTTCCTCCCCCGAGAGACCGCCCACCACCACCTCCACCACGTCCTCCCCCTCGTCCGATCCGCCCTCGACGCCGCCAATCTCTCCACCGCCGACATCGACTGCCTCTGCTACACCAAGGGCCCCGGCATGGGGGCCCCGCTCCAGGTCGCCGCCGTCGTCATCCGCGTCCTTTCCCAGCTCTGGCGCAAGCCCATCGTCGCCGTGAACCACTGCGTCGCCCATATTGAGATGGGCCGGGTCGTGACCGGCGCCCAGGACCCCGTCGTGCTCTACGTCAGCGGTGGGAACACGCAGGTTATTGCCTACAGCGAGGGCCGGTACCGGATTTTCGGCGAGACGATTGATATCGCCGTGGGGAATTGTTTGGATCGGTTTGCTCGGGTTTTGACGCTCTCCAACGATCCCAGCCCTGGTTATAATATCGAGCAGGTGAAACGCGATTCACGCTACTTCATCTCTTTGTTATCCTTACTAGTTTAAGTTTAAATGAACTGCAAAGACAACTAAAATGTTAACTTTCTCCTGAATTTTACTACAAATCAATTATTGCAAGCAAAATGTTTGTTCTTTTTTAATCCTCTATATTGTTTGTATAGCTGATTAGTCATTGAGGTTTTGAAATGGTGTTGCTAAAGTAGTCATGACTTACAGGGTAGTTACTGTGTTTGATTTTTTGTTCTTTGCTTCTGCTGTTGTTTAGCTAGCAAAGAAAGGGGAGAAATTTATAGAACTTCCTTATGCAGTGAAGGGGATGGATGTGTCTTTCAGTGGGATATTGAGTTTCATTGAAGCTACTGCTGAGGAAAAGCTCAAAAACAATGAGTGCACGCCTGCTGATCTATGCTACTCCTTACAGGTACAATCCACAGTTTCTTTCAAATGCCCATCTTGTTGAAGAAGTTGCTCTTTTTTTTGGTAAAATTTCAATACAAGGAAAAGGGGATATGTATAGTCGTATAGAGTGCTAAAAACAAACCAGTAAAATAGTAAAACTTTTTTCTCCATTAAAAGGAAATGGGCAATTGCTAGTGGGTTAAATTTGTAAAATAATATCCTTTTCTTGGTCCTTCAAATGTCAGGAAACGCTATTTGCTATGCTTGTTGAGATTACGGAGCGTGCAATGGCACATTGTGATAAAAAGGATGTCCTTATTGTTGGAGGTGTTGGATGTAATGAGAGGTTGCAAGAGATGATGAGAATCATGTGTGAAGAAAGAGGTGGCCAGCTTTTTGCAACAGATGATAGGTATTGTGTTGACAATGGTGCCATGATAGCTTACACCGGCCTCCTTGCTTATGCTAATGGATATAAAACTCCTTTGGAAGAATCTACTTTCACGCAAAGGTTCAGAACTGATGAGGTTCAAGCAATTTGGAGAGAGGAGGGAGTATCAAATGTTAATGGCATTGCCACACAATAGCATTTTATTGGATGTAGGTAGTAGCTGTCGGCTTATTGTATTGTTCTTTGATGTTGGAGAAGTTATGAAATGCAAAATAGCCTTGTATCTGTTAATTTTTTCAAATGAATTTCGGTTGCTTTTCAGTCAGCATCAGTTTTTTTCTTGCATAGATGCACCTCCCTTTTTTCATTTGATTGATTGCATCCCCTTTGGAAAAGGAACAAATCCATCAGTTCATTTTTTTACATATTTGCTTGATACTAATGCAATTTTTTGTTGGTCTCCAATTTCCTTCTCTAGTGTATATGCTTCATGCTCTCCAATTTCCTTCTCTAGTGTATATGCTTCATGCTCCGTGGATGATGCTGTTTAGATCTAAATGTTGAAGCTTCACCCTACGTATTTTTGGTGTTCGTAGCAATTGGATGTTAGGTCAATAAATACTCCCTATAACTTTTTAGATTAAAGTAATCTTCTTGTTTTTTCCAGGAACTTTCTCAGCCCATCATTATTTGATGCAAGCGTGTCTTGCAACACGATGGCTATCCTTAAATAATGTGGTTAAGATGACTTAAACATTGGGAAAGTCCAGTTTTTGTAATCGACATTTATGTAAGGAGTTAGGAGTAAGGTAAAGCATTTCAGTTTCAAGGACAGATCAACTAAATCTAAAACATGTCCCAGAATAAAGATTAAAATTGCAACCCTAAAGACACTCGATGCAGTTTCGTAGTTATTATATATCTCTAGTTCATATCCAAATGCTGGAAAAAAGCTTAATTAAAAAAAGGATCACAAGCCTCCTTAATGCTTCGTATAACACTGTCATACACAAAGATCGCCTACAAAGGGCATTAACCCCTATCATGCCATATGACAGACATGATCAGCCCATGCATTACAATTTACTCTCTAGAATTATAGTGCAGGTTACTCATAGTATACAAAACCTACTATGTTGGCTAAACTAAAAAACAGGTGCTGGAAGTGTACAACAAATGCCTAAACATTCAATTTATGCAATACAACTTTCTTTGCAATTTCCACAATCTCTTCCATCCGTTTATCCACCAGCTGATTAATTTGTTGCTCTAGTTCATCGTTCTTCACATTGTTGACGCCATCCTCATAATTGGTCCCCACTCTAAAAACCACAAATGACATATCTGAATTAAAGTCGCTTGGGACATCCATCACACATTTCCCACTTGTCTTGGAGTCTTTCTCTATAATCTCTGCTTTCAGTCGTTCTGAAATACAAGCTCTAAAATTCTCCATGCATTTTTTATCCTCTGGTTCTAGGTTAAGATAGAGTAGAATCTCCCAACACCATAGAAATTGCTTTCTGTTGATTTTTTGATGTTCACGTACTTCCTCAACCACACTTGCATGTGGATGCGATTGAAATCTGGATACATTTTTTGAAAAGTTCGCTCCTTTCAACTTAGATGTGACCGATGCAACAGATTCTTTTACAGGCTGAAAGGTTAGAAGGCGAGCAGAATCGACACAAACTCTAAGTTTTTGAAGGTAATCAGATGGCTCTTCCATAGTTATGTCAAAAACATCTTCTGACACTGCAATGAAATTAATGGTCTCCAGAATGTGACGCCCGTGGCCCTGGCCCTGGTAAGGCGGCAATACCAGCATCTGCAATTACAGAGTGACAACAATAAAAAAATTGTGGTAGGATTAGGTAATATAGCTGCCAACTATTGCAATTCTCCAAAACAAGAAAAGCCACCCAAGTCACCACAAAGCAAATGCTATGATTTGTAATTACAAGACCTAATAACACAACGAGAATCTTCAAGCCAAATTACTTACCCAAAAAAAAATCTTTAATCCAAATTCCAAGACACCCCACTACCCCCTTCCTCCCCCCCCCCCCCCCCCCCCCCCCACATCAACACCCATCCCATTCTCCCTCTGCCTCCCATCTTTCTGCCCTCTACCTCTAGCCCACTTTTAGGATCTGATTTTTTTCATATAATTGACATTTCTAGGAAATAAGAAACTAGTAAGCCAGCAACCTTTGTGCTAGCTTGTCTTCTTTTTTCGCAATCTTACAAAATATTTCACATTAAGTTACATTTTACCCAATAACAAAGTGATATAATACATAGGAAAGACCCATATCCAAGGATTTTCTATCAATACAGTTAGGATGTGCAAATTTCTCTAGACTGGATGAAATCCATCCTATTCCAGCCCTGTGAAACTATCACTTTAAAGTCAAAACTTAGTATATTTGGATGAAATTTCCAGCCCTCTGAAACAATCACTTTAAAGTCAAACCTTTCTCTAATTGTCCATATGATGTATGTCAAGCCTAAATTTGAAAGTTCAACTGCCTCTTCTAAACAAGGTTGTCACAACCTATTAAAGGATCATAATCATAATCAAGTAGCGCCTTTTCCCAACTATTTGGGGTCGGCGACATGGATCTTACTCCTCCATTCAGGCCTGTTTACCCTCTAACTCCTTATATGCCATGTTTGTCCAGTTAAATAAACACGAAAGGATCTGCATGTCTGCCAATAAAGCTGACAGATGCAGATGCAACACTGTCTCCGCTAGTCTTACAAGTTTAACTGGTTCCCACTATAAATCACACTCACAAAACTTCTCTCTATGACATAAGCCACACTAATAGCATATTTAACTGAAAGACCATAAGCAAATAGTAATAACAAAAAAATGTCAAACTTGACAATATGAATAAACAGAGCCTACATATAAATGCCAATTATCTTAGAAACTGACATATGAGAGAGAATTCTTTTATTTCACCTAGATTCCAGAAGCAGCACGTAATAAGGCTCAGGCTTCAACTTTTACTAATCTAGTTTAGCCCAAAGCATAATCATGCACCATGAATGGTGCTCGCTTATTC
This sequence comes from Houttuynia cordata, assembly GCA_039654745.1. NCBI lineage: Eukaryota > Viridiplantae > Streptophyta > Magnoliopsida > Piperales > Saururaceae > Houttuynia > Houttuynia cordata. Next base: position 52,476,207 of record CM077502.1, on the reverse strand, counting down.
AATGATATATGGTTCTCATACTGCCCAAGAAGATGAATAGATGCTGCTAAAATCAAGGGACTGTAAAATACAGGAGAGATAGTGGACTGAACCTGACTGATTCGAAAACGTGTGCTGTTTGGATAGTGATAAAAACGATAGAGAGTAGCAAAGCCAAGTAATGTATCATCTGAGTCTCCAGAATGACCAGATTTTTTCTCAATGACAAAATAGATATCCCATTTTGGGTCAGATATGTCAATTGGACTTCCACCTACACCAACATGACAAAAAATTCACTGTTCACAGTTTTAATAAAATCCCAAGAGATACAAATGAAGATTAAAAGATCCAACTACCATCCACAAGAAGCAGGACAAGAGGCACTAGACGGCTATAGAGCTGTCCAACAGGTGTACTGATTGGGTCCATGCGAATGATCTGGTGCTGTTGGAAAGGGTTGAGAACATAAATACGGGTTAGATGGGTATCTTTGTATAGATAGAACAAGTAATTGAAGGCAAGATCCTGTATAGAAAATGGCAACCCCCATTCATCACTAAAATTTCTTCACACTTTGTGCAACTGTACTTCAAAAAAATCCATGCAATTTGCCCGAGAGGCATGAATGGTTCCATGAATTCTATAAGTAATAAATAAAGGTACATGGTTTATCTTTAGTTCTTAGCTAACTTTCACGTTGGTCCCTTATATCCTATTCCCTGGAACCAGTCACCGATGCTGGAATAATTCCCTAGCTCATAATCCGAACAAAACACTATGCAGCTTGTGTAGAAGAAGCTCATTAAGTTCTATTCTGACCAGAAGATTATAAATTATTTTTAGCATTTAACATTAGCAAGACATGAGGATAAAATGTGCAATTACAGACGTTTCAAATTATGACCTGATATAATTGCTAGTATCAGGTGTTCTTGACAGCTACAAGACCAACAATGCCATAAGCTTAGGCTTTGTCAAAAGAAAAAGATGAATTAAGACAAATTAGAAGTACATTTTTGACATACATCTGCAGCTACATCATGCGCCGAGAACTTCTATACTTCAACACATTCTACACTTTCGTAGACAGAACAAATTGGCCATTCATGTTCAATTTTTGTGCAATCAAATAACCCAAAACAAGTACTTGGCATGTGAGACCTAGATATAAGCATTCTAAACATCACCTTTGTAGTAGATTCATCTGTCTCTTCACTTGGTGGCTTATCCTGATTTGCAATGAATTTAGAGTCAACAATCAATCCACTAGAAACAATGTCCCTGAATGAATACACAAGAACCAAAGAGAAATATTCAGCAAATGTACAAAATCTAAAAATCAGTTTACAAATATAAACAACAATTTGTACCTTATATAGTGGTACTCAGAAGAAAATGTCCGTAGAAATTCCTCCTTTTTAACAATGAGAGACTCCCCAAACATTATCTATAAAGAGAATATGGAATCAATGTAGATGATTAAAACATTATTTCGTACAAGTAAAAGATTGGTACACTTACCTGAAAAACGGGGTTCAGATCCGTGATTCCCATTTTACCCTATAAAAGGCACCGGAAATGGATGTACAAATCATGTTAAAAGAAACCTTGGCCCACAGAAACTTTAGAAAAATAACAACGACAGACTACTGAAAACTCATGAAATGAAACCCACTGAACACTTTAACGAATTAAACTAGAATAATTTTTTCCAGAACCCACCACATTTTATCAGTACAGTAAAGCAAGACAAAAGAACCAACATTGCACTTCAAGAATTTATAATTACGAAGAAGCAAATATTCCAAATACGTGAGATAATTCTACAATAGAAAGCTGAAGAGTTTAATACATGGAAGGCACTTACTTTAAATGATTTTTGGAAAGAAATTTCAGGATATGCATGAAATGATCTGCTACTCAACCATATATTAATCTGCAACAATTAATTTTATCTGTCAGTACTCACATTAGGCTGCTACAAGCAGTGGGGTCTAAGAAACAAATAATATCTGATGTTGCAGGAGAGAAAGGAGATATAATCGACGGGAGAATGATCACCTGCAGGCTGCAAGCGCATAGGGGGGGCCTGACATAAGCTGTCAGCTTGTGGGCCCACAGAGGTCACATGAAGGTAGGACTCATTGGATATGAAAAACGCACATCTAATAAAAAGCAACAGGACATGTGCGCTTTCCCCCTCAAAATCTGAACAACGAGAGCAGCCGTTCTTACACCAAATCAAATACCAAAATTTGTTGGACATGTTTAGATAGAAGGCGCCCACATATCCAGATGGACCAAATTTTGTGGGTGCCAATCCCATCTGACAGACCTCTTCCACATACCCTAGGTCCCACCTCAAGGGGACGTCTGTGGGGCACACAAGCTGAGACTTTGCATAGGACCCCCTATACAAGCGCCAGCAGGAGATCATTGTTCATAATCAACATAGTAAGAGGGCGGCAAGCAAGCTGTTTCGATGCACTATGTACTGAATACTAATAGAATGAGCTATCTCCAATAAATATATAAGCTGTTTTCTACATGCCAATGTCACAATAATAATCTTGAAGCCCAAAAATTTCAACAGAAATCCTCTACCAAACCAAGTGTCATCTTCATCAGATGCTAGTTACACTAGCAAATGTCCTTCGACTAGAAGTTACGTCAAAGAAAAATGATATAAATGGATGCATATGAGAGCATAAAAGGAGAATACTTGTATTTCATAAATTAATATTTGACAAATTTATTACACAAATTACATAGTTGCTTAATAACCTTCAAATCTTTGTAGCCATATATCTTCCCATCTTCACCAAAAAATTGATTCAAGTCAATTGGATTTATAGGGAAGCTGCTCTCAGCATCTACATCTTCTGGCTTGTTCACTGTTGATGACAAAGAAGACCATTTAATAAAACTCACACATCAGCAAAAGGGTCACCAAAAACCAAAGCCATGTTTAGTAGTACAAGAAGGAATGATAACTAAGGGTGTCAATGGGCCGAGCCGGCTTGCAAGCTGATCTGGCTTGGCTCGGATCGAACTTGAATTTTGGCTCTGGCTCGGCTCGTGTAAAGCTTGGCTCAGGCTCGGCTTGAGATTGTCCCACTACAAACCGAGCTTGAGCACAATGGTACTCAGATCGGCTCGGCTCGTTTAGACTCGGCTCATTATCTTATACTTATATAAGTAGATATATATAAATATATTTGCAAAATCAGAAGGAAAAAAAATCGAGCCTGGGGAGCTTCCCTGTAGTAGGCACTTGAGCTAGAGTTGAGCTACAAAAATATTAACAAGCCAAGCCCGAGCTGGGAGGGTATAGCTTTTCAGATTTCAAGCTGAACCATGCCCAAACTCGGCTCGTTTACCTAATGATAACAAGCAAACCAAAACTTTGAGGGACTCCTTTTGCAACTTATAAATAATTTACCCACGCACGTAGTTAATAAAATACCGTGTTTGACTTTTATTGGAATCAAAATGATAAAAAATCCATACACAGAAACATAATGGCTAGTTTTTACGCCAAAAGTCCTTTATGACGCAACTCTCTGAAGAGGGGACGATGATAACATGGAAGATGGTTATATTAATATTTCATGTGCAACCATCATGTCATGAAGCTAATTCACATATTTGGAAAGGTGTATGATGAATATGATGACGTTGAATCTTCTTATCATCGTCCCCTCTTCAGTGGATTGCGTCAGGAAGGACATCTGGCGTAAAAAGTTGCCACTATGTTTCTTTGTATGGATTTTGTACCATTTTTATTCCGATAAAGTTAAGCGCAGTATATAATCCATGCCACCGAACCCAAATAGCTGGGATAAGGCGTATGATGATGATGATATAGTTAATAAACTTCAGTAAAGCCACAGAAGTGTTGGTGGATGGAATGGGTCTTGAAATCCACTCCAAACACCCTCCGAAGATCTCCACAAGTCAATCAATCACCACCCACATATGTAGTAATAAATTGAAAAGTGAAATAGGTTAAAGATGAAGGAACAAATCACAAAGGGCACATAAATAACATCAAACAACAAAGAGAAACACAAGAGATTAGTGGTTCACCAATTTGGCTACAGCACAAGGAAGAGCAAGCTTTCACTATAAAGTCTCCAAAACACTTACAAGAGTTTGACACTCAAACCTCTTCAATCTTACTTCACCTTCATCCAAGAAAGCTCTACTTTTCCCCCTTTGGCCCCCACTCTCTTCTTCTCCCCTTTTTGGTTTTTGTTCCTCCTCTACATTGGAGAGAAAGAAGAGAGAATACATATTGGTCTAAGGGTTTCAAACTTATTCCCTAGAATTACAAGTTTACCCTTACTCTAGACCCAACCCAAAAGAAAACATTTCTTTACTTAGAGTTTTGAACCAAACCCAACAAGAAGGTTATGCCCAAGCTCTTGACAGAAAAGGTGCAATCTAGAGTCGAATAGAATTATTTGGCATTTGCTTTTCCTGGCAAGAGGTAGACTTTCAGAGCAACAAATATAAGCAGAGGTCCTCCCCGGTCTATTGATAGCCTATTATAGGACTAATGTATTTAATTATGTAACGTCATATGTTACACAGTCATGTAGCCCATGGCAGCCTACATTATTTATATAAGAAGTAACAAGTTGTTTTGCATGCACCAGGAGTAGATTTGAACCTGATTATCTCAACAGTACTTTAAAAAGTGCTCACTAGATAAAAATCTGTTAGAAAGCAATTAGTTGACTGCCACATTTAAAGCAACAAGTTCAACACTTAGTTGAGGATATCAAGCGTCATTATACATGCATTGAAAGAATAAATCCGTACCGAAAAAGATTTTAACACACTCGTTTGCCTCAACTCCAATATCTGCACCAAACAAAAACAACATGAAAACAGCTGTAAGTTCTCCTATTCCTACAAAAGCTATAAACAAATAAGTACGGCGTAATGTTTATGAGCAGAAGTTATCAATACATAGTAAACGAACAATTTGGTTAAAGAAAGTATCTTTCTAATCCTCGATGCAATAACAAGCTCAAAAAATCTACTTAGGCAAGCACTACAAAAGCTGGAGCTAAATCCAACCATGAGTGCACTTAAAACAGAGAGGAAACTGTTCCGAACCGAGAACCACAATAGCAGCTTGAGAAAACCAGAAAATAGCGTACTTCCTTTGTCCGGTATTAGTAGTGACATTTGGTTTTCCAAAATGAACTGAGAAAACCAAATGTTACCATTAACACCGGGCGGAGGGAGTATAAAAGTGCTTCCACACTTCTCAAATAAATTTGAATGAAATTTCAGCGATTTTCGAAAAAACTGGGATATAAAGCCGGAAGATGTTAAGAAAATAAGCTACCGAATTCTGTGAATCGGACGCGCTTGCGGTCTCCGGAATCCGAGAACGCCGCCTCGCCGCCGCGTTTCTTAAGCCCCATCGGTTCCGTCTCCGACCAAACCCGCGGCCGCGATTAGGGCTTCAAGCCGCGCCAAAATGGAGGAGGCGGGAAAATGGGAGTCTTCAGGCGGCAGAACTCTGCTCGCTCGCTCTCTGCTATGGTTCCTGAAACAGCAGTACGTAACCCGCGGTCCACCCATATGGATGGAACAGAAGAACACAACCGTCGATTTTACGCTAGAGCCCGCTAGAAGACGGGCCTCAGTATTTATGCCAACGGGCTTTTGCAGTTGGGCCCTGAGATTATTGCAGTTGGGCCTTGAAAAATTATTGGGTACAACCGGCATGCTATTGCTATGTACGTGCGCTCCAACTATTTAACATTAGTTTCTTAGAGCACACGTTTATAGTCCCTAATACCCTCGAGTATTTTGTTGTACCCAGTAATTTCTCTATAGTCCGACCCTATAGTTACAACTGGGCGGAAATTCTTAGGGCCGGGCCAGTGGATTGACGGCCCTTAACTCGTCTCCCTAATTGGTCACTTAGCCAATTTCGGGGATGAACTGAAATGTTACTCAATGGGCCTGAGCTAGATTGGGCCCATTGCTAAATTCGTCGCGACAGGTGGAAATTTGCAGCTAAGCCCACTTTATGAGGCCATTTTATTGCCTAATTTCGTCGAGCCCAACCCAATGATTCGGACAGCACTGGAAAGTCAAACCAACCGTAGACCTCAATGGTCATGCCAATTTCTTTCTTCTCAACTTGCTTGAGTTCTGGATTATCACTTTGGTTAGAAGATTGGTTTGTAGACGTAAGATTGTGTTTGCGAGGGATATAAATGAGTTTCAAGTTGAGACGACAAGGCAGAGTTGAGTGCTTGGGGAGGGAGACTGAGAGAGAAGAATGGAGTGGTTGACAAGGGAAGTGAGGCAGTGGCTGGAGTTAGCTCAACCTAACTTTATCCTCCTCTTCCACCTTTTCCCCTTCGCAGTCACGCCCAACACTAGACAAATACAAGCTAACCCTTTTGGAACTGATCTTCCTTCCAGCATCAGACATGGACTTGGCCCACTGCCTATTCTTTTCCTTTATGTTCTTTTTTAAAGAACTGATCATGCAATTTTGATACGTTTTATATAAGCCCTCGCTCACGCACATCTGCAAGCAAGTTTGAAACACTGCCCGCCCTGCACTCTGTCGGATCTCAGATCATCTCGATCGCGGCTCACGCACAACATATAAACTTTTATATTTTTGTTCTTCTGTTTTATCTTTGCTCTTTTTTTTAGGGTTTTTGTTTTCTTATACGAGTTTTGGTTGGGCATGTCTAATTTTTTGAAAAAACAAGAGGAAGAATTTTTTTCTCAGTAGTACTATCGTGTGGGACAAGAGAAACGTATGGTGCGTCTAGCCAATCAGTAGGCATTGATATAAGATGCAATGAATTTCCAGCAAAAAAATGTAAGATGCAATGAATATGTTTTATCTTTATCAAAAAAATGTATATAATTTTATGTATTGATTGTCATCATACACCGTATATGGGCTGCATACTATTTCCCTTAGGCAAGCATACCATGCCAGTGTTACGCTACGAGACTTGTTGTCTGCAAGCAGGACAAATTTAAATTGATACAATACCGTTGAATCAAGAGCACGCAATTTCATGTTCAGAAACTATCAGCAAATCAATATTATATATTAGGAAAAAAATCATTCATCTCTTTTAGCCTTTTTAAGATGCCGCTACTAACAGTTCAAACTTTTAAAGCACTTTGTCTAGGAAGAGATAATCCCAACAAAGAAGTAGCTATCTGGATCCGGAGTTGGCTAAACAACAGGCAATCATAAAAAAAAGTCAAACTAGAGAGTTAGCATTTTTTTTTATGAGATACATGTTAGCATATATTACACAACATACTCCCTGCGTCCCATATTTATTGTCTGGATTTGAGAAAAAATCTTCTCTAATATGAATTATTATATTTCATGTTGTTCTTCCCATATTACTTACTAGATGAAGAAAAGGGTTAATGGATAGAGTAAAAAGGTTATTAAATCATCTTTCTTGTACCAAATTTCTTCTAGAAAAAATCAGACAATCAATATCAGATGAAAGAAGTAAAATGCAAGGTGTCTTCTTAAGCCAACACAATAGGAAAAACTTTCCAAGGTAAAAGTAGAACGAAGATCATTGCCCTATATGCATGATTGATCACAAGTTTACGCAGTCGTAATAACAAGTGCATAATCAGAATAATCATAGGAAGGATCAGTGAAAAAATGTCTACTTTCATTGACGTGAGAGCATGAATTAGAACCCTTACTCCATCAGCCACTCCTCAGTTATATCCCGATTTACTCTGTGTATATGATGGGGTGGCCTTTTATGCCTGAGGCGATTGGCAATGAGATACGTTGTTCTAAGATGTCGGTCGCCCTGCCCCTTACTAGTCGGGACGTAAGGGCTTGACACCCCCCCCCCCCCCCCCCCCACCCCCTAAAAAAAACCATAAATAGAAAGCATTTACAAAATTATCTATACGAGGAAGGCCTTGGGATGACGCCTCTCCAGCAAAGCCATGCTCATACCAATATATGTTGAAAAAGGTTAATTTGTGTCAAAACCCATTGTGACTCATCCTGCACCATTGAATCAAAATCTGATGGCCCACTTAGGGCGAGCAGGTTATATGCCTATGGGGTGCAGGATCCTAATGTGTGGTACTTTTAGCACAAGTACTTTTGCTTGCGTCGGGTAAGGGCATGTTTGAGCAAAGAAGCAACTTCTTCTAAAACCACTCTCTTTTGTTAGATGTCCCATCATTCTGCAAGAGAAACACTTTTCCTAGCAATTCTTCGGAAATGCGACTTCTAAAGAAGTGTTTTGCATTGCCAAAAGGGTCCTAATACGACTCATACATGACAATCTACTGCAAGAAAAACTGCCCTTTATGATCTGGTTATTAGAGCACTAATAGAAACAACAAAAGGAGGATCACAACTTCTTTTTATTTGTGTGTTTTTTGAACAAGTTGCTCCATCAGAAATTGAGAGAATTTACTGAGTTTTTGAAAGAGAATATTTTTCCATTTCAGCTCTAAATCAATTACATGAAGACACTTCAAGGAGAACAACGGAACAAGCATGCCATTACATCCATACATTTCCAATTAACCACCTCTCTCTAACAGGGGGAATCCAAGTCCTTTGGACCGATTAACCACTTCTCATTATGGCATTTCCATAACAATGTATATGCAAGCTATATTCCAGGATCACAAATTATAGGTTGATTAAGCAAACTCTATATATGCAAATGCAATAGTGAATTTACATTACCTGTTGCTTTTGGAAATGGAACACCTGATTGACACAATCCAGTAGGAATATCACAAAGAATCAATCTCTAACCAATCTATACACATGAGAAGTAATCAATCTCTAGCCAACTTAGACGCAGTCCGGTAATGAATTTGCATTACCTGATTGATTGGGTTCCTTGTTGCGTATATTCTCCAATGTACGCAATATTTTAGAACGGAAAATATTGCGTATATTCGTTACCGGACCATGAAACCCACAAGAAAGTCACATGACTTATTCTCCCCATATCTTATCCAACCAGTATGCTTATTCACGAACCAAATCAATCCTTCCAAGTCTCCTCCAATTTTGGAAAGAGGAAGTCACATACACACAATATTTTAGAACAGTGAATATTTTAAATATACATAGTATTTTAGAACGGAGGGAGTATAATCTATTCAAATACCCAGGTATGGGTTTTCTATTGCCAAGAAAACAAGAAATTCGGCTCGAGGATTTTTAACTTCATGAAGGAATTTAGAAGGAAAAAGTTAACGTGCGTCTCGGCTCACAAGTTGGCATGTGCTAGTGCGCTGTAAGTTGCCTGATCTTCCATAAACAGAGGAGGTGGGCGGGTGATTCAAATTCGTTTGCCGTCTATAATAACATCCATTGTCCGATCAAAATCTAGCACCTCACGATGTCGCGGGGCACACCAATGCACCTGAGCTAGGCCGAATACTAACCAGACTCAGTTTAGCTACTTTGTTACTATCCTTAGCTTTATACTTCATTCGCGATTATATTTGCCTAAGTTAAAGAGTTGTATAGTTCGTAATTTGTATTGCTTGCAGGTAACAGGCCACTTGTGCTAATACAAGAGCTAGGGGTGTAAAAGGCGTCCGGATGTCTGTGTCCGTCTGTCCGTTTTACTGTCTAAACGAATATAAAAATCTGTCCGTCACGGACACGAACAGCTTTGGTGGTCTGACATATGAGCGGATGCGGTTGCAGACATGGTACATCTGTGTCCAGAGCCGTCCGTGTCCGTGATAATGTTTAAGGCAAATTATCTGTGCCCATCTGTTTCTGTGTCCGCAACGTACACATAGTGGTGTCCGCACAGACGGCAGATGGACGAACACCCAATTTTAAAGTGAGCATACGGCTATGAAAGTAGCTTATCTACGTCCGTGTTCGTCCGTTTACACCCCTGACAAGTGCAAACAAAAAAGCATATGATTTTGTTCTCATCTGCTTCTCATGCTATTCCATCTCATAATAACTATTTGGCTGACAAAGGTAGAGTTTATCGTATGTACACGACTCGTTGGGTGTATTAGTATGTTAGTGCAATGTCTAAAATATACAGTGAACAATCAGAAAAAGGGCCAAAAATGAAAAACAAAAATTTTATCACAAATCTATTTCTCCATTTCATGATTTTTTTAAGTCGATCTGTCCATTTTACCTGGACCTTCTTCGTGAAGTTTTGTGGTATTTGTTTATACTTTGGTAGGACTCCATCAAGTGTACTGCTCATTTGCCTTGAATTTCAAGCAACCTTTTGATTCATCTCCTCCGCAACTCTCATGCCCGAAGAATAATCATTTCAGCATACCAGCGCAAAACCCATGTGAGTTCTCACTTTCCATTCCATTCTTGTCTAACTTGGTTTTTTTGCAACAAAACAAATCCATTATTCTTCCTCACACTTGATTCATCGCCATTAAAGCAATAATATTACAACACAGATACATGTTCTTCAGATGCATGAATAAGTTCTCTTTTCATGTCAGTCATCTGTTCTCCTGGTCTCAAAATGGAAACGTAATCATAGTTTTCATAACAATAAAACATGTGTTATTCATCTCTGTAAACCATACCAATATACATAATTGGTTGCTTCTGATTGCGTCTATGTAACAGCTGTGAAGTCCGTTTCTTGCTTTTGCTTTAGCAACCAAGGCTAAAACAAAGGTGTAAGAGAGGAGACAGAGAGAGGAGGGGGAGCTTTACAAACTACATAGAATACCTCTCTCTCTCTCTCCCCTCTCTCTCTCTCTCTCTCTCTTCAACCGTCTATATGAACTGCTTAATATGGCAAAGACCTAAAGTTATACGTATGATACACCTTTTCCTTTTTTCTTTCATTGGCTTCAGTTAAAGTAGAGGAGCTCTGGTGTTTTTAATGGGTAAAGCAAGTTTATCGGCTCAATCTCAAAGCGTCAGTTTTATTCTTGCTTTTTTTTTTCCTCCCACATATTCTTCGTCTCGGTTCTTTCCTCTTTCTTGAACAAGTATCTGTTTCGGTGGAGGGGTCCTCTTCCATTTTTCGTTTTGGGTCTTTTTCTCATATGGGTTCATGCAAAATCTCAGCTTTTATCTGAATTCAGTTAGAGAAAGTGTTGGAAGTTCATTTCATTCATTCATTTATTTATGTATATGCATGAACGGGCTTCCTTGTCAGCTCTCCGTATTTGGACGCTCTGATTCAGATACAGATCAATATGTACTGAACAACTTCTACTCATTAATCAGCTCCTATGGTATCCAGCATCGTACGCCAGTAATCAGCTTCCTCCAATTCTCATTGAGTTTGAGCATTCTGCCATTAACGATGGATTGCTAGTGAATGATCGTCTATACAGCAATGGTAAGGGATTCGTGCACGCCAAACAACCATGAATAAGAGCCGAGAAGCTCCTGCTAGCAGTTCCGATCGCATCGATGCGACGCTTGAACAGCATCGGCTGTGTGCATCTAAGCAGTGCCCAGGCTGCGGACAGAAGCTTGAACAAAAGCAGGTGATTATCAAGTATTTTCATGATTTTCTTTTTTGTTTGCTCCAAGTTCATACGTAGTTGTATCTGATGTTGGAAGGTCAACAAGCATCTGTAGGACTGGGAAGGACTCCCTGCAGGAGTGAAATTCGATCCAACAGACCAGGAACTGATGGAGCACCTTGAAGCTAAGGTCATGTCTGGAAGCTCCCGACCTCCTCACCCTCTGATTGACGAATTCATCGCTACCATAGAAGGAGAAGATGGGATATGCTATACCCATCCCGAGAAACTTCCAGGTTGCTGAATTTTATGTTGCAACTTTTGCTGTTAAGTATGTCTGTCCGTCAGTCTCTTTAACAAACGAATGGTTTTGTCTGTCAGGTGTGACAAGGGACGGGCTAAGCAAGCACTTCTTTCATCGTCCGTCCAAGGCCTACACCACAGGAACAAGAAAGAGAAGGAAAATCCAAACTGAATGTGATCTCCAAGGGAGCGAGACGAGGTGGCACAAGACAGGCAAAACCCGGCCGGTGATGGTAAATGGGAAGCAAAAAGGCTGCAAGAAGATATTAGTCTTGTATACCAATTTTCGGAAGAACAAGAAGCCCCAGAAGACGAACTGGGTGATGCATCAGTACCATTTGGGTCAGCTTGAAGAGGAGAAAGAAGGGGAGCTTGTGGTGTCCAAGATCTTCTATCAGACACAACCGAGACAATGCAACTGGGGAGATAAGAATGCAGCCATTGACAGTGCTGGTACTGCTAGCGGGAGCAGCTCCAAGGAGGCCGACCGTATGGAGGAGCAAACGAAGACCAGAATAGGCTTCAATGCCGCCGGTTTCCCGCAGATAAAACCTGATCAATTCAGCTTTGGCCCATTTAGGAAGAGCTTTAATGAGGTACATACACGTTTTTTTAATTTTACCCCACTTTGTTATTCTTATTAATGTTGCTGCAATCCTGTAGTGAAAAAGAACTTTACAAGTTCACACGGTTGAGTATGTAGCAAATCAGCTTCCCTAACATGTTAGTTAAGAAACTTAAGCTGGCTCAATTAGTTTTCAAATAAAGCAATCAGAACAATTATATATGTAGTTAGTGACGTTACGGAATCGCTAGTTTTCAGACTGAAACCCACCAGGCATTAAAATGCTTTTATCATTTCGCTGGAATGTTTCAAAACGGGAGTCTACCACTTGCTTGTATCTTGCGTTGTTGAACTAGTCAATACGTTTGTTAAGCGTCAAAATATGGCTTTGAACAGCAAATCAGGTCAAGAGTAGATCACCGTATTCGCCAAATCATGCAATTTTTTTTTTTACATTTTCCTCATGAACATCCACCCACCCTCATAAAGGATCGAAGTCATGTTAAGAATTAGTAGTGGATTAGAGAAGAAATGTGCAATTACGTGAAGTCGCTTTAGTGAAATTTTCACATGTTTTGGGCAGGTGGGAGTCGGAGAAGCTTCACAGGCAGGAGAAGCCTCGTCTAGAGCGTGCGAGGAGCAACAGCACCAAAGGACACAACACCTGACCCACGAGCAGCAGGTTGCCACAGCAGCCTTCCATATGACCAGTCCTTCGAACCCTTGCACCATCATCACTCCCCCTCCTCTCCTCCAGACCTCCATTGTTCTCGACGACCCTTACCAGCATGTTTCCAGGATGATTCATCAAGGTGGCAGGTTTCAGGTACATAATACATCCGATACGAATGAATGCAGGATAAGTACACTCTATCCGTTTCATATTAAGTGTCCAATTGGTTTTTGTATGAAATGTTGGTTCATTTCGAAAATAAAATAGGACACTTAATATGGGCCGGACGCAGGACACAACTAGGTGCCCCCCCAAATGATATATTATGGGTTATACTTAATGTAAAAATGTGGCTAAATATATATAAAACAGGCTAAAAGTTATCCTATTAGTACTGAAGGCCTGTAGACGTGTTGTTGAGGAAATTTTGTCGGTCCAGACTCCAGAGTTTGGACCTCCTTGGGAATTCTATCCTGGAGAAAGGACGAGTATATGTTGGTTTCTTTTTCAGGACTCCTGTAGTTAACGTCAGTTCTTGGAAAATGCTGGTGATTTATAGTAAGTCATTTGAACTTGCAGCAGCAGCAACAGCAACAGCATGCCCAGCAAAAGATGGCCGGAAGATCTTCGGGTTTGGAAGAGTTGATAATGGGCTGCACTTCTGCCGACACAAAAGGAGTAAGTTTTTAGCTTTTGACTCTCAAATTCATGACGCCTTCATAACTTAGTTCACATCAGACAACCAGAAGTTTTTAAAGTATTAACCAAATGAAAAGAATTCGTACTATATCATTACTTTTCTAACAAAAATACACTGAACTGTCTTTCAACTACTCTTCATGGGTTTTTTTAATTAATCAAGTAAACTAAAACAAACAACTGCAGCTCATTTTTTCTCCTGTTATGCATTTTTTTCCTTATTTTTGATGGGTTGTTGATATGATGACTGTCAGTGGCACTAACTGTCAGCTAGGATAGAGTAGAATGAAAGCAAAGGTATTTGAGATAGCATAAGACGGCTTCATGGTCCTGCGTTTCACACTTTTGTTCAAATATATATAATATAAAGTGAAGTACAGGTTGATGTACCTTGTTTCTATTTTTGAAATTCTAAATATGTTTTGGGAGACACTTAGCTATTAATCTTATACATATCTAGTAATTAATCAATCTGGGTTTTATTCAATGGGCAAGAGGCATTAGGGTTGGCCGGGAAGAAGAATGGAAGGATTAACAACTTTAATATCGTCGAACTAGAAGAAGAATCGTTATGCTCATTGCAAATATGCACCACTTTCTATTTCTAATTACATTGTTGTGTTTGGGGTTTGGTTTATGTTGTAGGACATTCAAAGTATCACCTTAGTAGGATACGGCCTTGTGTTGTGTCCAAAGGAAGGGGGAATATGAAAACCAGAACGCTTTATTTTTTGAAAGAAGATAACAACAGAACCTTCCTTTCGTTTCTTTTTGAAACAACCAAAAGGGCAAAATGGAGCTTTTTCCATGTGGGGTTTCCTTTTTAGACTGCATAGAACAAAAACTTGAACCCGATTGGGTTATTGAGGCAAAGGAGAAACCAGTCCATCATGCCTTTCTTCAAGACTGGCCATAGCCACATATTCTGCGTGACATGCCCTGAAGTAGATCACCATGCATTCTTATTTAAAAAATGAAGCATAACTTCACTTCCCATTTGCTTGAGGAGTGAGTTTCAATGAATGGTTTTAAAAATGTAAGAAAATACTTAGCACTGAATATGTTAGTTAGTGGAGTAATTATAACAAAATTTGTTAGTGTTCCCTACGTCCCTTACCTTCATATTTCTACTTGCAGGAATCATCAATGGGAAACCCTCAGGAGGCAGAATGGCTAAAGTACTCCTTCTGGACCGACCCTGACAATCCAGATCATCACGGCTAAGGACTAAAAGCAAAAAGAAAAAGCCTAACAAACAACATCATCATCATAGCCATCATATTATCGGCGTTTCTCAAGAGAAGCCAAGATCCCTTTTGAGTTCTCTCTAGTTTTCTTACCTCGAGGGCATACAATCAGGTCAGAAGCTTCATCCAGCTAAACTAACAGCACAAATATAGTCCAAGTTGAAAGGTGGCAAAGGATCAAAATGGGGAAAAGAGAAGAAGACAGTGAGAAGACGAAAAGAAAAGGAAAGGTGATATTGCTGACAATAGAAGGGACGCTATATATAGAAAGCTATTCAATCATTACCAAGAATCAACAGCCATATCATGACAATATAATCATCAGATGCCATTTATAAGAATATCATTAATTCTTAGTTAGCTTTACCGTATTATTTCTCTTTGTGATTAAAACATTCTACAACATGAACCAAAGGGTTTGTGTCGAACAGCTTGTCGTGTTGTGGTGGTGTCTAGGTTGAGTTTTTTTTTACTTTACAATATAGACGCAATTTTTTTACTGCATTATATATTTTTTCATGAATTATTTCAATATTATTCATGTTTCTGCTTCAGGAAAAAGATTAAATGATATACTTGCAATTCGCCTTTCCATTTAATTTGTCTATTGGATAATAAAGAATTCAAATTTGTCGAAATACAAAATGATGAAATACTTTGTCTGTTTCCAATTGTTTAAGCTGTTGTGGAACGGGTAATAATTATATTTATTTCATATTTATACAAAACTAAACATAACAAGCATATCATAACATTTATCATGATATCTTGCACAAGAAATCTCTAGCAACTTGCATTGCATGCGAGGATACTATTCAAATCAGCCACATGAATGATATTAGCTTCTACTTGGACATCATCAACTAATAGTGAACATAATTCAATATATGTTAACAATTTTGCGTATCACTTTCTTAAGTCAATGACTTTTTGTGATATAGAAGATCACTAACTTGGATTTGCCTATATTGCTTTCACCTTCTAATTGCCAACAAATATATTGATCCTAAATTCATAATACAGTCGCTTTAGTCATATGCAATCAAAATGGAGCATACTACATAGGGTGCTAACGTGGGTCATGGTACATAAATATTTCTAATGTACCACTTTATCTACATCGAGGATATCTATGTATTAGTAGCACCCTAACTTTCCCTAGTAGAGGATAGTATGATAAAAAAAATCCCAGATTAGAGACGTGGAACGCACTACTCCAAAATGGGCACAAGGTACTTGACCCCCATGCTAGTAGCTCCTCTTTGCATTACCTAACTCGTACTCTAGCAGTCGCTAGAATTTGTATTTTTTTCTACTATGGTCGAATACATGGGAAGCTGTGATTGGCCACTCCCATGTGAAGGCCTCACAGAAGATCTAAACTGCACAAGAAGTGAGGTCATTTACAACTTTGTTTTTGTTATGAGTAACTAATTATGTTCAGAGTAGTAATGGAGCCGCTACACAGTGCTTAATTGCAGGGTTGTTCTGCTAACTTTTACTTTCTTGGACGTGCATGGCAGCATGAGAGAGAGAGAGAGAGGCAGAGAGAGAGTTTGGTATCATATTAATGACCTTCGCAGAAGGTTCTCGAGGAATAAAGATCATCATCTATGACGAAGACGAAAGAGACCTCGGCTTGTGCCATCTAAATGGATAACCTGCTCTACTCTTTTCAACTCTTGAAGAACGATAAATTGTCGTAGCGGGCAAAGATGAAATCACAAAGACATGTCGTAACATCATTGACCAATGTCACCAAGCATGGCATCAAATGCTTTTCGAGGACAAAAATATAGAATAGACATGGCATTCCTAAGACCCTGAATGTACGAGATGATCTTCCCAGTTGAGTGGATATTTCTGGTTTCTGAAATCAAGATATTCGCTAATTCCTACTAGGACTGTAACGTTGAAGGAAGTAACCGAATAGAATGTAGGGAGTGTCTCTTTTCACATGCCATTGAAAAGTTTGCAGACGTCTTGTCAGCCATAAAAAGGCTGATATTCATCTCTTAGCTTTATGGAAGACAATATTCAAGTTGTTAGCTTTATAGAAAATTGCCTGTGCTTTAGAAGAGTATCCCAAATTTACGTAGAGATTAGTTTCATAAAGAAAATGCACAAGGAATTGGCAAGTGGGAGTAGGAATAAACGAACATGGGCTCCTCTTTATCTCGATTCTTCGGCTCGAGAACAAACTTTTGAGTTTATGCTCTGGAGATGCACATCTTAATAAGGTCAGATTGCATGGATAATACTCTTGTTTTTTCCCTCTTATTCGTCTATTCGGAGAACTCCATTGTGCCCCAATTAAAACATGTATGCTTGGGGGCCCCAGGACAGGCGGCTCGACAGGTAAACCTTGACGTGAAGTTGTGAACACTGAACTCTGGGGTCTGGTCCTTGGGCCTGGACATACAGAACAAGACAAAATGGCTAAACCTTGGGCCTGGTCCTTGCTCACTTATTCGGGAGAGGTCGATGGACGATGGCCCATGAAACATTTTGGAAGTAACTATCTGGATGTTCGGGCTGCGGTTGAAATATAAACGCTTGGTGTGGGCCTTGTGGCTTGTGGGTGGATATATATTGTCTAAAAGGTCCATGGGCTTTAAGATGAATACATATGTTTTTGATGTGTAGCCGTTGCGTTAACTTGGGCGACGATACCAGAGTGTAGAGAACGCTCTACATTACAGGGCTACAACCGGTTGGAGTACCCCATTTCACTTATAATAATCCCTCCGTTCAATATTAAAAATCCTATTTGATTTTTCAAAATGAAGGAGCTCATTTTGGAAAAACAAATAGGACTATTAAAACGGAATGGAGAGAGTGGTACAATTATAGGTACAACACCTCAATTTATAGAAAAATAATGCACTATTGGATATCTCTTTTTTCTATATATAAGATAAGAAGCTGAATGAGCTCTTAAGAATACAATTATTTATTGAGCAATAATTGGGCAAACGGCTGTAATGTGTTTGGTGCCCTTCCTAAGAAACCCGCTCTTTTATTCTTGGGTAAAAACCCGCAGATCCCACTTAATCAATTGATAATCTAGTCACACTTATCATGTGAGTAGTTTTATCTTATACGAATTATTACATTAGACAAGGCGGGCTCCACTTCTGAGACTAGATAAGACGCGATGCTTGATTGATGGATCGACTTAGCCTTATTTTACATGCATGGCGACGCGAATCTTTCGGAAAATTATTGGCTACGCGCCACGCAGGGGAACAGTTGGTGATGAGCACACTGTTCCTATGCATGGCGTGCAGCTAATAACTTCTCGAATCTTTCTACTCCCAACCAAATTAATAATATGTCACGTTGAAGAAACAAGCACAACAACGGCGTCTACGGTGAACAAGGCATCCAAGGAGCAGTACAAACTATTAAATAAAAAAAGAGGATCATTTCTGTTAAGATATTGAATGAAAGTTCAATAAAAAAAAAAGATATTGTATGAGAGGGAAGGCAGAGGTAAGGGGGATTTAGCCTTACAATGCTTGCAAGGGCCCACAACTAGGGCTGGTAAATGAGCTCAGGACCCGCTGAACCAGCCCAGCCCGAGCCCATTTAACTATAAATAGTCAGGCTATTAACAGGCTCACCCAAAGTGAGCCGATCTCGAACTCCACCACAGGGCCCAATAATAGCCCGTATATATCCAGCGCATCTCTTTCCTTCCTTCTTCTTCTTCACGGCCTTAAAAGATTGACTTACAGTGGGACACCCCACTTTCTGCATCCTCACAATTCATGCCAAGTTGCACCAAAATACAAGAACTATGGGTATATGTATCTTTAGTTTTGTACTACTAGCTCGATAATGTTCATACCGTGATGGTCCACACTGTGCTCAGCCAATCCACTACAGTCACATAACCTCAAATTTACGCTCTAGCAGTGTCGACCCTAACCATCCAGATGCTACACATGAGGTTTTTTCATATTACTTGGCCAATGAGCTTGTATTGCCATATTACATGGTTTTTTCGGGCTTAGGCCATATAACCTAGTTTGGTGAGTGTCTTCCCATTTTGCCCTGCTGAACCCTAATTCAAAACCCCAAGCTGATTTTTTTCATATTACCTAATTTCAGTTGCATCGTATATCACACCTCAACGAATCATATTTCCTTTATTTCTGATCCATTTTCGCTAATGTTTTTTACGTTTTTCTTTGACTTTCTTATAATAATGATATATTAAAGATCTTGAGACAATATCTAATAGAATTTAGAAATATATATGATAAATAGCATGTGGTGTCTCAACATACTTAATCCATCATCATTAAAAGAAAGAAGAGGACAAAATAAAGAAAAACGCAAAAAGAATTGGTGAAAACGGATCAGAAATGGGGGAGATATAATTCATTGATTACACGATACTACGGTATTGTATATTCGTGTACACATAAAGTATTGCATACTTCAACAAATCATATATTCTTCATTTCTCATCTGTTTTCACCCTTTTTTCATTCTTCTTTATTTTTATTGCTCTTTCTTCTAATTATGATATCCGAAAGCTCTTGAGATAATATCTAATAAAATATTAAAAATCCATGATAGTATTATATACTTTAACGAATTATATCTTTCATTTTTATCCATTTTTGCCCATTATTTTTTTGTTATTCTTTATTTTTACTATTCTTTCTTCTAATGTTTATATCATAAGGATCTTGAGATAATATCTAATAAATTATAAAAAAAATCTATGATAAATAACTTCTGGTGTCTCAACAAAGTAGACTATTACTATAAAAAGAAAGAGAAAAAAAATAAAGAAGAACGCAAAAAAAATTAGTTAAAATGGATAAGCAATAAGAGAGATATTAATCCTTAAAGTATGTCCCAAAAAAATATATACACACTAATATCATGTAATATGAAGTACATAATAGCACAACTATCGTGTAATCGATGACACGATAGCCCTATCTAACATGCCATAACGTCTACTCGTATTATATAATCGAGTAAACGATAACATTTACACGATAGCAGTTCTATTTTGTACTCGATTACACGATAGCACTGCTATCGTGTACTCGATTGACCATTTTTTGGGGACATACTTTAATGAGTCATAAATCCCTTATTTCTTATCCATTTTTTCTATTTTTTTTGTTCTTCTTTATTTATCCTTCTCTTTCTTCTCATGATGACAACCTAACTATGTAGAGACATCGTGTGCTATTTATTATGAATTTTTCTTTATTTTATTAGATATTATCTTAAGATCCTTCGAATATCATCATTGGAAGAAAGAATAATAAAATAAAGAAAAACGAAAAAATAATGGGCAAAAATGGATCTGAAGTGAAGGAGATATGATTTGTTGAAGTATGCAAAAACTATCATGTGCACACGAATACATGATAGACAGACAGGGGTATTTGTGTACTAATGATAGTATTGCATATTTAACCAATCATATCTCCTTAATATCTGATCCATTTTCATCCATTATTTTTTTTGTTCTTCTTTATTTTTACTCATCTTTCTTTTAATAATGATATTCGAAGGATCTTGAGATAATATCTAAAAAAATATAGAAAAATCAACGATAAATAGTTTGTAGTTTCTCAACATAGTTAGGTTATCATCATGAGAATAAAGACGATGAAAAATAAAGAAGAATGAAAAAAAATTACAAAAACGGATAAAAAATGAGGGAAAAATAACTCGTTAAAGTATGCTAAAAAAAAACTATCCTATCGTATAATCGAGTACACGACTGCTATCATGTAATCGATGACACGATGCCAATGTACATGATGACATGATAGATAGGGCTATCCTGTCATCGAT
The DNA here is from genome assembly GCA_039654745.1 of Houttuynia cordata. Classification (NCBI taxonomy): domain Eukaryota; kingdom Viridiplantae; phylum Streptophyta; class Magnoliopsida; order Piperales; family Saururaceae; genus Houttuynia; species Houttuynia cordata. Next base: position 52,455,401 of record CM077502.1, on the reverse strand, counting down.
TACACAATAGCAGTGCTTATGCCATATAACCTTGTTTCGAAACCTAATCTTCCCATTTTGCCCTCCTGAACCCTAACCCTAAACCTTTTTCTATATTACCTTCTTTGCAGGTTTTATACTTCAACGAATCATATCCCCTTCACGATAGAAAGCTATCGTGTACTCATTACAACTATATGTGTAATCACCCATTTTTTTGGGGGCATACTTTAACGAGTAATATCTCTAATTTTTTTATCCGTTTTCGCCCATTCTTTTCTCGTTCTTTTTTATTTTTACCGCGCTTTCTTATAATGATGATATCATACAAATTTTGAGATAATATCTGTAGCAACTGTAAATTTTATATTAATAAAGTAGAATTTTATTGCTCAAAGGGAGTAATTTTGAATTCTAGAAAACTCATTAAAAATAAAAATTTTAATTTTTTCCGTCAGACCGATCGATCGCGTTTATGATAGATCGATCGAGAGACGATCGATCGCGTATACGGACCGATCGATCGCCGTTAATTTCATGATTTTTGAGGCAAATCCGTTGGGGAACCTCTTGGGCTGATTTTGGGGGATCTTTAGAGGACGTGTCTTACCTAATTAGCTCTAATCAACGGATCTAAATCTTGGTAAGTATTTCAAATTTAAAAACCCTAATTAATAGCTAATTGACAATCTATTTAAATGGAGAATTAGTAATGGCAAAGAATTAGATTTTTTTTGGGAGATTGTGAACGTGATTGGGATGAGATTATGCCCTTTTCCATATGAATGAAGGATGCCATATGTCAAGGAAATAAATTAGGATAATTGTCTTCAATTAAGATAATTACTTGAAATCGGTTTGGTAACTAAGCGATTTGGTCAAAGATACTTACCAACCGAGGTGTATAACTGTTGGGATGGATTGATCACGTCCCTAACTGAGAGATTCACCCTTATTCTTGTGGATAATGGCCCTTGGATGAGAGTTTGATCAACGGTGGAGGTTTTCCCTAGAGATTAAAGCTTTTTCTATTTAAACCCTCCATAAGAGAGACCGGCACCCTTTTTGGTGAGCCATGGGAGTCGTGCCAACAAGAGGGCAGAGCAGCCAGCCTCCTCCTCTGTTCATTCAAGGTAGTGGTGTGTCTATTGGTGGTTTTCGTGGTGCTTTCGCGAAGAAGAAGGGTCTCAAGATCGAGTAGAAACCGATTTACGAGCATTAGGTATCGGTTTCCACAAGGTAGGATAATCTTTTACCACAATTTATTTTCTCTATTTTTTTTTGTATAATCATGAGTGAATGGTTGCTGATATTTGGCTTATACCACGTTTCTATTGTATGTTATTGTTATATGCTATATCGTTACATACCTTGTTTAAGGGAGATATCATATTCGGTATGTTGCATGCCTAGTTCTTCTCATCTTAGCTTCTAGTTAGACATCCCCACCTTTTCTATTGTGTAAAGATATAATCTTTAATGCATGAAGATGATATTGAATGTCTGTCCATAATTTATTGTCCCTTTTTAATGATGATTGTACACTACGTTGGATTAAATGTAACCGTTAACCTAAGGTAAACATTTATCGGGATGATTCCTTGTGTTACTCCTTTAAAATATAGATAAAAACTATAATTAAAGCTCTGATTTTTTAAAGTCGTAATCTTAAAGTCAGGGTCCAGCATGATAGAATGTTTTTATGTCTAAGTTTAGGTGTCCTAATTATGATTACATGAGACTATCATACTAGAATGCATGTTAGCAAATCAAGTAATGTATCTAAGTACATACCATGCTAAATAATGAATTAATTAGCACAAAATCTATAAGATTCTCTCTCTGTCATACCAAATGAGGTCTGACATCATGTCAGTACGTCCCTGTTCACAATAGTGTTCGGGAATACATGGCACATTTGGTATGATGTGAACAATGGATTAAGTGGAGAGAATCACTAATCGGGTTATGAATTTGTAGCAGAAAATGAATTAAATCAACAAATTTCGAAACCATTTGGGTTCTGTAAAAATTGTTAGGATTGTCATGATAATGTCAGAAAGGATCATTAATGAATTAATCAAGTATGTATCATTAGTTAATTAATATAACTTAAGTTAATTGTTCTCGGCCAGGACTAGTCCTGCACTGACGAATCCTAATCAGAAAATGATAACTAATTGTAAAAAAATCTAAAAATTATGCCGTCTATCAGGTTGTAAATTAGACTCCCATGACTACTTGTAATAAAAATTTCAGAGGTTGATTCGCTCTGTACAAGAAGTGGTGATCGTTTGAATTGGACTGTTCTGTTTGGGATAGAACAATGTTTTTGGTTCTAAAAACCCTAAACCATAATATTACTATTAATTATGGATTAAGATAGTATTTAAAACACTAATTAAATGTGATAAGACCTCTAGGACCTTTGTAATAGTAATTATAAAAATTTACTTTTGGGTCTTAGAGCTGAGAACATCTGTCCGTAATTAATCGTCCTTTGTGTCTCTTATCTTGAACGATCCTTGGTTCAAGAGGCCTCATTGCTTGACATGTATTCAATGCCTATGATATGATCTATTATGGGCATGTCATTCAATTGTTTCAGTGTCGGGGATTGTCGACTCTAGGGCTAGGTACGGTGAACATGGCAGAGCGTGATCTTTGGTGAATCTTGGGGCGTGTCTCGTTGATGAGTCATTTTGTCGTGTCACAGTTGAGTTATAGACTCAATCGTTTTAAGATATTGACCACTCCTTTTTGAGTCAATTCAAGTTATGTCCGAACTTGGTCTTACACTCCTACGAAGAGTCAAATTTAGAAAGTCATGTTTCAAGCCTCTTAATGAGACGGCTCAGATGTATTCAGTGTCAATCGGTTGAAATATATGTTTCTCCGCTAAGAGTTACTTATGAGAACTCTTAGTTGGAATCATAGTATGCTCACGAGCCATAGCTAGACCCATGGTGGTCTCAGATTTATTGAACCTCTGTAGTTCAGCCGATGATGGCAATCTCGTGCGCTTTAGATTGTATGACATTACGGAAGGTCTGCAATCTCCGCCCTTTGTGCCCGTAAGCACCGATGGAGCCAGCATCCCTAGACGCATGGCCGGGTTCCTCTGTAGAACCTCTAGGATGTTCTGCTATTGATGTCCATCGGAGAAGTGGACAAAGCTGAGAGCAGAAATTGTTATCTCCAACCCTTTGGATGTGTAGAGCATATACTCTTGTGACATCTCCTTACTCTCTGTAAGTTTGGAATTTTATATATTGATTTTATCCTTCCTTGACCTTTGAGAGTCTCAGATGATGATTAAGCGAACTGCATAATGGCTGATCCTGAGTCTATTTGTACTTGTCTTCAATCTTTGAATCTTTTAGCATTTGAATTATTATTCCATTGTGGGTTTTCTTGTATCCTTCTGGGTATTTCCTATGGAATACTCATGCATCCTTTGATGCAGGGATTAAGATGGAATAGAAGTGATCAGCTATTACTTTTGGTGATGTTGGGCGCTGAAGTCAGAAGACAAGTTACTTTTAATTTATTGTTTATGTTGATGATTGTGGAACTTGCGGCCTGTGTGCCATTTTATTTGTTAATTGTGGAGACTTGTCGAATAATGTAATAATTAAATTAGACTTCATTTTGTTATTCTATCTCTTGTATGTGGATATGGTTTAAGTCTTATCGATCCAGTATAACCCAAGCATGTAAATGGGTATGTGATGATTCGAGTATTCAGTCTGTCCCAGATTCCTACCCTCATAACCTTAATTGGATTATCGCTTCCGCGCAGATTGGGGTTGTGAAAATTTGGGGTGTGACAATATCTAATAAAATATAAAAAAATACATGATAAATAGAATGTGGTATTTCAACACAATTAAGCTATCATTATGAGAATAAATATGAAGAAAAATAAAGAAGAATGCAGAAAGAATGGATGAAAAAGGATAAAAAATGAGAGAGATAGGACTCGTTAAAATATGTCCCAAAAAAAGGGCGATTGATTACACAATAACAGTAGTATATGGTGTAATCAATAGCACAATAACAGTAGTATATGGTGTAATTAGTGGCACAATAACCCTATCTATAGTGCCATCGTGTACACGATAGCCCCTTCTATCGTGTCATCTTGTACACTGGTATTGTGTCATTGTGTTATCATGTAATCGCCAATTTTTTTAGGACATACTTTAATGATTTATATTTCTCATTTGTTATCCATTTTCGCTCATTCTTTTTGCGTTCTTCTTCATTTACTTTCCTCTTTATTCTCATGATGATAGTCTAACTATGTTAAAATACCACATGCTATTTAATGTGTATTTTTTATATTTGATTAGATATTATCCTAAGATCATTAGGATATCATCATTAGAAGAAAGCGCAACAAAAATGAAGAAGAACAAAAAAAGTTGGTGAAAACGGATAAGAAATGAAGGAGATATGACTTATTAAAGTATGTTGCCAAAAAAATGGGCAATTACACGATAGCACAACGACACGATACCAATGTACACGATGACAAGATAGACAGGGGTATCGTGTCATTGATTACACGATATACTACTATTAATATCGTGTAATCAATCACCCTTTTTTGGACATATTTTAACGAGTCCTATCTCTTTAATTTCTTATCTGTTTTCATCCTTTTTTTGCGTTCTTCTTTATTTTTCTTCCTCTTTGTTCTCATAATGATAACTTAACTATGTTAAAATACCATATGCTATTTATCATGTATTTTTTATATTTTATTTGATATTATATTAAGATTCTTAAGAGATCATCATTATAAGAAAGCGCAATAAAAATAAAGAAGAGCGAAAAAAGAATAGGCAAAAATGGATGAGAAATGAGAGATATTATTCGTTAAAGTATGTCTCCAAAAAATGGGCGGTTACACATATAGTTGTAATGAGTACATGTTAGCATTTCTATCTTGAGGAGATATAATTCGTTGAAGTGTAAAACCTAAAATCAAGGTAATATGGAAAATGTTTAGGGTTAGGGTCAGGAGGGCAAAATGGGAAGATCAGGTCCTAAAACCAGGTTATATTGCATGAGCTCGAAAAAAATCAAGTAATATGGCAATTCAGGCTCATTAGCTAGGTAATATGGAAAACATCCTGTTATGATGTTATTCCATTCCCATGTATCTCATCCAATGGGGGTCCGCATGTTTTCACCAATAAACTCCTATATATAGACACAAGTATTAGTACTAGTCATCCTGCTGCAATGGAAGTCACCAAGGTGCTAGCCCTTCTCCTCTCGGCCACATTGTTCGTAGTCTCACAGGCCAACCACGAGGATGCCGTCGTGCCTTTGTCCATCATCCACCCTCTCTGGCCCAAGGCAGTGGTAGGCCACCACCGTGCCCTTGGCATCTCATGCAAGCGCTAGATGTTGGCGATGGAGACTAACAACATCCACAACTGGGTCACCGTGCCCTTGTCTTGCGAGTCCTATATTTTATTAGATATTATCTTAAGATTTTTAGGATATCATCAGTAGAAGAAAAAACAGTAAAAATAAATATAATAACAAAAAAAGAATAGACAAAAATGGATAAGAATTGAGGGAGATATGACTTGTTAAAGTATATCTTTAAAAAATGGGCGATTACATAGATAGTTGTAATGAGTACACGATAGCATTTATGTCATGTAATTGAGTATACGATGTTATTGTGTAATCAATGATACGATATCAGTGTATGCGATGACACGATAGACAAGGCTATCATGTAGACCCTATCATTGATTATACGATAGCACTCACCAATTTTTTTTACATACTATAGCAAGTCACATCTCCTTAATTTTTTATCTATTTTTACCCAATTTTTGTATTTTTATATTTTTTTCCTCTTTCTTTTCGTGATGGGCTAAGGCTAAGTATGTTGAGACATCATATGTTATTTATCGTATATTTTTTTTATATTCTATTAGATATTATCTTAAGATCTTTAAGATTCATTATTAGAGGAAAAATTAGGAAAAGTAAAGAATAACGTAAAATAATAGATGAAAATATATTAAAAATAAATGAGATATGATTTGTTGAAGTTTGGTATACGATATAAGTAAAATCAGGTTGAGATTTAAGATGAGGGTTCGTGAGGGCAAAATAAGAAAATCAGGTCCCAAAAAACAGTATGTGGCTCGGAATCAAATATTCCCGTATCTGATATGATGTTTCCATTCCCACGTGTCTCATCCAGTGGGGGTCCGCATCCAGTTTCCAACCGAAACAAGACCTCTTTTCACCAATAAACTCCTATATATAGACACAAGTATTTGTAGTTTAGTACTAGTCCTCCTGCAGCAATGGAAGTCACCAAGGTGCTAGCCCTTCTCCTCTCGGCCACATTGTTCGCAGACTCACAGGCCAACCACGAAGATGCCGCCGTGCCTATGTCCATCATCCACCCTCTCCGGCCCAAGGCTGCGGTAGGCCACCACCGTGCCCTCGGCATCTCCTGCGAGAGCTGGAGGCTGGCGGTAGAGACCAACAACATCCACAACTGGGTCACCGTGCCATTGTCTTGCGAGTCCTACGTGGGCCACTACATGCTCGGCGACCACTACCTCTGGGACTCCAGATTTGTGTCCGAGGTAGCTGCAAAGTATGCAGCGGGGCTCAACCTCACGGACGACGGCAAGGACGTGTGGGTGTTTGACATCGACGAGACCACACTCTCCAATTTGCCTTACTACGCCAAACATGGATTTGGGTGAGGAGTTCTTCATCTCTTTTTTTCTCTTCTTTTCTATCTTCACACTACAGTGACTAGGTGGGAGCGTTTTTAACGTTATCAAAACCACCGTTCACGAGAAGAACATCTCCAAATTCCTTTTTAGAGATCATGTATGATAGTTCGTGATCCATATGAACTACGAGACAAGGCAATAAAGCCGGTAACATAAATTATTGAACCCCATGCCGGCTGCCTGCAATACTTTGTCCAATAGACCCAATCTCAATGTAGATTTGCAGTTTGGCGTCGCTGATTGGTCAACACACTCTACTTTAATCATTTGTCCCATCAGGTGGCAAATAGTCTACAGATTTCCTCTTTTAGCTATTTCCGCGTTATTAGAGCTATTGCTGTCTTCCCTAAAAGCAAATAAAATATGCTTCTAAAAGATAAATGCCCCCCTATATCTAAGCTTAGCTTAGCTTACCTAAATCAAAAGATTAGCTCCATTGTTACTCTCATTAGAAAAAGATGATCACTGGGTAGGATCAAAAGCATTCCTGTCAACCTGATGAACGACTGTTGTGCTAGTGGAGAGACTGGCTGTTCCTGTTTCGTGAACACATGGAAAGGAAGAAATTAGTACTTGTCTGAGAAACTATGACAAAGCTTAATTCATCAGTGCAGATTAATGAAATTATCTTTATTCGGCATTTTCTTTGATGATGAAAATTTCTCGTTGTCAATGAATGATTCAGGTCCACGCCTTTCAATAGTACGTCGTTCAACGAATGGGTTTACACGGGGAAAGCCCCTGCTCTGCCAGAGAGCTTGAAACTGTACAAGAGGCTCCTAGCATTGGGTATCAAGGTCATCTTCTTAACAGGCAGAGCGGAATCACAAAGGGAGATTACGGCCAAGAACCTCAAGATGGCCGGATATCACACTTGGGAGAAGCTCTTGCTCAAGTAATGAATGAATTCACTGGCACGCACTAACTTATAGTTTTGGTTTTCGACCAATTGATTAGCCTTATGATTCAGTTTCCAATATGAGCTGTTCTTGTTTGCAGGGGAGCCAACGAATCTAGCAAAGCTGTGCCGTACAAATCTGGGCAGCGGACGAAGCTTGTAGCTGATGGGTTCCGGATTGTTGGAAACTGCGGTGATCAGTGGACAGACATTCTCGGACCAAACAAGGGTAGCCGCACCTTCAAGATGCCCGACCCTATGTACTACATTGCTTAAATAAGCAAGAATTTGTGCCCATCATCCTCTGCGTGGCGTTTATTCCTGTTTAATTTTGCTATTGTACCCTATCAAGTCATTTGAGGCTCCTAAATAAGATGTCAATGAGGGCTTTGTTTTCGGTCCACCTTTCCTTCCACCAGGATCTCCGATTATGAGCTCACAAGCCAGAGTCCATTTCTTGAATGAGAGAACTTCGATTATCTTCTTCTATAAATTGGATGAGCCGCGATGTCTGATGACCATTGAAAGCTACCCGTTCACCTAACAAAGAATCATTTTCGAATAATTCTATATCATGAGATTTGACATTATATTACAAGTGTGAGTGTTTCATTAATCAAATACATTCATGATCTGCTACAAATGGAATTCTGATGATTAATTTTTAACATGACACTTCTTTGAAAAATGGTTTTCATTGGCATTCAACCATTGTGACAAAATTTTCCATTTTTCTACGAATCTTCCTTGAATGTCTCTCAATTTGGTGAACTGTTGGATTTCAAAGAATTACGGTGCTTTTTTAACCCGTTCTCTAATTTGATAAAAGAAACTTGTGCCTGTATTTTTAGACAAATTGCAAACGTGGGTTGACTCTTTCGGGACCACGGCGGGCCTCACATCACTCCTGCCCCGACAAGTACATAGTATTTTGGAACGGAGGAAGTATCATTTTCCCGTTTCCCGCCCGCCACCCAAGTTCATTTTCCAGTTTCAGTTCTCACACTCAAATCCTGCTCCTTTCTCATCCAGTCCGGCACTCCTCTGTCTCCGTCTCACCACCATGGTCCTGGCCAACCAAGATCACCCGCTTGAACCTCGAGCCCTCGAGGATTTACTGCCGGTAAGCAGGCTTCTCCACGACCGCGAACTACCCTCACAGGGCGGCGGTGCTGAACGTAAAAAAAAGGCCTCTTTGGGGGGGATTCGGGCTCCCCCGGAGCACGTTCATGACCAACGGTAGTGCTGAGCAGCAGCTGCTGCTATGAGGAAGCGTTGGCTGCCGCCAGACAGCCATGGCGGCCGCCGGCGGATAGTCATTTAAAAAAAAAATCCCGCTTTAAGGGATTAAGCTGCCGGCTCGGCCGTACTCATCCCAAAGCCTGCGGCCACGCTCTTCATGGAGTTTGACTGCTTCCGCTGCGACCCACCGGGGGTCTTGCTTTCCGAGATGCTACCGCCGGTCTGCCGGTGGCGACGCTTCCAGTTAATAAAAAGAGGCCCTTTTAGGGATGCCAGCGGCTCCGCCATGCATTTAAGACAGTGCGGGCCTGCAGCCCCACCGCTCACGGCCCTAGCAAACGAGCGGTGGCGCTTTAGGATAAAGAAAGAGCAGCTCTCCGCCGTCTCCGTGCAGATGTTTCTTTGCGGCGGCAGGGGATTCGCTCCCCGGACTAGATGAGGCCGCCATCTAAGCCGTTGTGGCCAGACAGCCTCTTCTAGGCATTCGGCGGCCATCGGACGCGGTGGCGGTGCCTCTCATCCTTCCCCGTCCCAGTCCCTCGCCTTCCTCCTTGCATCCCCGTCTTCAAAATAGGGTCGGAATTCGTTAGGAAAGTGAATGCAGTGGCAGTGTCCATGTCATCCCGTGGATGAAGTCGTGGGAAACCTAACGTAGAGGAACCATTTTTAAAAAGTCCGCACTGATGCTCCTCCGGTGTCTCCTCCCAGATTGCCTTACGACTTTTTTCACTCACATAATGTGTTAAATCATGTTAAAGAATCCAATGGACACGCTTTCGCAATTTTTTGAAAAAGTGGAATATAAACTAAGTAGATCAAATTATACGTTAATTGTGCACCGTCGATCTCTCGCATTGGCTACAGGCGAAGTTTCACCTTTTCTGCCGAAAGAAAATGCCAATCATTAGAATATTATCCTGGGGGCCTTGGCAACATTTGTCGTATATTTCCTTTCTCCTTAAGAATAGTTAATTTATTTTTTTACTGTAAACGTGATTCAGATGAGGTTGAACAACCATTCCTTCTTCTTTACATTATCTTAACATTTCTCCTAATATTAATCATGTTTTGTAGGTTTTCTAGCCTTAACACGTGATATCTTTGGCTACTTTGGAAAAATTTAATCGTCAAAGCTAACAGTAATTATTTTGGAAGCAACGATAAAATGACGAGTCAAAAAGCCAGACAGGCTATAGTTCGCTAAAGATGAAGATGATTAAAGCATGTCTAACATGACTTTCTGCCACCTATAAATGGGGTAAAATGACCAACTATCATAGGGTTTTGATAGAGAAAAAAGCGATCATAGTTAAAATGTTCGTAAAAAAACAAAAAATTACAAATCCACTCAGGTGTCTAGATTTGTCAACATGCATGTGCCCCTAAGTGGAGGGTTGAATGATATGGGCCCTACAGGCTAATAAATTTAACTCATTTTCAAATGCTGCCAAGGTATTTTGGACAATGGTAAGTTGAGGGTGGAATGATATATTACAGGCCAATAAATTTAACTCGTTTTCAAATGCCGGGATGTTTTAGACAGATAGAGTACACAGTAAAGCATATGGAAAAAATTTTTGCCCTCCAACGACTATCCTCCGGTACATACTCCACTTCATAGGACCCGTGGATCGCGCTAAGATCGATGGCACAAACACTATGCATATGCGCTCCAACAAAGAACAACTTTATGCTAAAGTGCACATACCTAATATGTGCGCCATCGATGTTGGTGACCCGTTCAGTGGAGGATATCCTTGGGGATACAAGTGGGAGGATAGATCGTGGGGCCATGGGTGGGGTTTAAGTGCATAGTTTGGGAATTATGAGTATCTAGCTTTTAGTAATAATAATTCATTCACCATGTCTCCTCCCGACAATCAGCAAAAAAGTCTCTTTCCAACTGGGCTCTAGTTTCTGGGCCCTAGAGAAGTCCTTTTGTCCAGCAAAAGAAAGAAAGAAAGAAGATTACATCTTTTTACACAATGCAATTGGCTTGCACCGTGTCAATTCCCACCTGGGCTGTAAGTGCCGGGCCTTTTAATGTAACTCATGATTAGGCCCAACTGATGGACAAGATTCCTTCTCCGTTCTTCAATATACTCCCCCATTCGATACTGATTGTCTGCATTCGATAAAACTTGTCCCATATTTATTATGTTATTTCATTAAATCTTTTTTTTTGGTTAATGTGGATGTTCAATACACATCTCGCTGCAAATCCCCTTGGGTACGTGTACAAGTTCTCCACATCAAATGCACACCATCCTCCTCTATCACTAAATCAAGTACAACGGATTAGTAAATGGGGTAAGAAGGTTAAGAAGTTGGCTTCCTTAACAATCATTTTTTTCCGATTGTCCACAACTAATATGGGGCAAAGGGAGTATATGACAAGCCTCCTAGTTTTTTAAAAGCAATTCCAGCATGCAGACAGCTAAAGAGCTACTCTAATTATCCACCTATTTTGTTTCTTTACTTGATCCTTTGTTGGAGGTCCATGTCCATGACCAGAATGTCGTCTTTAGGGGCCGTTTGGATCGCGAAAAATCCAAAACATCCACAGTGAAAAATCCACTTTCACTATTCATTTTCGGAATTTTCACTGTGGATGTTGAACACCTCTATTCCCCCTTTGTCGGTGGAGGTCCATGTCTATGACCAAAATGTCGTCTTTATCTAATTCCCATCTACATTCCCACAATTTTGAGCCTTCTATGATACTGTAAGATTGAGTAGCGAGTTGCTTTTGGACTTCGGTCCAGCAATGATAAAACAAAGCTGAAGAGGCCACACAGGCCTAGTTGATGAAATATGAGCCGATTAGCAAGGAGACTTAGGGGCCGTTTGGGGCGTGATTATTGCAAAAATATCCAGACTGGATATTGGATATATACTGTAGCATCCATGTGGATTTTTACATCCAGCTGAAACACCTCTTGGATATATAAAATATCCAGATGCTACAGTATAGCAAAACATCCCATCTGGATGTTTTGCTTTTAATCACGCCCCAAACGGCCCCTTAATCAGATGACGAAGCTTCGCCTGCCTAATCGCTGATGAAGCATGTGTATGAACTGTGCACTAATGGGTGCGTTGTCCATATCCCTTAATCGAGGGGGTGTGAAGCTTCACCAGCTGATTCCTCCTCAACATGAAGCTCCTCCCACTTCAAGTGGATATGGTAGGAGGTCTAGCTTACACTCCATCCATCAAATTGATTTTGCATCCCTCTTTTAGCGATCTTACCACAATTAGTGCATTTTATAAGAAGAGCTTCTACAGCACTGAGCAACGCTATAAAAGTAAGCCTTCAGTGAAACAGAGGGAAAGCAATACCAAGCTTTAGAACTTATGACTGTAGATCGTTTTATCTGCAAAAGGATGGTTTCTGATATAGTATGAAAAGCATTTGAAGTTTGACCTTAGATCTTTCATTGGGCAGAAGTGAGCCAAAGATCAAGAACTAAGGAGGCCGACTACATTTTCAACTTGATGAAAAGTGCTTTGACGACTTTGATACTATCATACTAGATCATTAACATTTGAACTCATTTTAACTGATGACGTGCTGTGACATTCCAATTGTTATGAAGACCTTACCCCGATTGACTGACGTGTTTCATTAAGAGAAAGAACAGGACTATGTTATTAACGCATCTCTGTATACCATATTTCACGGAAAATAATAAAGGGAATTTAGCAAGCTGTTCGCTAGCATACTTTGAACTGCAGAATCTGAAGTCTAATAGAGTCACAAGTTCATCTGCATAATGCCAACTTAGCTAGGAAGTAGTAATACGCAGGAAAGCAGTACTAATACTGAACTTACTTTACTGCAGGTAATGCAGGACATGAGGACATATATACAAGTTTACGTGTTTGTATCTGTAACCTTATTGAAATTCATATAGGTTGAATGATGAAACCAGAAACCTCTCAACTTGGAGAGGTTGGAGCCTTGGTGGCTGGCACAAGCCACGGAGGCCAGGCGAGGAGGGGGTTGGGAGGTAGATACGAGGTAAGTACGCGGGGTGCACTCAACTTTGGGAGTCAATGTTTGAGGGACTCTCCTTGCTACCTAAGGAAAGCCCTTACGCGGGGTCCGTACCCCAGTTGCCTCTCTACGCGCAGGACTATTTTTCTTGCTCTCCGCGAACTCTTTCGTCATTCCCCATGCCTTTATAACCACGGAATTGTCACCCCGTCTTGGCTCTAGGAAAAAGTATCCTGCGCAAAACACAAAAAAAAAATCAGATAAATTGCCACCAAGGCTCTTCCTCTCCTTTGCTTTCCCCCAACTCTCGCCAGGGCTCGCTGATCGCTGGATCGGTCCCTCGATCGGCCTTCGGCTTCCTCTCACCTCCTGCGGATTCATCCTCTCTGCGCTTCCCTCGAGCGGATTGAGTTGTCTCGAATAGTATTCGAAACTGTAATTATTTGATTCATTTCAAAGGTATGTTGTGTGCTTCTCGATTTCGTTGATTTCTTTGAATCGGCTATGTGGGATTTGAATTAATGTTGGTGTAGGTTTGATCATAAAAATCTCGTCTTCGGATTGCAGAGGTCAGGGATTCAAAGGGGAGCAACCATGTTTACGAGAATTTTTGGTAAACCTAAGCAGGAAACAAATCCTCTTGCCACTTTAGACAAATTGAATGAGGTATTATTGAGCTCCCTTTTTGTAAAATTTTTGTTCCTTTGTAATTAATTGATGCGTTTTTAAGTTTATATCCGGGTTTGATATAGTTGGAAGCAGTGTGTTATCTTGTGCTTTTCTGATCGATCCTTTTAAAATTAGTTTTAGGTTAAAATCGGCAGTTCGTCCTCTGTAGAGTATTTAACACCTGGGCATTGGAAACCAGATGATCTCCGGAGGAAATTAACATGCTTATGTTGCTCCAAGTTTTGCTACCCGTCTAGTAATATGTTTTCTATGGTGCTGAATGTTATGAAGTATACTGTATTTTGAACCAGTTTTGGTAGAGGCTATGATTGAACTAACAATTCTGTTGTGACAAATACAAAAGGAGATTTTGATGCTCAGATTTAAATCATAATTTATTTTATGAGCATAAAATTGTAGCTTTATGTTGCATTGTATACCAGTAATGCACATTTGCATTTGTTATCTACAAATGTTCTTTGGTTTCTAATGTCCAACCTTAGTCTTTTATTCATGCCCATTAACTATATGCAGACTCTTGAAATGCTTGAAAAGAAGGAGAAAGTCCTTCTTAAAAAGGCCGCTGCCGAAGTTGAAAAGGCCAAAGAATACACCAGAGCAAAGAATAAAAGGGGTATGCTTTAGTATTTTTTATCTGTTTCCGGTTCTTTTTCTTTTTTTGTATTTAATAACAGTCTTTCCAAAACGAGCTTTTCTTTACTGCTATTAGACATGCAAAATGCCTGTGGGGTTTGAAAATTTATTTCAATGGGCTAGTAATCCATACTCGGTGGGATTCATCACAGTGATGGTTATGTAATGTCTTCAATTTTGATATGATTAAGGCCTCTAGGCAAAGGTGCCTTGCATATTGGTACAAGCTCAAATACTGTCATTTCTTGTTAGATGGAGATGATTAGCCTGCAGGAATGCTATTATGCCTGGATATCAGCTATCATAAGAAGTGGCTATTTGTACCTGTTTTAGTTACATTCATGTGCACTTTAGTTAGTCTCGATGTTAAGCTTTTCAATAAGCCTTTGATTGTTTTGTTATTTTTATTATTAATTTGTAGCTGCTATACAATGTCTTAAGAGAAAGAAACTGTACGAACAACAAGTTGAGCAACTTGGAAATTTTCAGTTGCGCATCCATGATCAGGTAATTTTCCATTTCCAAGTCTCGATTTTAAATTAACTTTCACTGTAATTAAGATTCATGAATTAGCTGGCAAATTTGGTAGTATGTTCAATGGCTTATGCTTGTTTCTTATGTCTCAGATGATATTGCTGGAAGGTGCAAAAGCTACAACCGAAACTGTAGATGCATTGAGGACAGGAGCTTCTGCAATGAAAGCTATGCAGAAAGCAACGTGAGTAGCTGGACATATTGATATAGTTACTTTTAAATTTTCTGAATACCCCTCTCCCATTTTTGTTTTCGTTTACTGTTTGATGCGTTTATTGGATGTTTTAAATTAGTACATATGAGCTATTCCTAATATTGAATTCCTTCACTGTTTTTCTGGAATTAGGTAGGCATTTTATGAAACTGAAATTTTGGACATGTGTAGGGTAATGATATGCAAATATGCAATATTTCAGAGAACGAAAAGAATAATACAGATCAAAATAAACAAATGATTTACTTTTTATGCATCATGTTTCAGTACAACTTCATCTTGTCTGATGATTCTTCATTGGTTTTGAGCTATTGGTCCTGTCTGTATCTCTTATGCATTGCTAATTTTGCATTTGTCGAACATCCTTTTATTTTATTTTACATTTTCTTTTTCGACGGTCAGTCGTGATTTCTCTTTGCACTTATCTCATTAACTTAGTTACATGTTTTCGTGAACACATTTTGTAAGGTCGTTGGTACTACATTTACCTTCCTTTGTGCTTGTTTTTATCTGAAAAAGCTTTTCTTTTAAGGATAATATATGTAGAATGTAGATTGATGAAGGGGATAATTTATAATAGCTACTTGAGGGTAGCAGTTGGTATATATGCTGAACTAGATTAGTGTCTCGTATGGCAGACTAAGACATCTAAGATTTAATTCTGAAATGGTTATTGATGTTCTCTTTACATCATCAATGGCCTGTGTCTTGTGTCGTATATCCACTCTTTGATAAGCTCCTACGTCTCTGTTGGTAGCATCTCATTGTATTTCTTCATCCCATATTTGGTGCAGAAATATTGATGATGTGGACAAGACTATGGATGAGATCAATGAGCAGACTGAAAATATGAAGCAGATCCAGGAAGCACTATCGACTCCCATTGGTTCTGCAGCTGATTTTGATGAGGTAGTGAGCCCCCGCAAGCAGTTAACCATCCTTGTTACCTCATTCTTTTTTGACCAACAAAATTTAACTTTTGAAAAATTGTAGGACGAACTTGAAGCTGAGCTTGAGGAGTTGGAGGGTGCTGAGTTGGAAGAACAGCTTCTACAGCCTGCCACCACTGCTCCTGCAACGGTACCATATGTTCCAGCTGGTAGACAGCCAACACGCCCCGCACCCCAAAAGAATACCGAGGAGGAAGATGAGCTCGCAGCATTGCAGGCAGAAATGGCCCTGTAATCGGGTGAGCTTACCTTCTAGATGTACCATTAGATGTGGCCACTTTTCTTTTTACCTATCGGAGTGTTAGTTTCAGGCTGATACAAGTTTGTGCAGATATTCTCATTGGCTACTGGTAAAAACGTCATGTAAAGATTGTTTATCTTCTGCAAAATTGGTTGCTTATGCCCGCTTTTCTTCGCCCCGACATATAATACATTCTTAGTGTGTATACTCCTTTAAGATGATGTGGCAGGATAATAACTGCTATCGAGCCTTTATGTTTTATGGTCTTGTAACTTGTTGGTCTACATTAAAGGTTTTATTTTGAACTCAATTCAAGATATCCTCAGAAAAAATCCTGATTTGTGCAAAGCCTTTCCGATCTTTTACAATGGACCAGTCTAGCCTGACCAATTTGGTCACAAAAATTTGTGGACCACCGCCCAGATTTTGCACGTCAACAGAGGGGAGGGAAGAAAGGGCTGAATAGAAGGAAAAATTATAATTTTTCCTTAGATTCTTGGGTCCCCCCTCCATGTCCTTTGGTTTTGCAATCTGGTCATATATTTTGGTTAGGAAAATATTTTCCATTTCCTTTTACAATTTGCAACTCTGGCATATTTAAATTTTCTTCCACTGTTGATATTCAAGTTTCAACAGTAAAATGCATTATCTTAATGCGAGCTATCCTGAACTGGGAGTTCCATTCTGATAAAAGTACATAGGGAGCCCCGACTCCCATCCAGCTTTTAAAACCAGGAAAGGCTATATCAGATCTACGGGTCGTTTGGTGCGTGAAAAAAATTAAAACATCCAGTGGATGTTTCACTTTCACTATTCATTTCTTATTTTTTTCTCCTCAGGACGTGTTTTAGACATTTACAGTGAAAAATCTAGAAATAAATAGTAAAAGTGAATTTTTCACTGTAGATGTTTTGGATTAATCACGAACCAAACGGCCCCTACATAAGCGGAGATTAGAGGGTTGGCTGGAAGGACCGTAAGCATTTTTCAATGATATAAGTATCATTATCCGTTCACCTTCTAAATCTTATCAAGCTGCATAGTCGCTCAGTGAGGAGCTTTTTCCCTGTGTTGTGAAAACGATTGCTGTTTATCAAGTAAGATTTTCATGATGTTCCAATTACCCATCTACCTTCATCCAAAAAAAAAATCTTCTACAACATTCTGTCTAACACGTGAACAATTCACATACAAGAGATTGGAGAGAAGATTATTGCTCAATGATCAAGCCATGGCGGAGAAACCAAAATCATGTTTTTTTTTTCAATCGTTAATGGTGGCAACGCTTTTCTATTTCACACGACATAATGACACATGACTCTCCTGTCGTATCAGACGGGTGCCCGACAAGTGTGGGCTTTGACAGGCCAAGGCCGAGAGGCGCATTGTTCAGAGCCAACCGGAGGAGCTCTGCATCCCCCCTCCCAATCCCACTGCAGGCCGTCCAACCCGCCTGTTGAGCTGACCAGATATCACAAAGCTCTTTCAAATTCCCACGTGATTTTTTTTTGGTACATCAACGCCACCACAGTGATTGGGTATGTAGCAAACTGCCTCCAAGATTGGTCTCGTATGGTTCCGTTTTTTGCTTTTTATTTTTAAGATGTCCAGGTGTGGTTCTTAGAAAAGGATGCCAATTGAACGAGAAACACAATCATCGCAAATAATTAAAGGAACACGAAAGAAAAAAAAATCAAATTACTGCACAGAAATTGAAGATTCGGCAATCCTTACATTGAGATTTAGAATCCGAAGAAAGAGGATTCAACGAAGACAAAACTAACAAAGACAGACAAACATATAATACAATGCCGATGAGAATTCCTTGTTTCCATTGCGTACCTCAGATGTGGCCATCTAGTGAAGGAGATATGTAAAGACCAATGCCGCCATCATCAATACATAAGCTATCCCTTGATCGATAGCCACACCTGCAGATAATCAAACATGAAAGTCAACTTTTTAATTTTTACTCAACAAAATAAAGAATTTACTATACGACATGTAGAGGCTACAAATCGAAGTCTTATACTATTTCAATCAACAAAATAATTAATTGGTATTAGAAAAACGAACCGTCACTAGCCGGAGCAGGTGCCGGGCTCTGGGCATTAACGGCCGGCAAAGCAACAGCAATTGCCACAACAAATAGAACTAGAAGCGAGGAATGCACTCTCCCCAACTCCATGGACCCAAAAAGCAGTCTGAAAAGCGGGCTTCAGGTGCGGACGTGGGTTGCAGAAGGAGAAAGGGAGAGAGAACAGAGAAGATCGATGAGCTGGGACTTTGGGAGTGGCCGGAAACAAAGAAGGCCGGCCATTTAAGTAGAGAGGAGAGGAGGGGGCGCCAGTCTGGCTCAAATGATTTGCTTCAAAGAAATGACCGTTGCCTTGTGTGACCCACGCAGGCTGCATCCGCTTTGCACGCGATTGTTTTGTGAACAATGCTAATTAATTAAGATGCCATGGTCTGGCTCTTAGGCCCCATTGCCACTGTTGCCAGATAGATGCATGTGTGAGTTGGTATTTGCTGGTAGTACAGTTCTTTTTCTTTTCCCTCCCGGACGTCCATTTTGAAATTCAAAAATGGAACAAAATAAATTATGGTGAGGTGTATATAGGGCCCATTAACATGTGCCAGTGCACACCTTGTTGGCATGGGTCGCTCCAGGGGTTTTGAATCGCCCGCCCACCCCTGCTATACGTGAGTTGTTCCATCGCGATCCAACAGTGGGGTGGATATTTACTACTCCCTCTGTTTCAAGCTATTGTGTATATTTGAAAATATTTATTATTCTAAAATACTTCATCTTTCCAAAATTAAAGGAGACTTGGAAAGATTGACCTGAAGTTGGTTCGTAAACGAGCATGCGAGTTGGATAGGATATCAGGGAGAAGAAATCATGTGACTTTTTTGTGGGCTTCATGGTCCAATAAAAATGAATGTACATAGTATTTTGGAATGGAAAGAATATTTTATTTTACACCTCTTTTAGAAAATAAGTTAACCTAAGGGGAGTGTAGACGAAACAACCGACTAAGTACTAAGGGGCCGTTTGGGGCGTGATTATTGCAAAATATCCAGACTGGATATTGGATATATACTGTAGCATCCATGTGGATTTTTACATCCAGCTGAAACACCTCCTGAGGAGTATCAGCTGGATATATAAAATATCCATAGCAAAACATCCTATCTGGATGTTTTACTTTTAATCACGCCCCAAACGGCCCCTAACTATTACTTCCTCTGTCTGAAAAAATAGGTATTGTTTCCTTTTTTGTGTCCAAAAAAATAAGAACAAGTTTGGCTTATTTCTCAGCCACAGAGGACTTTTGACACTCGTAAGTTCATTGTGGCGTCAAGAATTAAATTTTCCACGCTATCTATATCATTGAGGGAAAATATTGTAGACTCTTCCCATGTGAAAAATAACGTCACTGTAGCATAATTCTTCTCCCTAAAAGTAATGGTTGAGCCTATGAAGGCTTGTATAGCTCACAAGATGGGCGAGCCACATGCTCAAGCCCGTGAACCCTTCCTTGTCTTTATCATGGCGAGATTTATGTCAGCATCGGTAGCTAGCAGCGAGCGTAAGCAGTATTATCATTCTCTAGAATGGATACTACTAATTTGGGATTTTGTAAGTTATATTTTGTCATGCCTGAGATTAAGGAACTGCCGCCATTTTATTCCATTTAAGACGACAGTATTAAGGGTTTTTTTTTGGCAACTGCAGCAATAGGATTTTTGGAGAGAACATGTGGGTATTAGATTACTTATTCCGCTTAATGTGCCCGTGGTTGCGCTGGATGCAGTTTTGGGAGGTGGCCGTTGGTTGTTATACCTGTCAAACGCCTTGTTTAGCCAATCATTGCACGTGAAAGGCTGAAGCAAAGAAACTCATTTGGCAGGGCGACAAACCAGACCGATGTCGTTCCACATGTGCCAATTTGGCTGTGCTAAACTAAAATGCTTGTCTAAATGGTATCATCCGTTTTTCAACGAACCATACTGTGGAACAATTACAATCGTAGATAATTACTTCCTCCACTTTTAATAGATACAATCTTTTTAAAAATTCACTAAAACACAAACGAGGAACTTTTGTTAGCCCAGGGATTTGAAGCGCAATGAAGAGATATTATTATTGCTTGGCTGAGATAGTGTGTGTCCATAACCTCAGAACCTTGCAAGTTTGCTTCGCATAATCACTGGCAGACTTTTTTTTGCCCCACTCTGTCATACATTTTTAAAGAAGAAAGGAGCATCCTTGATGTGTAGAACTGTTAGTTTACCTTAACAGAATATTACTCCCTCCGTCCGGAGTTATCGTCACCATAAGGTTTTTCAAAATGAACTAAAAAACCTTTTGGTGATAATAATTCCGGATGGAGTGAGTATAATATTTTCATTTGTAAAATTTCTATAAAAAATGGACAATTTTTTTCTTTCGGTAGGGGTGTCCTACTCCATAGCAACTGTCATCCTAGAGCACCATATGATGCCACCAAACTCCTGCGGGTGGCCAAAAGCGTGGGGATTCAAACTCTGGAACTTCGGTATGGTCTTAGCCATCATACCAACGGTGTTGGCTTATATCGATGCCTTTTGTGCATACGGAGAGATGGACATACTAAGCAAGCAGTTACGAGAGTCACCACAAAAACAATAACAAAAAAAAATAGTTATGACAATTATACATCACGTTACTTGACGATACTAAGTTGGAGTTTGCAAGAATTGAGATTTTTCCTTGGTAACAACCTGGTATTTCTTTGAAACATGGTGTCAACAAGTTTCAAAATCATGCAGTAAACTAAAAATTGATTACAGCAATCAAAAGGATGACTGACAAATTGCTATGTCCTTAAATTTCTAGTTTTCCTTCATCTGTTGGGGGACATGATTTCGTTGTATGTGCTTGCTACAGCATTAGCTTCAACATCAATATACCTAGAAACTTTATAAACTGCACGCGATGCTCACACGTAGTCAAAATCTTCAGGTATTCCCACCTGCAGTCAAAATAGAATATCACAATCTGTTTGCCCACTAAAATCAGTTCATTTTGAAAAAGAAAATAGGACTATTTATGTGGAACTGTTGGAGTACAAAATAGCACCTTAAAAAAGTCCACCATTTGCAGGGAATAGAATGTTATAGAGCAATAAAAGCTTCACAAGTAAAAGGCAAATCCAGTGCACACAAGCTCCTACAGCATCATATTCTTTTCTTTTTAGATAATTGAGAATTTCATCCATTTTGACAATCAGGGTTCTCCTATAAATAAATAGTGGAAGATGAAATGGATGCATGATTTGTGTGTAAAGCTCTTAATCATCATTAAGTTTTTCGCTTCTGTATATAAAAAACTTTTCCATTCAAAGCAATGCCATGATAAGTGTATCAAGAAATATTGAGGCATTTATAACCGAATAACCTTACATCCACACAGTCATCTCCAAAACATGCATCACAAGATTTTTGTACTATTTCGGTAAAGTTATGGAAAGAACTCCTCCTCCTCCTCCTCCTCCTCCTCCTCCTCCTCAACAGTACCCCATTTGGTCCTCATCAATATCGCCTCATTGTGCACCTCTAAACTCAACAACCCAACTTGTTTGAGGATTCTGCTTGTTTGACTTTTTTCCCACTCTTTCAAACTAAACGGGATTATTGGATCGCTAGGACAACTCTCCCAATGTTCTCCTAGCAATATACTATCCAAAAAAGAGTAAAAGTGGTTCATGCTAGCATGAGATTGCTTGAGTGGCTTGAAGTTGTAAGACAATGCCATCGCCATATATGTTAAAGATCCCATGCAATTTACAGAGAAACAGTGTACTGTAGAATCTATCTCCATATTCAGGCAGGAAAAAAAAATCCCATTCTCCATATGGCATAGTGTCAACCAGATACTAACGTGAGAGTGACTGACTAAAATTTAAGCATTATAATATGGAGAAGAGCAAAACCAACAAAATTTAATGGCAATCAACATGCATCAGAAAGAGAGAGATAAGAGTTCATTAGCAACAGGTGGCAAATAGCAGATCAGCTGCTTGATGATAATTAAATCACTTGACACACAGAGAGCAGATGGGTGATGCCAACAACATAGTTTTAGAAAACCAGAAAGAAGAGAAATGAAGAAAGCTTTCGCCCAAAATGAGATGGCCGGAATTGAGTAAGAAAAGAGGATTTGATTGAATATCGAATGGATAAAAATAAGCCATAACTAAACATATTGGAACAGGCAAAGAAAAAGAGAAAGGAAATGAACTGCACTACCTCCTTGTACATGTGCTCCAGCTGCTCCTTTGCTTGGGGAAAGTTGTTTGAACACCATTGCTGAAGTGTGAAGATATTATCTGCATAAACTCCTCAGGTTTGAGTTCAAAAGGGTCAAGCGACTGACCAGAGTAATGATGTAATAAACAGCCTAGGGATATTTGTTCATTCCAGCAAAGTTGTCACGGAAAAATGGGGGAAAAAATTGAAACGAGTAGGTAAAAAGTTGAACCTGTCCATCTGTTAGCTGCTGAATGTGCAACCTCAATTGCATTTCCTGTAGAATATTTTAGCATGGAATGTAAATTTTGAATTATTATGTGGGAAGTCCTATAGATAGTTATATGTAAATTTTGAATTCTTACTCATTGTTTCAAGGGCGGCAGGATCATTGTCTGCATAGAGCCCCATTTCCTCCTGCATAATAATCAAAGTCACATCATGTTTGACAAAATAAATAATTACGCAACGATTTTCTGTATAGAAGTTAGAACACATCATTTTACCTTTAGTTCAATATGTTTCTGTTCAATAGCTTTGAGCTGTAAGAGAGCAACTTCCCTTTCATCCTGTTTTATGTTTAACCTTAGTCTAATGCCCAAGGAAATTTGATCATGACTGGAAATGCAATAAACTGTTCCAAATAAACTTAAACACACTTACAGATTCTTCTCTTCCCTTCATTAATGCATCCTTTTGTTCCAGCAGTTCTGCCAAGCGCTTCTTACTGCTTCTGAGATCAGCTTCAAGTTTTTGGTATGCATTTCTCAACTGCATAAATTATGGCATAACAAAGATGAAATATAGATCGAAGCATTTCCAAAGTAAACGTGTATATCATCTACTGCATTCAGTTGCATATTAAATGGCAAAATAAGTTTCTACCTGGTTTCCAGCACAACTCGGAAGACTCCAAAAGTAAACCTGGCAAGGAAGGCATAATTCCAGACAATTAAATAGAATATCATGACCATAAATATCAACTCCCTCCAGTCACTTGTAATAGATACTCACTTCGGTCATTTTAATAGATACAATTTTTTCTAATACACTAAAAGTTTTGTTCATATGAAAAAATATGTCTCGATTAGAAGTGACCAGAGGGAGTACAATTTTTTTCAAATGAACTAAATTTTTAGTATATTTGAAGAAAACTGTACCTATTGAAAGTGACCGAAGGGAGTAGCATTTTTCATAAGTTTTTAACTATAGAAAGATACTCACGGATGTGCCAATCTTGTCTTTTAAAACAAGGTCATCATCCACTAAACTCTGAACGACATCTTTCACAGACTGGGTAATAACACCTTTCTTGGGTCCTAACTTTTCAAGTTCCTTGAGCTGCAATTTTGCAAAACGTGAAGCAACAATTTATACAAGACAAAAAATTCCAAAAAGTATATTAAGGTATATCCTGCCAAAATTTCTCAATATACACATCTCAAATCATTGACAAGATGCAAAGAAAATTTACTTATGCTGACATGAACAAAGTACATTAACACTTCTGGCCGGCAAGGGAATTTGGATTAAATGAATCACAAGCAATAGGAGATCTAGAAAAACAAATTCCACAGTGTAAAGCATGAATCTTATCCAGCCACTAGAAAAAACGAAAGGTTACCCAAATAGAGATGCCATAACACCCCAACTGGTATCCACATTTGTTCAACTATGAAAATGAAGATCAACACGGAGGGTGAAAAATTGAGAAGAACTTACAAGAAAGAAGTCCTGAGATTCATAGAAGATCTGAAGGATCTTCTCACGCTTCTCCTCCAGAGAAAGGCCTCTTTTCTTCGACTGTGCAGCAAACAAAACACAAACAATTAGACAAGCTTTCCATGTACCTATCGCATGACGATACCAGCAACCAGAAAAATCTTTACAAATTAGTCATTAAACTTAGAAAACAGCAATGCACACTTCAAAAATCTACCATAAAATCTTCGAAAGTACTAGCAATCTAAAATTGTGCGAGAAAGAGGTCATGGACATTCAACAGAATAGACGCTCAGAGAGATGGTGGAGAGATTACCATGTGAGGAACACGATTGAAAACCAAGAATCAGAAGGGATCGCGTGTATCCTTTCCACTGAATTTAGAAGACTCTGGATTTCCAAGTTTTGATTTTCAAACTTCACACAAAAACCTCATATTTTGTTTGAAAAAAGTTTAAAGAGACTGGTCTCATTACACATGCGCCTGAATAATCTTCATCCGTCAGATCTCTATCTGACGGCATGAGGGATAAGTAGTGATTCACACTCATCTGCTCACTGATTTGATAACAACCGTCAGGTCAAAATTTGACGTCTCTGGATGATTCGGGTCATGCAAACTGCGAGTCCTGTCTCATGTAACCTGGACTGCTGTGGACGAAGCGAGCATTTTGGCGGCAACGGCGCGCGCTTGAGCGAGGAAACCGGACGCATGATTGTTATGGGCCATTGTCTAATGGCCCAGTATCGCCGTTCGTCAACATTATTACTTATGAGCTGAGTTTTCAAACTTAAACGAAAGTCCAGTCCATTATTATATAAACGGGCTTAACTAAAGTCCAGTCCATTATTATATAAACGGGCTACTTGATTATGATGATTATAAAAATCACAAAATCCTCCATCTCAAAATCGCATTTTATTAGGAGGTCACTGCTTGCTCAAAAGTCAAATCTGTGTGCGCTATCAATTTTGGGTGACCAACAAGCGGTTAAACTTCACCAGCAAGTTCATATGAGAGGTGAGTTTTGCCAAGTAGCATTTCTCAAATGGTTTCTACAAATGATCAGGTTAAATTAGATCTGTGTAGGTACAGAATCTGTATGACTTTTTGCCTTCAAACAATCATTTTATCTTATTTTATAGTGTCTGATTTATTAAGCTATGTACTAAAGAATCTGTATGTCATTACTTTATTTATTTTTTATAATAGTATGTCTATATTTTCTAACAACAAAAGATCAGAATTAGCTATCTATTTGGAGCTAATCTAGGCAAAATCACGACCACAAGTAACGGAATCTAACATTATTGTCAAGACAGCCATTTTTCTGATTTTATCTTGACTGTGGACGAAAGAGAGAACTGTCAAAGCCGGCTGATTCGAATTCTTTGCTCAAGGTCTGTCCTCCTACAGTTCCTCTCCCAATCCCCAAGGTTTGTCTAATGTACTTGCGATATATTAGACAAATGAACGTTTTAAAAAAGTGACAAATTATATCACGTAAGGCACTACAAAGTACAATTATACATTGTCATATGATGGAGTTGTAAATTAATTGCATAACATCTAACTCGCACATGACCGAGCCAAACATCTAATTCGAACATGGAATAACAAATCCAAGCTGCAAATTAAAATTCATTTACACCTCACATCATTGAGTGTATGCTTACAAGGATTGGATCCACTTGAGGTCTCTAATTGCAGGATCAATCTTTCCGGTCAATTGACTTGAAGCAAGATTTCTAACAAAAAAAAGACAAAATAGTTAGCTGTGAGAAAAGAATCAAGGCGTCGTAATAATTTCCACAGTCAGCTTTTGTGGTCCAAAAGCATTTGGCCGAACGCGCATTGGTACAATAATTGGAGTTCTAATATTTGACAAACACATCACTAAACAATTAGCAGGAAGATCGCAATTCTTACAAGGAAATGATGTCGGGCAAACCAGACTGGTCATAGCTGCAATTCAACCCTTGCCAAGAGTAAGCGGCAGGGACACAAGGATCCCCCATCCAGTTCCTCTTCACTCCATATGCGTCTCGCACGTCTGTATCGCAACAACTGACATTGATACGTAATCAAACAAACTAAAAGTCCTCGTCATTATGAAAGCAAGAAAACTAGGTACGAAAATACTAATGGAGTATGTCACTACCATCTTGGTCATTGGTTGTAGTTCGGTTGAGCAATCGGATAATGTGAATCTCGAAGGCGTTGAGGATTGGAGGGAGAATGGAAGCGTTGGTCTTGAAAGTGCACGACTACTCTCTCATGCCAGTCATCGGAACCGTGGTAAACATGGAGGTCGACACCAAATACTCAGGGCTCGTGACTAGGCAATTTTCTCTTGTATCGATTGTGCACGCTCTAAATTCTCTGAGCGTTGACCCTGTATTACACTCGTTGGGCTGCTGGAACTGATCGGCAAAGTGCCTGTAGGGATGGAACTGGGTGCTCGGGTCACTAGCCGTCCAGTTGAAGAAGAGGATGTCACTCCCATTAGCAGTCGTGGCCGCAGTTTCCATTACTGTTGAAGGAGGCTCAAAACCTGGGTAGCTGTTTCTTACTGTAAGCGAGGTGCTCAGGAATGCCCATGTTGGATTTGTGTATCGCTTCCACATTCGATCATATGGGTCATCTGGGTACCTGAACTTATAATCATATATTAGATTTCCGCTAAGATCGAAGTAGTATAGCAATCGGGAGAGAAGCAGGTCCTACCTACGTTGTAGACACACCAAGGAATTAACGACTGGGACTCTTTCACGTGCGTGTACATGGAACTCTTGAAAAGTCTTAGCTCCAATGTAGAGATGAAAGGAGTTCCGGATTCCGTATCAACGAGCCAAACTGGAATGAAATCCATGATGACCATTGTAGCAATCTCCGTCCACCCGGGCATGGATGCATTCTGGAGATGAACCGGAATCCACATGTTGACCTCGAGAAAGAGGTCGAACTGTGGGATGGATTGTCCGTGGCATGAAAGAAAGAAGCTCTCACCCAATACTCCTGGCCCTTCACCACTGGCCTTACAGCGTAACAGTGTCCGCCACCTTCAGGGAAGCTCCTGAGGGTGCGGTATTGACCCTGGAGAGAAGAGGGGATGAGGTTGGAGGAAATCTCTCTGTTCTGGCCTGTGCTTATGAAGTTGGGGTCGGAAGTGTAGGAGATGCCTGTCTGTTCGTCTGTGTAGTCGGAGCCTTCGGGTAAGCCACGGTCGATGCTTATAAAGTCTAAGAGTGATCACCTATGGACTCTTGTTAGATGATGCTTAGATTGAAGCATTAGCATGTGAGGTTAATAGTGAGACTGGTGCAATGGCATGCTAAAGAGCAGGTTTAACGTTTAAGAGGTATCAATTTAATGGCGATCCAAATCTTGAACTGAGACCTGCCTGGGCATAAGCTACTGCAGTGAGAGCCAAGAACAAGAGACAGCTTTCAGCTAACTTTCATTATGCTTTTCTTCCTCTTCTTTCTTGCACTTGCAACTGGAGGGAGTAAGAGTTGATGTGCAGAGAAAGATTAATTTCAAGAAAGTAACTTCGGCGCCTACGTTTTAGCAAGTGCCATCTGCATTCAGACCCAGCATTCTGCCAGAAGACGACTTGGTATTTGTCCTGGTAGGCGAAGCAATTTCCTCTACCCAAGGCACAGGCCCAGAGGAAGCGGAGTACTATAGTGTACAATTACGGCTCATTCGTGTGAACAATATTAGAAATCATGACAACTCGAGTTAGCATATGACTTCCTGTCATCGTCCACGCATTTGGACTCTAATGAACATTTCGTCACTCGCGAAGCACAGCTGACGTTGGCTTCATATGCGAACTTACTTGATTGCCGACTGAAGTCGGTGAAGTCTATGTACCTCATCTTTGCGGGAAATTTCAATTTGAGAGATTAGGGGAAAAAATTAATTTGAAAGGGAGGTGCTTTTAGAAAGGGTAATTTTTTTAAGAAAGGGTAATTAAAAAAAAACTAAAAATAAAACGGCATGCTAGAATTTCTTTTTTTTTATTCACAGGTAAGACTCGTACGTTTGCACATTATATGGCAATGGGTGATGTTGGGTCCCACAACACGCAGAGATCTAACTAGTAAGCAAGCTAGAACTCTTGCTTAACAAATTTTATTATTTTTTTTTTGTTAAAGAGGGGTGGTCGAGTCCTTACGACCGAACTAGAAGGGCAGGACAAGTGGACAACCAAGTAAACCCCTTATACGGCCCCCTTTGAGCTGGTACACAGCCTGCACACGCCATCTTTATGGTCATATAATTTCTGTGTGGCCAAAGTTTTAGAACTAATAAATGATAAATATGGTTGAACATAGAAAATATCCCTTGTCTGCCAACTCCTAGCTGGTGGGCAAGCGGGGTTTGAACATTTTTTTGGACGTGAACTCCACACTTGACAACAAGTCCTCGTGAGTTGTGAAATAACTATGCATATCGGCAGTGCTTTAAAGGAAATTAAGTTACAAAAGGAGACAATTCAGATATCATGAATTCATGATCGATGATATTTAAGTGTCCATGAGCTATTACGACTCTCTTCTGATAGTTGATTTCGGTAACAAATACGCAATAATAATGGTTTGACCTTATAATATATTAATTTGACAAAATAAGAAAAGGGAAATATTAATATGCATCGGGTCAGATCAAATTGATTATATGCGTTTGGCGCATCTTGACATCTGTACTACGGCTTGTGTATGTTGGGGTGGGGTGTTGAATTAAAACCCGGCTCCTCCAGAATTGAAGTCACACCCACACGTCTGATGCATACAAATGGGAATCATAACAAAAAACACCTTTGAAACTTGAAAGAATTCAGGAACACCATCCGCACAAGATGAGTTAAGTGCTCTATCTTTGATAGCTTATTCTTTTTACAACATGAATTGATTGCTTCTTTTTACAATTTTATTAAAAGTTTAAAGTAACTTATAATTGCTAAACAAAAAGGATTATCAATCCAATTCCAAATTTCCAATGATTTGGCAAGCAAACAGTGCCTAGATTCCCAAAAGCTCGAGCTATTAAGAAACAGAAATCTTTATTCATTTATTTTATATTTTCACATTCCCTCTCACGTGCAAACGTCTATATAGCGCAGCACATGGAACATAATCGGGATATAAATGCCTTCAACAAGATTAGAACTCAGGATCTTCCATAACCTAGAGCTCCGATACCATGTTAAATAACCAGGTCTCCCAAAAGCTCGAGCTATAAGGAAACAGAAATATTTATTCATTTATTGTATATTCTCACACCTAGTGCCTACTCAAGAACAACAACATCCGTGATGCAACTTATCGTGCTGTGGGATTAAAGAAGGAATTGTTGGACCTGCCAGTGTTGCTATCTTCATAATTCAAGCTCCAACTTCTTGAATCAGCCTTCTGAGCTCCCAATATTTCCTTGAGCTGTGACACTACATCACTCATAGTCGGTCTTTGTACAGGTTTGGGTCGAGTACTTGCAATTGCCACATCTATTGCCGTCCAAACGGAGTTGTTATCAAAATCCCCTTTCAATCTGGGGTCCACCATGCTCATTATATCTCCACGTGAGATTAAGGGGCCCACCCAGTCAACAATGCCAATTCTCTCTGACTGTGAGACTTGGATGATCGCAGGTTTGCCTGTTATGAGTTCCAAGAGAACTATTCCGAAGCTATAGACATCACTCTTCTCGTTCAAATTGTTTGATACACAGTACCTGCTCAAAATATATGATAGATGATTAACAACATTCTTATGATTAGCTGTCGCGTGAAGGTACTGAACTTTAGTTTGATATTAGAAGTGGATTAATTTCTTTTAGGGAGTTACTTATGTTAGTATTAGAAGTGCGTAGACTGGTAGAATAAAACAAGACAAGGGTTTAGGTTCACCTACTCAGGATCGAGATAGCCAAGGGTTCCCTTGACTCCAGTTGATACATGAGTGAAGTCTTCGTTGGAGGCGAAGACCTTGGAGATCCCGAAATCTGCAATCTTGGCTTCAAATTTTTCGTTAAGAAGTATGTTTGTCAGTTTCACGTCTCTATGAATGATAGGCGGCTTGCAGCCCACATGCAGGTACTCCAACCCTACAGCATCAAACGCCTAGTTTACATATATGTAATATCAAAGATAAACAGCCATCTTCCTTCCTCAAGGAGAAAAAAACATAGAGGATGTAAAATGTTTATTTAGAGTAAATAAAAAAATGCTTCCTGGCTGACCTTGTCCAATGTCTAGAGCTATTCGGAGGCGCTGACCCCAAGTAAGGACTTTCTCGTTGGCTTCTGAACCTACCAAAGATATATTAGTGCAGCAGTGCGTTACATTTTGTACTTGTGAAAGTTTCTTGTGTCACATCATTTTCAACACAAACAATAAGAAGCTTGTTTTCACGAAAATTGATACCTAAAAGAGCTCTTGCAAGATTTCCTTGGGACATATACTCCAAGACAAGGGCCAGGTTTTGGCTAGAGCTAGAGTACCCAATGAATTGAACCAAGTTCCTATGGTAAACCCTGGTCAACAACTGAGCCTGGAAATATATTGACAAATCGCAGTTGATCTAAATTATTAGGCAAACTATGCAACATAATGTGAAGGAGTGATCATAAGCAATTACCTCAGTCTGGAATTCAGCAGAGCCCCTGCAATTCTCGGAGAGCATCTTCACGGCCACATGGGTTCCATCCTTCATTTGGCCGTGATATACTACTCCGAACCCTCCTTTGCCTATAATCCGCGCGAAATCATTTGTCATACTTGCTAGGTCAGCGTACGTAAACCGTCGATTGTCCAAGTTGAAAGAACCGGCTGAGCTATCAGCTGCGCTACTGTTGAATGCAGGGCTTGTGGCTAATCATGTACCATTTAAGTGGTTAGAGAACCGAACACTATAGGATGTTTACAAATATTTGAGAAAATAAATTACTGAATGTATTGAAACGTGAGTAGAAGA
This sequence comes from Houttuynia cordata, assembly GCA_039654745.1. Lineage (NCBI taxonomy): Eukaryota > Viridiplantae > Streptophyta > Magnoliopsida > Piperales > Saururaceae > Houttuynia > Houttuynia cordata. The sequence goes on along the minus strand of CM077502.1, from coordinate 52,424,235 downwards.
TTGGGTCGTAAAGAAAAGTCATATTGATAAATTGGAAGTAGCTTAAACGAAGATGTAAAGGTGGACGTTTTGGATTTGAAGGATTAGAATTTAGAAATGATTATGTGTCTGAAAATTTAGGGTACCTTCTTAATTGAAATGATGTCAAAAGTGGGAGAGGGAAGTCTAAGACAACTTGGATAGAATTAATAAGAAAGGTCATGGATAAATTACATAAAACAGGCTAAAATGGAGGCGTAAAATCCATGTCCCTGACGTCAAATTGTTGGAAAATGTGTTACTCAGTTACAAATAAGATTGCCAAAAAGCAAGCAAGCATTTGAATGGGTTCATGGAACTTGAAATTGAAGCTAGGTTCACGCGTAGCTCAACAAACTTACCTGCCAGTTCGTGCTTTTCTTTCCTTGTTTTCTTCCACCAGAAGCCAAATGCAATAGCCAAGAGAAGTACAACAACGGCAGCAGTGATAGAAATTGCAATTGGAACCGAAGAGTTCTTTTTCGACTTGCATGAATCTGATTTGCATAAATTCGGGTTGCCATCGAGGCTAGAAGAATTCTAAAACTTCATTAAAAGACAGCTAAATCAAGTGAAAAGATGCAGCATCTAAATCAATTGTTCGACTGGAAAACCATTTCATGGATAATGAGGTCATGAGAATAATTTAGTTAGTTGGGGACTGGCATATTAGCTTCGGTGTTTAAAGTGTTAACAACAAACCTCAACTGGAGTAAGCCATTCCTCGACCTTTGTAGCAAAACAGAAGGAACTGATCCATTAAATTGGTTTCCTGACAGATTCCTGCAAAGAAACAAGAATTTTCTATGATCCATACCCAGAGAATGGAAAAAAGCATAACATGTTAATATTATTGCAAACCAAATGTGGGATATACTTACAGAGATGTGAGGGATGTTAGTGTTGTAAGAAAACGAGGCAATTCCCCTGACAAATTGTTTCCCGATAGATCTCTGCAACACAATATAATCAGGTTATAATGTGAAAAGATTATCAGACCTTTAGATGTGATAGTGATAATTTTTATATACTTCACAAAAGATTATTGAGTTTATGATTATCTTTTTCCAATGCCAAATTCTTTGGTGAAATTGGACAGGGAATACTGCAAAGTTCTCCAAGGCAAAGGGAACCTGGTTCTTCTATGTTTAATCCCTTGGAAAAAGTTCAGCTACAAGTATTTAATTATATCAACCTCACTAACTGTAGTCTGTTAGAACAATGACAATTTCATATTGCAAAACCCACAATCTTAGAAATCATAAGCATCCAAATGAGCAAGAAAACCATCAGGAAATTTTTTTTGTGTGAGGTCATGACTCATGAGTAGTATCCTTATACTTACAGGGATGTAAGAGATGTAAGATTTGCTATAGAAGGAGCAATGGTTCCATTCAATCCGCCGGAGGATAGGTTTCTGCAAGCAGGCACCAATAGTATTAATAGCCTTTTACTTTGGTCAATTGTAGCTAAATTAGCAGACAAGTAAGTAGAGCATCTGACTGACAGAGATATAATTCGTGGGGCTTGACCCATGCTACAAGCCAACCCTTCCCAAGTGTAATTGATGGGCACGCATGGATCACCCATCCAGTTTTTCTTCACGCCATATACTGTCCTTACGTCCATGATTGCATTCACTAAGAAAACAACACAAACATTAGTTAAACGAAGAATAAGTAATAACATTAGTATAAAAAAAAGAATAAGTAGCAACATTGATCACTCACGGTCATCGGCCTCAGTTGGAACCACGGATAACGTGGCCAGTGTATAGATCTCAATGGCATTGAGAATGGGGGGAAGAGTAGACTGAGCAGTCCTCTGGAAAGAGCAGGAATATTCCTCTCTTCCACTGAAGGGTGCATTGGTGAGGATTGTGGTAGCAGCCAAGTAAGCCGGCTGGAATGGGCCATAGCAAGTGAGCGGGTAGCCTGCAACACAGGTGTTGAATTGCCTCACTTGACCATCCACTAGTGTTTCGAGTTCTGCAATGTGCCTGAAAAGGTGAAACTGCGCCTCCGCGTCGCCGCTCGTCCAATTGAAGTAGAGGACGTCGGTAGCATTGCGAGGTGCCATTGCAGTCTTCATGGCAGCATCCGGAGGGTGAAAGCTGTATTCGGTGTTGACATTGGATGTGGTATTCAACGCACGCCAAGCTGTCAGACTGAAAGGGGCCCATATGCGATCATAAGGATCATCTTTGTACCTGTGAGCATGATGGTTAATAAAGGTAACTCAAAGAGCTTTCCTTATACTCCCTATGGGGACTTTTAATAGATACCGAACATTTGAAAATCAATGTTATCTATTATAAGTGTCCGAAGGAGTAATTGATGTAACTTAAGGAGTTAGCTAAGAGGATTTGGCCTCACCTTTGGCGATCAAGTCTCACATTATATGATTCTCACTAAACCAAGGTAAAACCGTTAAATAAATAATTGGTTTTCCCAAAAACTTGAGTTTTTGGAAATTTGGTTATCTAACATAATATGAGAGGCAGGAGGCCGTTTGTGGTGTGAAAAATAAGCACCATCTAGTTGAAAAAAAATCCAGTTGGTTAGGATTTTTGGGATAATCCACTAACCAGTTGAAATACCTCATGAGGTGTTTCAGCTTGTTGTGGATTGGGAGTGGATGAAACTGTTTTTTCACGCACCAAATGGCCTCTAAGTCCTATATAGAGTAGTTTTATTTTATTTATATTTCAGACATATTTTTCTAAGGTCCCGTTGGTTTATCCACTTCCTATCTTTTTATTATGTCCACGTGCTAAGCTTCAATGGGTGTTTGCAGGTGCGGGAGAATGTTGAGTTGAGTTAAATATTAAAAATAGCCCTTTATTGCAAACTCGAGCTTTTGAAAAACTTGATTATTTAACAAAAACCATATTAATTACATGATAAACTACACTTGTACCCCCTTACACTAAGGGTCTGTTTGGTAACAGCTTTTTGGAGTGAGAAAGCTAAATTTTAGGGAAAAGGCAAAGAGGAAGAATCAGGGTGTTTGGTTTGGAAAAATCAGCATTTAGAGAAGAATTTAGGGCCCGATGGCATATTTTATAAATAAACATGGAATACATGGGCACATAATAGGAAAAAAATATATTTTTAAAAATATATTTTTTCTTATTATGTGCCCCTGTCTTATTTATAAAATTACAAAAATGTTATTCAAAAAAGTCAATGAAGCTCAGAATCACTTCTTTTGGAAAATCTCCTTTTGAGGAGATTTTTCTAAAAAAGTCAGATTCTGCATGTGTAGTTGCTACCAAACAGGCCCTAAGTCAAGGTAGACATGTACGTTGAAATATGTAGAAGATGCCAATAGGACGCAAACCCTCATTAACCCAAAATTTAAAAAAAAATGATGCCAAAAATGTGTGAATGAGAGGGTGTAAGTGTAGTTTACCGATTTTTTTATACTGTTTGCCTAATTTTCCATGGTCATCAAACTATCTAGGTAAATCATATGATTCGAGATGAACAAACTATCGAATGTGTCTTCACATGCATCACCACTATATTTGTTTTTATCCCCACAAAGACGGATACTAAACCTATCTGCCCAGGATAATCACAAACAACCATTATTCTAAAGCCATTGAGAAGTCATCATGAAAGACTCCTGAAATGGAAGACATAACGGGTATCTTCACGATCAGGTGCGGGGAGTATACGTTATACACTTTCCCATGTGCAATCGGAACCAATGAACATAGCTTAGGATTGGAGTGAAGGTCTTTACTCCGAAAAGAAAGAAAGCTCGGTGTTCTAGATGCATATACCTCAAGATTTGGCCCGTAGCTGATCCAACGTCATAACGGTTGTAGAGAACCAGAGCTTGGGATGTAGTGGTAACATTGTACATGTCAGAATTCAGCGGTCTGAGCTCTAGTGCCGATATGTAAGGGTTCCCAAAGGCCCTTCTCCTCACCAAGCACACCGGTATGAAATCATTCTCTGCAGTTGTAATGATCTCCGTCCACCCAGGCCACGAGGCATTGGCTTGATTCAGCGGTGACCACAGATTCACACCCAGGTACAGGTCAAACCTGGGCATATCTTGTCCATCGATGTTGCCATACATGAATGAAGCTCTCACCAGATACTTGTTGCCCTTCAATACTGGTTTCAAAGTGTAACAGTTGCGATCTCCGTCTGGGAAGCTTCTCACGTTACGGAACTGTTGTTTTATGGATGGAGAAAGGAGAATAGACGAGATCTCTCTATTTTCCCCGGTGTGAATGTACTCGGCATCAGAGGTGTAAAAGATTCCAGTCTCGTCGTCTGTGTAGCTGGAGCCTTGCGGTATACCGCAGTCTATACTAATGAAGCCTGAGTTTGTCATAGAAATACAATGCAAATGAGCAATAATTGATGTTCGAAAAAAGGGATCAAACTATATTGCATATAGGGTTTTGAGGGCGATAGATGACTGACCTTGTTGAGCATTGACGACGCCTGGAATAAAAGCCAAGAAAAAAAGAAGCACGCCGGCTAGCACCACCATGCCTGAGTTTTGCTGAGCTTGAAGCTCAGGGATCGGCATGTCGTAGTTTCTGTCCTCGGAAGGTCCCCTTCGGGAGGTATGCAAGGACTTGAAGCTTAGGCAGGCATGCTAATTATACTCGCAATTGGAACGACAGAAAATTTCTCTACATTCGAGATTATGTTAGTCAGATTGGTTATCAACAGCCAAATTTATAAGGCATCGTGGCAGTAAGACTCACTATAAACTAGACCAGATTAAGCAAGAAATATTACTAACCGGCCAACTTTTTTTTTTGGGTAAATTCTAAGGCCGGCCAACTTGTTGTACGGTTCACATTATAAGTTTTTTTAAAATTTTCAACACGGTCTAAAAGTCTTCTCTGACCTTGGAGGGCCACCGAGGCCAGCCATTTCTACTGCGAAGACATCTTACGTGTGGAAAATTTAAGTCTAAGAAATATGACAATTTAGCGGGTTCTCACTTATAACTCATGTTTAATTGTTACTTCTTTCCAATTTTTTGCACAGTTTTTTTACGTACTGCTTAAATTCAAGGAAGATTTAGAGAAACTTCGTCCACTGCGCAGTCTTTTTATGTAGCTTTCAAGAAACTGAATTACTTAGATTGTTTCCCTAGATAGGTCCATTATGAAATCTTCGTGATTTTATTATTCTAGAGACGTCGGGCCCCCTCCAAGTGAATGAACTTTCCATGATCGTGCAAGGAGCTTCAAGATCATATTGTTCCCACATGCAAATAAAAAAAGGTTACCGATTTGACTTCTTTAAAATGATGGAGCTGCTAGAGTGACGAGTCTAAAATATTTGGATGGATAGACTTCCCATACCCTCTCCGTCCAATGAAGCCTGTCTACGTTTGACATAAATGTTCATTCATAGCCACTCGGCATGCGCGTACATTTTTTTTATACAAGTGGAATGCGCGTCCTTAATGATCACAAGAAAACAGTAAACACAAACAAATACACAATTTGCGTGGTTCTAATCATAAGCCTTCATAGTGGACTAAAACAAACATAGACGACTAGTGTCATAGAGCTGGGCGTGCATGGGGCACGCCTACATTAGCGATGAAGGCCCATCTCCAAATCGGACCTCTACCCAAGCGCCACCCTCATGAGGGGCGAACATTAAACTTCCATTGTGTCTTTGAATTGTTTTCCAGTTTGTCATTCAGGTTGTAATTTTCATTTTATTATATTTAAAAAAATATATTCATTTTATCATGCTTGTTGGGATATCATAAAATCTGATTTGTTGGCAGCGATTGAGTGCTTCTTTTCTGGTAATGCTCTCCCTCGGTCTTTCTCAGCTACTTTTGTTGCTCTTGTTCCTAAGGTCATGTTAAATCCTGTCAAGGTGGCTGACTTCCGTCCTATTATTTTGTGCAATTTTTGTATGAAAATTATATCTAAGATTCTTAATGATAGATTGGCTACCATTCTCTCTAAGACAATTTCTCCAGAACAAAGCGCTTTTGTTGAAGGAAGTTCTTGATAGTATCCTCCTCAAGAATTAGTTCAAGATTTAAATGTTAATGCTATTGGTGGCAATATTATGGTCAAAATTGATATAGCTAAGGCCTATGATCGGTTAGAATGGAATTTCTTATTAGAGGTCTTACACAGATTTGGCTTTTCTCAAACTTGGAATGACTTTGTCTTAAGATTAGATTCAAATTGTTGGTTCTCTATCCTACTCAATGGCACTCCTACAGGATTCTTTAAATCTACAAGAGGTATTCGCCAAGGGGATCCTCTTGCTCCTCTTTTCATTATGGTTGAGGAGGTCCTTAGTAGAGCCCTTACTGGTGCTTTGTTAGAAGATCCAAAGATTGGCTTCCATGTTCCAAAAGGTAAGGCTATATCCCACAGCTTGTATACCGATGACAATTATTTTTTGTAATGGGCGAGCTTCCCCTATTAAAAAAGTCCAACTTTTAAATGAGTATGAGCATGTATCAGGGCAGCTTGTTAACAAAGCAAAAAGTTGCTTTATTGTTGGTAAACGGACTCCCGCAAGAATATCTCTTATAGAAAGAATCACTGGTTTCAAGGAAATGAAGCTTCCTATCAAGTATCTTGGAGTTCCTCTCTATAAGGGCCCGCTTAAGTCTTCTTATTTTTAGAATCTCATTTGTTCAATTCGAACTAAGATAGCTGGTTGGCAAGGAAGATTGCTTTCAATGGGTGGTAGCCTTACTCTTCTAAAGCATGTTCTTACAAGTATTCCTATCTATATATTTTCACCTCTACAACCTCCTATTATAATTATAAACAAAATAGAAAAATTATTTGCTAATTTTCTTTGGGGAAACTCGAACTATGGTAGGAGGCATCATTGGTTAAACTATTCATTAATCTGTAGCTCGGTGTATGAAGGAGGATTTGGTATAAGGCGCCTAAAGGATGTTGTTGATTATCTCAGTTGCACATTGGTCGGGAGGCTTTTGGAACATAAGTCGATTTGGGCTCAATTCATGTTGCGAAAGTATGTGCAAAACCCATTAAGTTTGGAAGCAAAGAAAAAAACTAATCTCAACCGAGTTTGGAAGCGAATTGCTTCCATAAAAAACTTACTTCTTGATCATGCTTTCTTCTCGTCGAGAGGTTGGATCTGGAAGCCGGAGTCCCATGGGCATTTCACTGTTAAATCAGCTTGGCACCTTATATCGGCCCCATTATGCTACCAAATACCAATGGTATTTTTAAGTTGGCATGGCATAAGCTTCTTCCTAAAAAGATTTCTATATTTTTTATCAATCTTGGTGAAGATAATATTAGGCTTATTGGCATTCAAATGCCTTCAGTTTGTTGTTGTGGTCTGGATCAATCAAATGAGTCTATTGAGAATGTTCTTAGCACAAGCAAGATAGCTGTGGCGGTTTGGAAGCACTTCTATGATATTTTTGGTGTTCCTTTTACCTCTGCCCAAAATTTTGCAACCAGATGTTATCATGCCACTTCTAGGAAGACCTTTATATGCCTGATTCGCCGCCATACTCTCCCTTCATCATCATCTGGTCTCTTTGGAAGGCAAGATTCTCTGCAAAGTTTATAATAAAACTATCTACATCGGAAATGTAGTTTGGAATATCTATGATCTTATTGTTCAAATATCTATCTCCAATGTTCATTTAAATCCCGAACAAGAGATGTGGCATCCAAATTAAAGATTTCTGTAGTCGTCCTCTAGTTTCGTTTGGTCCACACACAACTTGCTCCAGCGGGCTCACATCGGCTATTTGTCTTAAGGAGGTGAGGACTGAATGAGTTGACATGATGCATAATGGCCCAGAGTCACAAAGGCCTAAGTAAAGTGGCCCATTAATATATTTTTTTATCGGCTGTAATGGCCCATTTTTTTCAGTAGCCTCTTTTAATTCCCATCGGTTCCATCCTCATTACTCGTTAGGGCCTCAACCATAACTGAACAAATGATATGGATAAATACCTACGTACACCTTACATTCCATCTAGTTGTTTCATCAAAACAAAAAACATCCATCTAAACCCACACTTGTGTTTACTGGGCCAGCATATGGAAGAAGAAACAAAAATTTTAAATAATGCTAACATGGAATGTTTTGCTTGTATAATTACCTGAACTATTGCTTGTGCACAAAGTTTTCCAAACAACACAACGCAACACCTCCAATGAGCCAAGTACTTCTTCCTAGTGTAGTCGCTGGCCAGAGAGAACCCTTTGACAGGAGATCTTTGCTAAGGGACAGCATGATTCAGTGTTTGCCCAGTTTTGTACACTGATACAAATAAACAGCGCACTGTTTCTTCATTTGCCTACCACCATTACCACTACCCGTTGTTTTAAGAACTAAGTTTGTAAAGGGCGTAGGCAGTTTTGGTTGTTCCTGCCCACCTGCATCTACTCACAGGCCGTCGAATAATAGCCCAATGACTCATAATGGGCAACATGCTCGCGCACATACCAAAACTAGCAATAGTAACTAAGGTTTAGGGTCTGTTTGATTTTCCTAATTATGATCTGAACTGAATAAGCCCGGAAAAGCTGGGCTTTTCAGAGCTTTTGAGTGTGTTTGATTTTCATCAGAATTCTGGTCTGATATTCAGCCCACCATGTAATGGGTGACTAAAAATTCTGATGGGCTCTCCCATCAGAATTCTGTCCGTCTCCTCTCTTCCACCGGGAACCTCCCCCTTCCCTGCGTCTCCTCTTTCTCCCCCACCGCCCTCCGCCAACTCCCGCCTCCGCCTGCTCCTGCCCCTGCCGGACCAACCTTGCCGAGTAATATATTTAAAAATTCAGTTAACAAAAAAGTTTGCTGATAGTCCAAAGAGTCCTCAAAATGCCAACTCTCAAAGGTTTTTTCTGTGGCTCAAAGGTTTCATCATACGCGAAATACACGGACGGTGGACATTCACTAACCGTTTAAAGGGGTGGGTCACTAAACTATGGGGTGGCAAACGACTCATCCTTCCAAATACTGCATCAAAAGATGGCCGGTATATTTTTATTTTTGTCAATAAAAAATAGTTTTTCAGATATTCAAATTCTACAATTCAGAAATCCTGAATACTTCTGAATTTCAGGTTACATTTCTGAAATCTAGATAAATGGTTTTCAGATTTCCAAAATGCTTTTCAGATTTAAGATTCATAAAAAACAAACAGACCCTTAGTGTAAACCTCACTCGTTAGAGGTATTTAAGATAGTACCCCGTAGCCTTTTTATTGAAGCCATTGACCAATTCCAGCAAGAAAAAAGGAATCTGCCAACTTCTTGTGTAATTTTAAGTAGCAAAAGAGACAACAATATTTTCTTTCTTTCTGTTTTTTCTTTATCGAAGCACAACCATTCCTCAAGCACATGTTTAGATCCTGCTCATAATTGTCTTGCCAAATCAATTGACTGGAAGCACCACCTCAGTCCGTCGAAGATAATATTTTTGATACAAAGACGTGAAGAAATTAATAACTAGATATTCTAATAATATCAATAGAGGACTGGACGGTAGGTACTGTTGTAAACAATTAGAGCTAGACAATACGACCAAGCGCTTTGATACTTCTAGACAAAAACCACATATAATTATGTTCTATTAAGAATTGTTGATCAATTGTGTCCGCTCTCAGGTCATTATTATATGGACGGCTGCTGCTGTCTAGAGGTTGAATTCTTGTTATCGGATGCATTTAAACACTATTAGCCCATTGACCTATAATTAGCTAACTTTAGTTGACAAAATTGAAATTGATGCCACATTATGAAAAACATCAAAAGATATACGGGTTTAATAATTAAATGTATCCATTGATTTAGAAATAACAATTAGCCTTGAGGACTCCACCAACATAGTATTATAACATAGTCAAAAAGAAAAAAGAAGAAACTTAGTATTATAACGAACATGCTCTAATGGGGGGCTGTCACCAATTATATGCCATTATGCAAAATTTTAAAATGGCTATATTTAGAATACTCCTTCCATCCAATATTACCTGTCTGCATTAGAAAACCAAAATGAACTGATTTTAGTTCATTTTGGTTTTGTAATGCAGGCAGGTGACAGCGGACGGAGGGAGTATGAAGTAGTCTTCTACCAGTTTGAAATATAATAACGTGGCAACTAGAGAGCATAAATTTAGCATGGCACCTACCAGGTCTGCTTCCTTGTAGTGATTGCGAAAGTCCATGGATAGTCTGAGACTGATGATGCCAGTAGACAATGTCAATGGCATACAACATTTCAAAAGTGTTTTGCTGACTTTATCCTCAAGTGGCGAGAACTAAATTAGTCATCTATTTATTTTATACAACTTATTGTTAAAGAACGCGATTAGATGACTCCATGCACTTTCATGAAAGCAGAGTGATTTAATCCTCCATATGGGTTTAATTAAGTTTGGCAATCTTGCCCATCCAACCAGTTTACATGAATTGATGTGGATATATATCTTGAAGTAGGGTCTTATTTAATTGTGTGCACATTATATATAGTTTCCATTCTCCAGTGGGAGAATATTCATCTACATATACTGCCACTGAATAAGGTTCAATAGAGGAACTTTTGGTGAAACCATTCTCAGGAGTCATGTCTTAAGCCATGTATTATTAGACGTTAAAAAGGAACAAATTAGGCTCTGGCCGGCTTGGTGGGCTCCTTTTCATTAAGAGGCTTTCTCCATGTAGCAACCTCAACCTAGATCTACACCTCAATGACCACTCAATGAACAGAAAGGAATCGTTGTGCAAACAAGAAGTCAAGGACCTTAATCACAAAAGACTGTTATAGGATAAGCCAAAAAGGAAAGTGTGTCTACCTATCGATACACTAGTATATTTGTGGAAACTTAAGAAAGGAGGGAAAGCTTGCGTGAGAACTCACTAATGGCTTGACTAAGCTATTGGGAAAAGGGTTAGTCCAGGAAAAAAGAGCTGCCCAAAATCTTCCTCCTTGATTATGATGTAAATTAAAAAAACTGACGCAGTAAAGTAGCACTTGGGTTAACCTTTACCAGAAGTCAATTGGAAACTTCATTTGTGCCCATCAACTTCAAACTTGTTGAAAAACACCGCCAAATCAATGATAGTGATGGTGGAAGCTGACAAATTAAGGGAAGGAACTTAGGCCTTCTTAATGGTAAATTATCCAATGTAAATTGCATAGAACTTAGGGCCTTCTTTATGATCTTCTGTGGGCTGGACTGGGGGCGGAAGCTCTTAAAAATTCAGGCACGAGAGATGAAAGAGGCTTAATGTTACATCACAGGAAGTCGATGTCGCCAAGGAAATTTATATTTTCACGTGTTCCGAGTACTACGCCCAATTGAACCAGTAAAATTAAATACACGGGAAATATGTGGAAGCTCATATTGTGAGGAAAGAACCTTGTTCCACAGAAGAACAAATGGTGAAAGATGACCGGTAGCTAGCTAGCACCAATTATGTCTTCTTATCAGATGAAAATTAAATACATTTTGGGAAAACAACGTCTTCTTAAATAAAGTATTGAATCGTACGATGGGACTTTGAAGCTCATATTGCTTGTATTACAATAATAGTACCCAGTTTCCAGGAAAAATCGACTGATTCAACTGACCGTGTTTCGTGTATAGCCTAATGAGATAGACCACCAGTTAGACGATTGATAATATTTTTCATTGAAAATAGATAACCCAACCAGCCAACATAAGTAGACACTCTTCTATGGTGTGTGAGCTGGCCCTCCCATGCAGATTTCGTGGCCAGAAACAAACAAGATGACCTCGTTCATGAACTTTGCCAATGCCAGAAAACTCTAAGAATTTGTCCAGTATATGCCCATTCAAGTTGCACCGAGCTTCTGCGAGAAGCCAATACTTTCTAAGCAATTCATTTACATAGCATTTCTATTTCGAATATAAAACTATCAACAGCACAAAAGAAAAAGAAAACCATCTAAAAAAAGCTCCTACTCGGGGTCTGACCCTTTCTTCTCTCCTTTTGATCTGAAATCCTTGATCGGTCCAATCAGTATGTAACGCTCTGATGACACCCATTCCATTTGCTGTCAGTGCTGGACAATGAAGAAGCCTGGTAAGGTAAGTTGGAAGGAGTTGCAGAAACTTCGCCCAGTTTCTCCGGCAAGAAATAGCCACCAAGGATGTCATAAGACGAACCATATCCAACATCCATCAGCAAGCTATCAAAATCACTCCCTCCAGCTCCTGCCCATTTGATGTCGGTGGCAAGAGGAGGGGTAGCACTAGCAGAACGAGATGCATCTCGGGAAGAAGACGAAACAACACTGTAGCTGGTCAAAGTCGAGCTGATGTCGGACACCTCCGTGGGTCCAGGCAGGGAAAATGGGTTTGAGTTTGCAAATAGCTTCTGAGAGTCCAGATCATAATCAAAACCATTGTCTGATGGCGGCAACAAAATCGAAGTTTCTGCGGCAGAAGTCAAACTGTAGTGGAAATTTTGATAGTTCATCATGACAGGAGCTGGAGAAGGTGCGGCTTTGGCATGATTGGGGCTTATGTTGAAACTGTTGGAAGGGGCTGCCATGAGCTTCTTCTTGAGCTTGGTGTTCCAGTGGTTCTTCACGTCATTATCTGTTCTGCCTGGGAGGTGAGAAGCTATAACCGACCACCTAAACGATGAAACAAGGACAAGATTGAAAACAGAACTAGGAAGTTCGGAAAACAGAGGCCAACTTGAATGTAAGCTAACCTGCTTCCTAAGCTTTTGAAGAGAGAACATATAATGTTGTCTTCCTCTTCAGTGAAACCTCCATGCTTGATGTCTGGTCGTAGATAATTGAGCCATCTCAGACGGCAGCTCTTCCCGCATCGTTTCAAGCCTGCAGAACAGAGTCCTTTTGAGTCTTAACAAGCAATTGCATGCCAAATGTAGGAAATTTAATGGTGTACAAAGTCAATAGCATATGACAATCAATGGATGGAAATGGCAGAATTAAAAGCTGTGAAAGGTTATTTGACTGCAAAAGGTACGAGGGGCTACAAGACTATGTTTGATTTCGGTACCATCATAGAAATTTTTTCCCTTGGTTGCTCCATTTGGAAATCAGTATGAAATGGTTAAACAAAGAAAAAGTAACAGATAAACCAAACATTTGCTCTAAAATCTTAGAAACACCAAAGATTGAACGCATCCTTTTGCATTCAAAGTGTAGAGAATGCACTGTAAATCAAATGTAAAAGCATGACAAACATCAATATTCACACAGATATGACAGGCAGCCTGGAAATTGTAAACCCAAAGATGGGTTCCTCAGAAATGACTTGGAGCAATTATAAGAGACAGTTTATGTAAGGTGAAAAGAAGAGAAGAACAGAACACTGCAACACCCATGAATGGCTCAGGAGCATGAGAAAACCTGCTTTCTGGGGAAGAGAGATCCAATTTCCACCAGTCCCATATCTCTCCAAATAGCTCTTGAGAGCCGTGTCTTCTTCCGGTGACCAAGGACCCCTCTTCACATTCGCCTTGTCGCAGCAGGGAGCCCTGCCCATGAGGCCTCCTCCTTGTAATTCAATGGAACAAGATCGAGACAGAAAGAAAGAGGTTGGGTTCAAAAGCTTTGAAATTTGGCAGCAGAGAAGCAGAGCCTAGAGAGGGCGTTGTTTTCGCTTTTTAAAGAGATCAGAAAGCTTGACCTTGTGTGACCCTTTCCGGGTTTATTATGTTCCTTTATTTTATAGAGGATCTGTTTTCTTCTTCGTCTGGCTTGATGGTGGGAACGAGAGGCAGGGGAACCCGGTCAACGTAGCGTGCATGGATGCAGACTTGGAGATATCATGAGTTTGGGGAAATATGATATGTGAAAATCAGGAGAAAATCCACCCATTACTAATTATGGGTATTTACTTTAACCACAAGTGATATGGAGACTCCTAGCCTAGCCTGCCTGAGTCATGAGGCATTGCCAACTTTGTGTTATAATGATGTTTTTATAGTAGTTTCATCGGCGAAACAACCCAACAAATTTTGTTCATAAAATGGTAGAGCCAAAAAGACAACCTTTTTTAATATTTGAGCACTCCGTACGGGCCCAGTATCAGAAAATCAATTGCCTCTACTACGATATAACATGATTTTCGTTTGGTACGCTACGATATGCATGATGCATGACGATCCTTTGAATTAAAAGGTTACAAAAGCTAGATATGTGTGCGTGTCCTGCGTGAGAATTCTGCATGGCCTGTTGTGATTTGTGCCCAGCGGGGCCTTCTCATGATGCCCAACACTGTAGAAAGGACTAAAACCGAAATAAATGTGGAGCGTTCAGTTTGTATTCCCACTCCTAATTATTAATCAAAAGTAAAATTAGTGTCACTTAGTGGAGAAATGAAAGCATGTTGAAAATCTTGTAATCCACATGTCCCACGATATACAGGGTGCGGGTGCAACTTGAACTTAGCGAACATCAAACCCTATTTAGAGTATAATCGTGTAGGGGTAGAATATTGCTTTTGGTTGTCCTTCTCTCTGAATTCTGATAGAGTAACTCCAGGAAAAGACGAGAGATGTTTCAGTTTAGACTCTGATAGAAAATTAAAGGTCCGATTTATTTGTTGTAGGACTTAATACGCGAATATTATGGGTAAATAGTTTGTAATGAATTCATCCTTTGAGAAAGGCTCCGATGGACCGACCAGTAAAGAGAACATACAATGCGCGACCAACGCTTCAGATGTTTTGTCAACCGGGAGCGATGAAAAAGTGTGCGGCCCTCCTACAGCGTCACCAAAGATGTGCCCAAGTGATCAAAGATGCTGACTTCGCTGTCATTTTTGAAGGTGAGGACGTAGTTGTATCTCGGAACCTCCTCGACCATTTGGTCAGGTACTGGGATGAGTCGGCGAAGGTTTTCAATATCAAGGGCAGGACGCTACATTTCATAGAGCAAGAAGTTGCTCTTATCACCGGATTGCCCGCAAAGGGCGAAAGAGTTGAGGTCGTCCCCTCCTTGACACACCGACCGGAAGGTCAATTCTTCAGAAAACACTTCGCCGCGAGGAGAGCGGATATTCCACAGATTGAGGAAATCATAGACAAGCTTAGCGCGGGCGAACTGAAGATGGAAGAGGAGGACATGGCAAGGATGATCATCTGCCTCCTCTCCTGCACGGTGCTGTTTCCACACAGCATTAGAGCGGTTCATCCCTATTTGTACCGTTACATGGACGACCTCCCAAGATTGAGGTCATACAATTGGGCTGGGGCTATGCATAAGATGTTGGTTTTTGGTATAACCCACACCAGCAGACTAGTGGGTGCGAGATCGCAAGGAGGGTGCCTGGGCGGTGGATACCTAAACGGCGTCGCATATGTCCTTCAGGTATGTAGCATTTATAGTCTTCGAAAGGCAAACAAGTCTTATACAATACGACTATATTTATAGTCGTGTCTTATGCAACACGACTATATTTATAGTCGTGTCTTATAGAACACGACTAGGTATATAGTCGTGTTGTATACGACACGACCATAGTTCAATTCGTGTACTATTTATAGTCGACTAAGGCAACCGCGCCTTGTAATAATGTTTTCATCTGTTTACTATGCAAATTTGGTTTTTCGAGCACACGACAATCTTCTATCCTGTTGTGGGCCCTACCAGTCCATGGGCCAAAAGGTGGCCAGGAAGTGGGGCCCTCATTACAGATGTGAAGAAAGGTGCACAGAAGAAGCACCGTATGGTCGACTATTGGACTAGAGTGTTCTAGAATCTCGATGTATGGGACGAACTCGTCGACGTAATCAGCCCCATGGCCGAAAAGGCATCTCTCCTTGCTTTGTCAACCTCAGTGGCCCCTCATCCACGACGGCAAAGGCTAGAGAGGGCGGAAATGAAGAGGAATCCCATCCAACTTGCACCCCCTTCCTCGAGGACGGCTGCCCAGTCCACTGCAACTGCAATTGGGCGATTGGAGGGTGTGCTTCAGGGCATACAGTCACTAATTGAGATAGCTTTGTCTTTGTATGAGGAGATGGGAAGGAGTGTCGGACCTCTGCGAGAGGTTCTCCACTCTATGAAGGCTTCTGCCGCCTCAGGGTCAATGCTGTTAGAGGGTGGTTAGATCTTTGAGCATCCCAAGCAAGAAAGGACTGAAGAGCCGACGAATGAGCCAAAGAAGCAGCCCCAAATGGAGCCAAAGAAGTCATCGATGCATCAGATGGAGCAAAGAAGTGGCCCCGTGACAAGGAGCATATGAAGAAAACTCCGATTGGTATGCGGACAAAGAAGCTGGCAAGGAAGTCACACTCGATTCGACGAAATGGGGTAAAGGTAAGTTGTAGATAATTATTTATTTTCTCGTGCTACATGGTACACGACTATTATATTTGTCGTATTTCATGCTACACGACTATGTAGTTTATCGTGTTTCATAAAACACGACTATGTTCTTTATCGTGCTGCTACTGACACGAATAAGTACAATATCATTTTAGCTCCCATCAAACGCGCGGATGAGGAAGACAAGATTCAACGGGCTACAAAGAGATACTCCGCCAAGTTGTTTTTGAAGAAGCTCCAACCAGAATTCAACGAAGATATGGAGCGTGCAAAAGTCGAGTTCCGTCTGACGTACGGACGGGACCTATTCCTCCTGGTCTAGTGGTAAGGAAGAGAATGAGGACTGCCTCTGTGAGGGAATTGCAGACGATTAGGGAAGATGACTGATTGATTGAATTTTTTTTAACTATTTACTCGCAATCGCACGAGACTCAGTATAGTCTAGTGGTAACAAGGTCGAACCCAAAGGACTTGGAAGATTAATCTAATTCTAATGAAAAGTTTGAATTTTTATGATTTAATTAACTAGAGAAAATAAACTTTAATAAGAAATCAGATGAATAAGAATATCAAAGCGTCGAATCCACCACTAAACATGCAATTACTACTCTCAATTATTATCTCCACAAATTGATAAGATATAGTAATTTATGTTCTTGGCCGGACACACAAATTACCAGTGAATGAACTATACGTTCTTGTCCAGACACGAAAAATTCATCCACTATAA
This sequence comes from Houttuynia cordata, assembly GCA_039654745.1. Taxonomy (NCBI): domain Eukaryota; kingdom Viridiplantae; phylum Streptophyta; class Magnoliopsida; order Piperales; family Saururaceae; genus Houttuynia; species Houttuynia cordata. The sequence goes on along the minus strand of CM077502.1, from coordinate 52,407,185 downwards.
ATTAATATAACTAACTCTATCCTTGGCCGGGCATAGAATTAATCATAATCCCGTTATTATCTAGACACAGGATATATCAAGATCAAATTCCATTAATCATTCATTAAGTCTCGGTCAAAGCACTTAAGAGGAACAATAACGAAATCGCATTAAGCATAAGGAATCATTATCAACTTTTATTAAATTAAACAAATAAGAGTAGTAATACAAATTTAGGGCTTCATCTAGCTTTGATAAGAAAATTAGCCAGACATAGAATAAGAGAAAGAAATAGCCTGATTTGTCGGATTCATCGAAACACTGCTCACAAAATCACTATTCACAGTACTGTAGCAATTTTCATTGTTCATATGCACTGTTCATCGTCTCTCCCAAAAATCTGCGCACTGTAGCGTTTCGAAATGGTACTGTAGCGTTTCCGGCGACTAATTTTGCATACAAGTCTTATGCAACATGAATTCATTTATAGTCATGTATTATGAAACACGACTATGTATAAAGTCATGTTGCATAAGACACGACAAATTTTTTAGTCGTGTACTATTATAGTCGACTATAATAGCACACGACTTGCCTATATCCGCGCCTTAGAAGTCTCACCTCGCATAATCTTCATCTCTTCCTCCTTCGACTGCTGATGCGGGTGTCTTATTACCCGAGCTGGATGGCCGGCCTCACTTCTGCCTCTGGTAGCCTCTCCTCCTCCTTATTTGCATTGGCATTTATTTCCTTATTGATAGTCAAAGTCTCCATGTTATTGCCCGTAGAAGTCCACTCCACGTACAAGCAGAGTAGTCCATTTGTGCTTGCTTGCTTTTGTGAAGTATAAATATTGACTCCACGTCTTTATCGTCTTCAAGGAGGTATGTGGATTCAGAGTCAACATGATATGACAAAGTTAATGTACCAGACTTAAGCGGTAATCTTTCTTCTACTTGCTGCAACAGTTCCAGGTACTTTACTCGTGTATCTATAGGCAGGAGCTTCTGTTTCCCCGCCCACGTACTTATCAAAATTTGTAAAAACTCCATCGTAGTGTAAGCAAACAACTATCTTCTCCATCCGTACCTGCCATTAAAATACCGAAATAAATTAATAAACCGTCAGATACGATATATTGAAAACCGTATATGAGTGAAAAGCAACGTCTATGAGTCGTGTTTTATCAAACACGACTATTGTTAGAGTCGTGTTGTCGAATACACGACTGTAACAATAGTTGAAAAATTGCTAAGTTTTCAAGTTTCTTCTCTGGAACCAATTTTCATGATAAAAATCGTCGCATTTGAACTTCACCTACGGGTTTTTTTATGTACGCTGCCTCTGTTGAAGTTGTTTTCCACTACCCGGTCTTTTTCACTCGTTTTTCCGCTTTTTGCCGCGATGATGACCTTTTCGGAGTTCGCCGGCACCGGCACTGGCGATGATCTGGGCGGAGAGGCCGGACGGAACGCCTTCTTCTCCAACTAACGCGAGCTTCTCCGGGTAGTCGCTCCCATTCCGGGTAATATGGAAAAACGGAGAGTGGGTGCTTATACCTAAACTTAAGAGTTATTTTTGGTACTTTCCGGGTCATATGGAAGAAAGAAAGTGATTCCGGGTAATATAAGAAACCAATAGTTGGCGCCAGGTCACACGTAAAAAGCTCTTTAAGTTGTAACATGCGGTGACAGCAAGCTCGGTGATGAACGTACAAAAGATTCAAATCAAAGTAACCGCAGGACTGTCGCTTTCACCCTTCGGAAAGATGAGGTAAAACGGGGGGAGAAATAAGAGGTCTGATGAGTGATACTCATTCCATATCAGGTCTCATCTGTGTGATTGAGTTCCAGTTAGGAGTTTATCTATGTGAATTACTTTTCCTTTAGTTCCTCACTTATGTTGCACAGTCGTACTTTTATTGTTTTATATTTGCAATTGGATGGTGGCTCATAGTACGTAGTACCTTATAATAATGCAGAAACAGTTATTACGGACGCCGGTACGCTTTGCAGTGGACACTGGACAGGGCCCATAACGTATTTCATCCAGCTGAGCCCCATCTAGCTAAGTGCCGTTGAAAAGAAGTTGCATAGTTATAACTAGTTAACGCCGGGCACCCAGTTAATGTATCTCCTGTTAGCATCGCTGTTATGTGGACGAAGAATTAGTTGCGAAGGACATTTCTCTCCCGCGTTCTCTATAAGGCTATGATGGACGAACAAAGTGCTCAAAGCATAATATGGATATGCTCAAGATAAGGTCTCCCAAGAGGAGAGGGCGAGAATTTGTTTTTCGGGCAATATAACAAACAAACCTCGATGTAGTTTGGCTGGCTTTTGTCGACAAGATCAGTTTGCATATGATGTGGCTCATGTCACCCTGTAGAATCAGTGCTCGTTCAAATTCACCCTTGCCAACCTCTTTCCAAGTAAGGCATGCACCCTTTTCTACGGGCAGATTTGTATAACGCCTTGCATTATCATTACAAGTGATCAGCAGATTTTTTGAATTCTTCAAACAAGTGCTGACCCCGAAGTCAAGCAATTATATATGTGTGAACTTGGGACCTGAATAGGATAGACTCAAACAAACCGCGTAGAAGTAGTGGAAGATATGGCTGATTTCATTGCAGTTGGTGGCTTCTTCGTATTCTACTGCTTTAGTTAAATTTCATTTGACTTATGAAGTACTATACTCCTACTTAAGTAAGTAGTGTATTTGACAACACTACGACATCGTTTCAAGAACTTAAGAAATAACGAAACACATGTTTCAGGTGGTTCTCATCTATATACATGTCTCTTGCTTTGCTTCACTTATGTGAGAACGGGCATTACAAGTGCTCGTTTACATTCATCAGATCAGCTCAATGCAAAAAGCAGTGGACAAATAAACTGGCATCTTGTAGCCTTGTAGTACTCCTATGTAAGCTTGGGCTAGGGCTTTCCGAATATATACATACGTGCTCAAGGGTTTTCCTAAATCAAACAGATCGAATGGGAAGACCAGTCAAGGATCACTGGAGCTTCAGGCCCCAACCTCTGAATCCTAACAGACTGAAAATGGAACTGTAGACGACGCCACGCCGTTTGTAGTTTGTACTCTACCCAACAAACAAAGGAACAGGTCCAGCACGGCAAAATCAAATTGTCAGTTGCTTGTACAGGATGCTGCTTCGCAACCACCAACGGTTCAGATCAACATAGATATCAAATGCCACATCATCTGAGGAGAGGGAAAAAATGCACGATAAAAAGGAGAAATTACAACTTTACTAAGATTCTTGGGTTGCCGCTCTACTTGTCCCTTGGTCTTGGTCTTACAATTTTGTGGTGTTGGAGGTTGGGGCAGAAGAAGTGTTTCTTCCTCTCCGTTGATGATGTGGCAAACTCTCCTCGATGGTAATGTGTTGCTGGTAATGGAAATTGGTTAGTCTAACGAACTGTTTGCTTTGCGACAAAGTCACGGACCACGAGGGCTTTCCACAATGTTGCATTAGGTCTTACAAAAGGTTCGATGGCGGTACGAACCAAAGTTGAGAGTGTCAAAACCATTCGTCATAGTTCCCAACCGAAATCGCATCATACAGGACGTGTCCATCTTGTTCATCACTTTTACATGATCCAAATCTCCAAATCGTTTGGGACGTGTCCTTGTATACCCTGTGTCAAATTTGGAAGGGAAAATTCTGTAGATTATTTTCAGGTGCCAATAGGGCCGACGTTGCTTCAAAGGCCCACTTCACCGTATATGCCAACATATTAAAGACCAAAGTTATGATCAATGTATTAAAGTCCCTATTATACCGGTCTTCACTTACCGGGCTTGGAGTAAGTCTTCTCGAATCTAGACCCACCCAACCTCAGAAAAATCTCTGGGTTAAGGTTTAAGGCCCATGGTATCAATGCGAGAGAGTTCTTTTTGCTGCTGGGAAGTTATCATGTAACTTTGTGAGAGATTTTTTTCTTGCTACCGCCCCATGGGCAGTGACCTACACAAACCACACAGACTCCCTAACTATATGCCCTACATGGACAAATACCCCTTTTCAAATGTGCCCAGGTCCAGACTCAAACAAGGAACTCCTCCTGCTTTGGGATGCTACTACCACTTGTGCTATGCGCTTCGAGGTTTTGTGAGAGAGATTTTGTTGTATAGGCAAATATGTGAGGGAGTTGACAGACCAGTAAATTCATGCCTGATGAAGTCGCAACTCGCTTTGTTTTTAATTGCAGATTGTTTTAGAAATTTGTTACACAATTTTTTTTCTTTTTTGCTAGGATAAGTTGAAATTATAGCGGCTCACTTTGACCCATTAATATATGGACCATGGGACGCTTCACTTGGCCGCGTGAGTTCTTAAATTCGAGGGAAAATGATGCTCCTTCGTCTCATATAAATCGTTGTATTTCTTTTTTATCTCCTAGTAGTAGTTATTGGATGTGGGAAAAAGCTTAATTGAAGGCTTCCTTAAATGCTCCCTCTGTCCCATATTAATAGCCCAGGAGCTATTAGTGTGGGACAATTTTTCTTCCATATGTATGTTATATATGACATAATGACATTTATGTTTTAACAACCATGACTGATGCTTTCAAGCATTTCCTAGTATATGAGGCTCCTAACCGATGTGGCCTAGCATAATGTACTATATACCTCATGTCCATGTCGAAAATGTACGGGACGTCCGTTTAACAATTGCAAATTGTTTGAGTTTAGGCTCTTCATAGGCATATTCCACACCTACTTTAGTGACTTCCGAAAAGAAAGGTGTGAATGTCGTTTTACCATATTACTTTTTGGAATTAATTAAACAAAGTTGTTGGCTGGTCTATTTGCTATGCAAATTCGCATAATAAAACAGATAGAAACCCTCCACACAATTGTGTTATCCAATCAACGCAAATGCAGATAAAATGACAAAGATGTTTTGCATGTCAGATTAAGCCTTCAACGATCCAAAAGCATGCAGATTCTAAAAAAAATACTCCATTGAATCGAGGATGAGCCTCTAGCAAAGGAGTCAAATAGTAGAAAATTGTTGTTCGGTCTCAATCAGGTAGCTGGAAGGGCAGTCTCTCTCCTTGTTTTGGCTTTCCTGGTACCACTGTTTCCATTTCTCAGAGACACGGTATATCATCCCTTCTTTGTTTTTTTGGATCTGTTCGCATGTAAAGGCTGAGTGACCACTTATCCGCTTATCCTCAGGACTGATTATTCCTCGTAGAAGAATGAAGAATCTAAAGCCCACAGAACACCACAACTCATGCCTCGTAGCCTTTTTTTTTTGGTTCTTTTCTCATTTTTCATTGTTACCATGTAAAGGCCCTCCTCAGGTGTCACACACAAAGGGGGCAGGCTTGGTTACAATGTCATAATAAGGGTTTCTTTCTAAAATCTGTTGGCTGGACGCAGGACATTTTTTGTGCAGCTACTGGTTTTGCAGAAAGAGACGGGAGGAAAACAAGCTGCAAGTCCCATACCACTGCGTTGCCTATTAAAAAGGACGTGCACCAATCCTATCTTATGCTGCCTGAAATTGCACTCCCCATGGCACTCACAACCGAGACCACCAGTATCAGTTATTAGCCCGCTGCTCATATTTACACAAGCATGTGCCCACATTGACACATTCTATGAACTCTTTCCATCCACACTATTTAGGGGCCATTTGGGGTGTGATTACAGTGGATGTTTTGCTATATTGTAGCATTCATGTTTTTTCCATATCCAGCTGAAACACCTGAGGATATGGAAAAAACATGAATGCTACACTGGATGTCCAAAATCCACTTTAGATATTTTGGCTTTTTTACGCCCCAAATGGCCTTGAGCTTTAAATTGCTCAAGCATATCAGGAACAAGAATGGTCTACCATGCTCATAAAGATCCGCACACAATGGGTGCGTTTGGAAACTGATAGTGAAAGGTGAAAAACAATAATCAAGGTGATTTTTGTAGGTGATTTTTTTATTGTAGAAAAACCATTTGGGAACCTTAAATTAATCATATTTTCAGTCTTTCAGCATCAGCCTAATTCCTGATTGGTGACTTGTGTTTGGAAACATGAAAAAAAATCAGGTATGATTTGTGTTTGGCTGAGTAGGTGAAAATTTTGTGTTTTTAGCGATTTGGGACAGAAATACCCCTCATAAAACCTGTCCCTCAAAAAATTTATTTTCTATTTGTTGGGTTCCTGGCGCACAGACAGACGATGAGAAGCTATTTCGTTGTTGGGGCAGCCCTCCAGCAGCCGCTAGAGACCACCGTGAAGCTTCTCCGATAGCTGCTCGACGGTGAATCTTCTCCGTGAATCATCCACCGGTATTTCTTGTCAGCCTATACTATGGGACAAATGTAAAAATCCAATCTTTACATGAAAAAGAACAAGTACTTTGAGATTTGTATTTCTTTCTTCTTCGCATCGATGTGTTTCTTGGTTTGTTCTATTTGTTGTTATGATTTTTCAGTAATTAATTGACTTTCAAGTTCTCCTCTTTAGCTTGTTGCGAAAACACATAGCAGGTTTTCTGTGTTTTGTGTTTGAGACAATATAGATGTCTCAAACAAGTTCTCCTCTTTAGCAGGTTATAATCTCACATTCCTTTGTCTAAAGTGGAAAATACTCTTTTTTTTCAGGATACCCATGAGTGAGAAAATTTTGGAATATATATGTCTGTTTGTGTAGCGGAAATCTCAGTTTTTTGCTTAATTGTGTTGCGATTTGACCTTTTTTATCTGCTCATTTGCGAAATCAGAATTTCTCTTAATTTCTTACTTGATTGTCTGCTCTCTGTATATGCAGTGTGAAGGTATATGTTTTATGTAGGAAATTTTTTTGCTTTCCGTTTCAAATCCATTTTTTACGCACATTATATGTTTGTTGGAGCTAAAAATGGTTTTATTTGTCATGCATTTTAGTTGTTTGAGACATCTATCATAAAAATCCTTTTGATAACATCAGATTTAAGTTGGGTTCTCTTCCAACATATCTAGTGGCGGAGCCACAACAGTCGACATTTTGTGTATGCCCTCTGTCTCAGTGTGTGTGTGTGTGTGGTGGGGCTAGGACAATCTAAAATGGCCCCAAGAAATTCTTTTAAAACCACTCCTTTTGTCCCATTTGAGTTAATTTCAAAAGACCCAAATGATCTACCAATGTAGCACAGAGGGATTATTATCCATGTGGATGACATTTTTATAAGTTCATTTGCCCTCTATGTCCTCCATGGCTATGCTCTCTCATAACAAATTGTCCAACTAATGGTCAGTTCACATATTTCCATCCACAAGATGATCGTCTGCATATATAACTGTTGGTTTGCATTAACCATTTAGCCCATAGTCCATTAGTTATCCCCTAGAATATAGACTATAAGTTGTACTATCTTCAATTTTAAGTTGATATTTACATCATTAAAAATGTTAGTTTTGGTGGCATCAAAGGAGAGGGTAAAAAAAAAAGTTGGTGACATCAGATGAGTAAATTTCCATTTGTTTTTCATGGTTGGAAAGGGTCGTGGCCTTATAGTCTTTAGTCATTAATTACAGATGGATACTATTGCGTTTACTCCCTTGCTGTTTGGTTTACCATGATAACTTGTCAAGCCAAGCCAATCTGTTATATCTCCTTTCTTACTCTTGCTTTCTGCACAATCAATCTCTCCCTCCAGATCATAGTAAAACTGGTCAAGCTGGTTTCATTGTCTTGTAGACTGGACTATATTTTGTGCTACACAGCATGTTTATTTCCCCAGTTGCTTCAAACACTATGATCATGATTTTATGTTATTGAAAGAATTCGACATTATGACCCAATCAGGGGAAAAAAAGAGTTGCTACTTTGCTTCGTCATTTTCTCTTGTAATAAATTGTAAGCATGTTCTCTCAATCAACTTTTTAGTTTCCATGGTTCCAAATTTTTGTTTTCTCCAATATGGATGAGTAGTTCACCGGACCCTGTTTAAGCTAGCCCACCCCATTATACCAGGATGGTGGCTGTGGCAGACTACTCATCCCTACAATTTGTTAACGAGTCCCCCCCCTCACCCCCACCCCCACCCCCCTTTTTTCTTTCAAAATGCATTTGTGGCCTATTCATAAAAAAAGAATGTTGTGGTCCTCTTGGAATTAATGGCACCAATATAGGAGTCATTATCATGAGAGAGAGAGAGAGAGAGAGAGAAGGGGGGGGGGGGGCATTTGACTGGGGGTACCTTGCTGGTTATATAAATTCAGTTAGTGTCGTTATACAAATACTTTATTCATATTGTGTTTGTTTAATGCAGCTCAAAAATGGATGCTTCTCATCATCCATTTAATCGTACACGCCCTCGTTGTAGAGACAACCACCTCACTATATACGTTTCCCACACGGGTGACAATCCAGGGTTCATGAAATATCAGGATCACTATATACGTAATCCAATTACTATTGTATTTCTTAGCATTATGTGTATTATTCATCAATCTATGCAATCTCAACTATAAGTGCTCTTTTTAGGGGGAGCATGGTTGTGGATACTTTGTGTGGATCGACCCACCGGCACCCCAAAAGTAGGGTAGAAGAGTTTGCACCCTCGTGCACTTCGAGCGGGAAAAACTAACACAAGCACGCACTACTTTCATGGAGGAGTTCATTAGAGACAACCCATGCACTTGCCTCTTTGTTTCATTAATGCTCTTATGTTGTATTGTAATTATTGTTAAATGTATGTGACTTGAGGAATGCATTTTGTGTTGATGATAAACTTGATGTGCAAATGTGCAGTAATGCAGGTGAGTGCAATATGATACCGGATTCATAATACACTTTAAATAGAACAACATCTTTATTTGTCACAAACATTTACTTCGTCATGCTCATGAGAACCTTGAAACCTATTACAAAAGATGAAGTATTTGTGGCATGTGATTACACAATTAAAGTCTTACCGTTGTTGTTGTCGCCTTTCTGGATGTGGATCAAGGTGGTATATGAAGCGAGTCAGCAACTACATCATGGATTGCATCACGCATCCTCAACATGACCCGATCATCCATTAATTGCATATGATCTACCCCTCCACCACTAGTGGACGCAACATCCAGATTAACGCTGCCCCTACTGTCTATGTAGGGTGCATCTCCTTCGAATTCTGGAAGAAGCCAATCTCTCATGTCATGGTCAGAGCTGCCATGGTGTTGCTCATGGACAAAATTGTGCAATGATGTACAAGCGTACACAAGTTCTCTTTGCATCTCTATTGGATAAGGGGGCATATTGTCCAAGATGTGCCAACGTTTTTTCAATGCACCAAATGTCCGTTCAACTATATTCCGTAATGAAGCGTGCCTGTAGTTGTACATCTCATTCCGGCCACTCGCACGTTGTTGTTGAAATTGTACTATATGATACCTATGCCCAGATCCCTTGTAAGGGCCCAAGAAGCCAACCTTCTGCGCATATCCTGCGTCAACGACATAGTACTTGCTATTGGAAAACCAGATGTGGGATCTTGCAAGACCAAATCCAAAACCCGTTGATCATGTGCAGACCCCTCCCAACCTGTCACGACATACGTGAAACGTATGCTAAAATCACACACACAAAGGACGTTTTGTGTTGAGGTTTTTTCTTTTCCTCTATAGGCATTGTTCACTTCGGCCACGACCTTCGCCATGACATGCGTGCCATCAATCGTACCCACACAGTCCTTAAACCATGGCCAATACATGGTATTGTTCCTAATATAATTTGGCACTACATTGAGTGGCACAATGTTATTTACTTTTGACTTAAACCATGGTTCTAATGCCCCATAAACGTTATAAATATGCCTATGAATGGTCTCCTCTGAGTGAGAAAATTCGTGCCCAAGTTTTCTCACCGAAGTACCATGCCCCAACAGCTCACAAAATATCATCAGTTGTTGTTCAACCGAGACTCCTTTGCTGTCTTTTAGACCAGCTAATCTGGCTTTCTTGCATAATTCTATGAATGGTGTTTTGTTCATTCTCACCCAGTCCCTACACATTCGATCGTTCGTTACGTTGTATAACATGTCACCAACCAATTCTTCTCCCCTCGTCCGATGTGGGTGGACAACATTTTGAGGTGGATGGTGACTCAAGTGTTGCTCCCAATAATGTGCAAGTCCCGTTACTATAGCATCATCGGCCTCGTCTTCATCATCTAATAAATTCTGCATGGACATGAGCAGTTTCAAACTTGAGCTTTATATGCTCTGGGCAGATGGGGAAATGCCGTATAGTATAACAACAACGACTTACCCAAGGGTCCATTATGGTCGGCGTACGTCATCAAGATTGCTGTAGAAAATATTCATTACAAGGTTCGTGAGTGTGACCGTCAACATTGACTACTATAAAGCTCAAAAAAGGATAACAAATTCAAATGCTGGCAAAATTGTTTTGGAAAATTTATTTTCCACATAATAACATATGAGATGAGAGAAAAAATGACATGGAAAAAGTCAGGTAGCCTAATTTCCATTGTTGGTTCACCATCTTTTATTCTCTGCATATATATCCCATTTCCGTTAGTTGCGTTTGAAGCAAGTTCTTGAAATGGGGGTTGAATGCAGAAGGTAACAAACTTACTTATAATTAGTGACCCTTGATTTGCTAAGTTATGATTTGACCATGCAATTATATGATGAATGCAGGCAGTCATCACCCAAGACAAGAGGGAAGACTCCCAATTGTTACCGACTGCAAGTGTTCAAGAATAGACGGGATACCAATTTAGGCCGGTGTACCAATTAAGTCCTCTGATAGCAACTTAATAACCCCTTGATGGCTTCAAGGAGTTAATGCTTCAAACATTTAGGAGTGTTAGTGAAAAACAATGATATACTCACGAAGGCTCACATTATGACATTCCAAAGTTGCTACTTGCTACTTATCAGTTTGCAAATATTGTTGCGGTGCATTCTCCCCAGTTTCTTGGTATTATTATGTTTTTTTGCTTCATCATACCACTATACAAATGCTGGATAAGTATCAACTGTAATCCTTAATAAGATCTTGCTTCTGATTCCATTATTACACTCTGTGCACAACAAAGGTAAAATGAGTAGTGAACACAACCAAGCCATTATACTTTCTTTCCAAAGCAATATGAAAATGTTTGTAAAAACTGGCACCCAATATTTCGGCTAGAATGTTGATCACTTACAAGTCATCCTTAGCCATAATACTACTTATCTAAGGTACTTTTTCTGGAAGACTGATAAATTCCAAAAGTAAACTAGACAAGGGAAATCGTTATTAATCAACCTCTTCAACCGTAATGGGCAAGTATGTGAAAAGTCTGATAAGAGAGCATCAAATTACGGTCACCAAATTTGATGCTCATGCTAGTCATGCTACAATCCATTAGACATTTCAATAACGGGATTTAGTAACATTACAGAAATCAAGCATAATCGATCGCATTACCTGCGCAGGAGAAACGTCTTTTGCAGATAGAGGAGGGATATGAGTCATATAGAATGAAGGGTTGCTTTCATTCTAATATATAGGCAACACACACAAGTCACATGCCACATATATAAAATATGTCACGAGCCTTACAGTCAATATTCTCCACATTCACATGCATTAAATATGTCACTTGGTATTATTATAGGCAATAGTATCCCAACAACAGTGAAATGTATGAAATAAAGAAATGTCTGAAATAGTATCCTAATCATAACACACAGTCTGCATGTCTGAAATAAATAATAGTGTTCCTTAGTTTCTCACATTACCATAAACCGCCACACCTATGCTGGTGGATTCATCACCTTCCACTGTCCCCGCAGCCAAGCTTCTGCATATAAAACATTGTCTTCCATTGTCAGCCACATACGCCTTTTATGTTCATCTAGCATCAGTGACAAGCCTTCTGTGTACATCGGATTAGTCACATCAAACCCTGGCATCCGGCGCACCAGATCTTGTGATCTCTGGTATTCTTCACTCTCCTTCACAGTAATCGCCATTTCTCGTGCTGCCGGATCAGCGAGGATGTTCAATTGTCTCAAAGCTATGGCATTGCGGGCACACATGGCGTCACACATGGAATGGAAGGCAGTGGAGACGTCTGATGAGTCACCAGTCTTCCTCTTTGACCTAGTCGGCTTGTCCACAGGTGAAGGGTTCACTGGAGCAGTGTGAACACGAGGGGGCATTTGACTGGGGGGTGTGTGGTCATCAGATGGTACCTACAAAAATGAAAGCACAAAAAAGGAAGACCAACACAGCAATGAGAATAAAGGAAGAAGCATGAGCAAACAGGAGTCAGAAGTAACATATGCATGAGCAAACAGGATTACAATTTGAGCAAATGACCGAGCAGGTCATGGCTGGCTTCAAAACATATGCATCAGCAATGAAAAACTCCAATGTACAACTTTTGATTTAAATTACTTCATAATCTAATCTAAACCAAGAAACTGGACATGAATATAACCTGGGATGATGGGTTGACAAACGTAGGAATAGTTGGGGAGTGCATGGGGAAGGGGGTTGCTTGATTATCCTCATCAAGGAGACTGGTGAAGGGTCCATATTGGCTCTCTCAAATCTCCTCTCCCAAATACTGATCAAAGTCATACGGTTGCATCCTCGGTATTTCGTCTTCTGTGCAATCCACTTCCGGCAGCTGCTTTGATGCTTTAGCTACATTGGCAACATCCTTCTGCTTAGGACGTCCGTCATAAGCATGGTTGCCATCGAATATAATCTTCAGTAGTTGCACTAGGTCATCTGTGTATCCCCAAGTCTTTAGGCGCATTGCCTTAGGGTGCTTCTGCTTCAACAACAACATTGAAATGAGACATAATTCTGCATATAATTATGTGAAAGGTACATTCCAAAAAATTGTAGAAAATGGAACAAAAACATTCACCTCCTTAAATTGCTTCCAAAAATTTGGATTTCCAAATGTGTAGGTACCAGTAGATGGGTTAAACCCACATCCAGTGTGATTAGACATTCACTTCCAAGCATTGTAGAGGTACCTAGCCTTGTCGTAATGAGTCTTGATTGCATCAGCATTCACGTGCATGTCCCTCTTACTCAATTCCTCACTGACAAGTGCATAGCCTGTAGGTTCAAGTCCCTTACCCTTTTTATGTCCAACAATCAGAGCATTAGAGTATGATATGATCCATGCATAGTGCTCCTCCTTGCCCCAACACTCTACCTGTTTCACATACTTCCCTTTCTTGGCTAGGCTTGCCATCTCAACAAAGGGGACATATGAGAATGAAGGCATAAACATCAATCAGTATTAATACACAATAGATCTTATACCCTAGACAGCAATTACAAAACAAATCATAATATTTAAACACCATAGACCACACATTTACATACATTTGGCCGCAACATCCTTTCATAAAAAAAACTGTTAATATACAGAAGGAAGCAACACATGGCATGACACAATGCCTACATGGGAAAGTAGACTGGTTTTGACTGTTGCCATCCTTATAAATTGTGATGCAACATGACTACTTATGTTTCGTGCACAACCATCATCTCATGAAGCCAATTCACAAAGTCGGAAAGGCCAAAATGATAAAGATGGTGGAACCTTCATTATCCCTTTTTAGAGGGTTAAGACAGGCAGAGCATTTGGTGCAAAACTTGCCACTATTTTGCTTTGCATGGATTTTGTGCCATCATTTTTTTTACTAAAAAATCATATATGGTACGGAATCCATGTTGCCAACTCTAAATAGCTAGGATAAGGCGTTCCGAAGAATGCCTTAGCAAACAACTTATAGTAATCTGTAACAGTATGATACATGATATATATGGTACGGAATCCATATGAGTCATTCAAAAATTAAGACATTGACAAAAAATGAGACAAAAAATGAGACATTACCTTACAGGTTTGAACTTCACTTGTGGGCCCATCAGTAGACCAATATACTAGGTGAAAGGCAGAAGTTTCTCTTTATTGTGAAACTTCCAATAATCAAAGAATAAGTTGATATAGCTGCTGGTCATAATGTTGACATATATAAAAACTAATCATCTAATAGGTGGTCAGTTGAATGTTACTAGTGAACGAATCATTCATAAATCTCCCCAACTGAGTCTATCCCTCTGTCCACAATTCGTATTAACAATTTGTTTTTCAAAAAAACTCAAATCAGTTCATTTTCAAAAACCAAATGTTAATAGTAACTGCGGACATAAGGAGTAAATCGAATAACAATTAAAGCAGATGAGTTACGAATTAATAATAAACTTTCTAGGAAATTATAACATTGACATGTCCACCAAAAGAAAGACAAGAATTTTTTTATGCGAAAACTAAACAGGAATTAGAAATGATAAACCACACAAATTAAAACGAATTTCGAACAACACAGATACATCGATATCATTTACAACTTCTTCACAACATCATCCTTCCTGCTCATACATTTCGTTTTAACACAAAAAATAAAATAAAAATGAACAAGTATTTTATGAAGAAAACCAGTCATACTAGCATGCATAAATGAACATCAGATCCCCTCACCAAAACAACAAAAAAGCAAAATAATTTAACAACATAAAGGGAAAAAACCCCGACAAACCTTCGTTTCAGCATCCAAGCGCATAAAGCCAACCAAACAAAAAATAAATGCTAGTTTTTCACAAAGAAATGGTACCGATAATATATAGATGATCCATCAACAAAATAAAACCCGCAAACTTTAACCACTATATCAGAGGAAAATATCATTGAGTAGCAGCACCAATCTTTTTGAAATCAAGTACCTTGAACGCAATAAAAAGCTATCAAAATTCCAAAAGAACTATCAAGTGGTGACGGCCGAAGCCCTAATTTCGTCCTCCCTAGATCCCAAAGCTTCAAAGAGGTAATCCAAGCACATCCCAATTCCAAAAACATCAAAGACGAAAAATTTCACAGACAACGGCATACGCTAAAGAAAGAACAACCCAAAACAGAGCCCTAATCCTAACCCAATTCAATAGTCAAAGAGCAATCGAGAAAAAACAAGAAGGAAAGATGAAGCAAAACTCACATCTGCTGTCCGAAGGCCGAAAAGATGCCTCCTTTATGCCGAAATATCTCAATTAGAGGCACAACAATGACGCTATAAAACAAGAAGCTCCCAAAGATGGCAAATCGAGGCCAGCCGCCGCGAGAGGAGAGGAGAGGGAGAGAGATGCTCAACAGCAGCAAAGAGGCGAAAAAGTGGCGAGAAAGGTTGATCGAGGGCAGTCTGAGGCAAAAGACGACGCTAAAACAAGAAGCTCCTGAAAGATGGAAGGCCAACCGCCACGAGAGGAGAGGAGAGGAGAGGGAGCGAGCTGCTCGAGGCGAGAAAAGGTTGAGTGAGGGCAGTCTGCAGAAAAACTCTTCTGTCAGCCTGATAATTTTCAGAAATTAGCTGATTCTCGTTCAGTGATTTTCGGCTTTTTTCGGGTGATTGGGTGATTTTTTTCTCGAATCACTGTCAGGAGCGATTTTTTGACAAATAAGAAACCAAACGCATTGACACCTGATTGGTGATTTTTTTCACCTTTTACCGTCAGCAACTCTTATCACTAAAATCAGAAACCAAACATCAATCAGAAGATTCAGCCCCAATCAGCCTAATTTTTTTTACATTATCAGAAACCTTTACATTATCAGAAACCAAACGCACCCATTATGTCTTCATAACTTGGGCATCGCTTGCACACAGACTGCCATCCATGTGGGCAGTCTTCAACTCAATCAGTTATGGGCCTCGTGTAAATGTAATTTGTAACTTTGCATCCAAGCATGTGGAACCTTTGATTGATACATTATAAATTGTTAGGACTCGGGCATCGCTTGCATAAAGGCTGCTCGGGGCTATAGCAAATTCCACTGTCACACTTTGCCCATTTTATGGTGCTGGTGGTTGGGCTAGTACGGAATTCAGACTTCAAGAGTGATATTTGTAAGTTAGGAAGCATGAACCTGCCTAATGTCGCTAGTGGGGTGTCTTCATTTCCGAGGTCTGTGCACCTACGAATTGAGGCCTTTCATCATATCTCCTGCACAAGGTGGAGCCCCCCTGCCCTTATAAATGGCGCCATCAACGTCTTGCTTCAGCCTTTATTGTCACCTCCACGGTATAAATCAATGTTCTCGTTTCCTTAGGTAGCCATAGCTTAGTCATTACGATGTGTCTAGAATCCGGCATATAAACAGGCACTTGGGAATTTTGAGTACGGTAAACGATGGCACAACATAGATCATGGCTAAACGATGGGAGGAAGCCTAGAAAATGGTAATTAAGCTCTAATGTATCAATGTATGCTCAAGAGGAAGATTATTTAATTGACACGAGCTCTATCAAAGCTGTAAATAATTCCTCCACACAAGTCCTATCATATCTTTAATTCGAGATCTTATTGTCGAGTCAAAGTTAATTTGCCGAGAACAAAAGCAAAGAACAAGGACCAGAGTTCTTCTTTATAACTCACACGAAAAGACGGGCATAAAGCAGAAACCCATTTAACGAAAACCAGTAAACCGAACAAAGTAAAACTAGATAGACAAGGACAGTTTCTTCTTTTTCTAGGTAAATGAGAGAGACAACGACACTTGCAACTTGCTAACCCACTTTGAATTTTCTAAAGACGATTACGCCTAGGGCTAGTACCCTCTCTACCTTGCGTGTAACGTGGGTTAAGTTAAACCAATCCACTAATCAAGATTTTATTCGTTTATTTGCTCACTGTGCAATCGGTCCGCCAGATGCCTAAAACCCTCCGCCACATACGACAAGGTTCAGATTTCTTAGGGTTTATCACTTTGGATTTACAAACCCAATCCTGTCCCTCCAAACCAGGGCAACTCAAGTAATCAGATGATTACATGAAATGATTTGTTAATAATTAAAGAAGAGCGAGATCAGTTGAAGTGATTTGGAAAACAAAATACATTGATATAATAACATCAATTACAAGACGAAGGATTGTCAAATTTGAACATATACGCCAGAAAACAAATAAGCATCATAAAATAAACAGAAATCAGTATCAGAAGAAAGAGGGAAGCCATTTCCTTCTTGCTACCCAGGTCTTCAGTAACCAGCGATTCACTTCTGTACAAAAATATTCACAGGTCGGATTCGTCAATCTGCCCCCAAAATAGGAACTAGCACCTCCTTCCTTTCCACTTTCCCCCTTTTCTCCCAATATTTACAGAAATCTTCAAATTTTACCAAATTTTGAAACTACCATTGTCTTCGCATATTCACAATCAGATGTGTCCACCGACCCAAACAAAATGACCCGATCTCCACCCCCCCAGCCGTACTGTAGCTTCACTTCACAAGCTCCGCAACCCACCCGACATCCGGCGCGGATGTCTCCACAGCATTGTCCTTGCTCAACTTCTCATACATCCTGGCCCTCAGCCCCCTCCCTGATTCCACCCTCTCCATCGGCTCCTCTTCGACACACCCACGATCCCATTGGTCGAGCCATCCGGCGGCAGTCGGTGTCGCCGGTAAGCTATTGAAAGCAGGGCTCGGATGGCTAGAAGCCACGCCTCTCGTCGACCCAAACCCTCCGAGAAGCTGCTGGTTCCCCATCCAGGAGGACGGCACCGACTTTGCTTTGCTCAGCTGGAGCTGCCTTAGAGAGGCGAGAACCTCGTTCACCGAACCCGGGACAGGGTGGAGGCGGATGGACGGGCCCTGTGGGGACAGCGGAGGCGAGTCGGACGGCGGAGAGAGAGGTGGCGAGATCGGCGTGGAAGTGGGGGATGAAGCGACCAGTTTGGAAAAGTAAGCATCCATGGAGTGGTGGCGGAGCGGGGACCCATCGTAGGAGTCGGCAGCAGAAGCGGAGGAGCGGGGGCTGTGGTGGTGCTGGCCCGGGAGAACGCGAAGCTGGTCAGGGGTATGGGCGAAGAAGCAAACACGGCGACGGCAGGCGGTGCCGTCCTTGCAGGGCTGAGTGCGGTAGCGAGCCGGGTGAAGCCAGCACTCAAACACCCCATGCGCATACTCGCAAGCATCACCCCGCTTGCAGTTGCCCTTGCGAAAATCCGGACACGCAGTGCCAGAGTAGTGAAACTTACGAGGGTCCCGGCGCCGGGCCTTCTCGCCCGGGTGGGCGTAGGGGCACTCCGTCCAGTCGTGGGACCGACCGCGAGTGCACCGGCGAACCTTGAACTCGTACATCCGAAACTCGTCGCACGAGTAGGCGTCGACGGGTATTTCCGACTCGCGCTCCGTGTCATCCGCATCAGCCTCAGCGAACACTTCATTGGAAGGCAGGTAGCGCTGTAGCGCGGCGAATGCCTCCCCGAGCAGGAGATTCGAGTAATCTCCTCCGGCACCGGGGGATACTCCGCTTACCGGAAGGGCGTAGCCCATTTCCAGGGCAGGAGACTCGTCGTAGACTGGAGTCCATGGGGGAACATGGACAGAGGAATGGAATCTTTCTCCTAGCATCATCTTAGAACTCCAAAGGAAACCAGTTTCTCTCTGCTTCTTCTCGGCCGCGATGTGGCCTCTTACGGAGAAGAGAGAGGTGGATCTCCTTCAAATATAAACAGCAGAGGTAACCGCAGTAAGGTTGGGAGTACTCTGGTTGGGTTACCTAAAGGCACGACAGTCGAGAGAGTTAAAAGTTAAGACCACTACTGGCGGTAGTAATTAAGAAGAGAAAAGACTATTCGAGATAAGTTAAAAGTTAATGAGCAGTTTAATGAGTATAATGGTGGACTTAACCGTCATTTCGGTAGTGGTATTGATGACGCGAGATATCGGCATGCGATAAAGTGGAGTGGAGGTTACTTTGTTATCTCGTCAAAGCAAAGCTGCAAAAGGCAAGTGTTGTGGATAAGAACGAGGAGCTGCATCTGGATTAAGAAACGAGGGTTGGTGGGGCAGGAGGCAGGCAATTAGGATCGAACGGCAGAGAATGGATGAATCTGGGGCACATGATTTTTGGCATGTTGGCGGTATTCAGGGAGGTTAGTTGGGGCGATATTTACATGAGAATCGAGATTTGAGAGAGGGTAGATATTTTGGAGGTAGCTGTGAGCAGAACTAGTGGGGGGTACGTGGAGGGAAGGGGATAGAGATGAGTGCCATGCGGAGCCTCTAAGCCTGGCATTGCCGCCACGTATGCTTTCCAGTCCTACTCTCAGATCTTGGTATGCTTACTTCCTCCACACTTGGCGACCCCGCAGGCCACTCTAAACTGCTGAATCAGTGGCGCCATTCCGCGCTGTTATACGGAGTTCGGGGCGGTTCGGGTCAGGTTTTGAAAAACCCGGCCTCATAACCACCCCCCCCCCCTCTTCGCCGCGGGTCCAATTTTTTTTGGAACCGGAACCGTCCCTATTTAAAACCTGGAACCGCTCCACCAGGCGGTCCAGGCCGCGGCGCCCCGATTTGACTCTAAAAAAAATTCCTCTTTTTGTCCTACTTTACTAACTCGATTTGGTTCCTCATATGGAGATATTAGAATGGAACGGACTAAAAAAAATAGAGCTATCTACAAAGCCGCCAATACCTTGTCATCGTCCTCCTCTTCTGCAGTGACAAACATCGACTCCCTCGCCAAGACCAGCTCGGAGCAAAAGGTCTCACTCTGGACGCCGAAGTTGCAGGCGGCGCAGGGTGGCTTCCTGGAGGTGCAGGAGCACGCGGCCTGCTCGTCGCCTGATACGAAGACAACCTCAAAATCGCCCATGAGCAAGAGCTCTTGGTAGGCGTCTGACAACTTTGGCGTGAAGCCACTACGGGGCCCACACCATGAGGCTGAGAAGTAGAGTCCCGCCGTTTTGCAAAAAGGAGCAACCTTTATCTCAGTTTTTTGAGGGATGATAAAATCAAATTAAGAAAATCAGCTAAAACATGACTTGTAGAATTAACTGAGCTAAAGAGAAGAAGTGACCTGATCACCGTTGTTTCAGATTTCCGAAACAGGAGGAGACTATGGGAGAAGATAATCAAAAAGAAAAATAACTTCTAACAAAAAAGCCATTTACTTTTGACATAAATTTGATGCTTCGGGATGCTACCAGGGCAGGTCCGATTTTCACGTAATACCCGAACCCTCCCTAACCCTGTGCGTCGGTTCTTTTTTCAAACCTCGAACCAAAACCAACCCTAACCCTGTGCGTCGGTTCTTTTTTCAAACCTCGAACCAAAACCAGTATTATGTAAGGCTTTTCAGAACCGGCCTCAAGGTCGGATTGGGTAAAAACCCAGCCCTGTGGGACCGTCCGAGTCTTTGGCAAAACCAGAAGGTACGGCCTTGCGTGCACTTCTAACGTTCAGTTATGTGGTCGGGGACCGCGGACGTTGGTCGATTAGGCTAGCTAGTGTCCTCTTTGTTGATTCTTTGCCGATCTGATTTGGCTGGTTGGGATTTCCTGGGGATGTTTATCCACGTAAGAAGCCCCTACCACGTGAGAGGAACTGATACCAGAGGCCGAGGTGGGAAGGAGCCCCATGCGCACATGGGTTTCCCTTCCTGTACCGTATTAGGGAGCAGCATCCTTCTTTGCTAGACTTCCACCACGGCACCCGGGTCCAAAGCAAAGGCTACTGGCTACTCCCAGTAACCGACTCCTTGTACAAGGAACTGCCAACGGGTGCCGGTTCTCCACGTGCCCCCTTGACGTACACTTGTCAGTGCGCTTTATTAAAAAAAAAAATTCTTCTCCCGCTTTATTTTCACGGCCACCTCACGTGCCCGGAAATGCTATGGTTCATTTCCATTCACCACATTAACACGTGAAATTGGCCGTGATAAAAAGGTGGAAGGAATAGCAGTACTTTTTTTTAATAAGGGTCGTGGTCGTCGGTGTTGGGACACGTGTGGTATGGATGAGAACTGAGGACGGACAGCTCGAGATTCGCGTAAAAGGTAACCCGGATTTTCCCAGTTTTTTATTTTCGGCGAGCCTTTTAATTATAGCCGGATAAGGTTCTCCATCTCTAGACAATCCACCAGCGTGACATGTAGCGGCATCTCAATTCTAAACCATTTCCACTCGCTTGAGCACACCTATACACAAAATTTATTTATTTTGTTGCCAAAGATAGGGGTCACAGCGAAGAACACAACTTTAATGGCTTATTGGATGTTACGTCCCTAAGTCACATTATCAAAGTAGCACGGGCAATTGTCAATTGTCATGGAACTTATTATGCAGAGGGGGCAGGTCTCTTCGTTGGGACATGGGATTAGAAATTTGGGGGATTTGGAGAATCTTGGAGTGTTGCCATTTTGATCATGCTAACGTCGCCTCAAGGGTGTCATAAATGCAGCGCCGGCGGATCTTTGTGAATTGGGGATGTTAATCAGTATCGGGCATTGAGACAGTAGTTGATCCAACTAGTGGTCCAAATTGCTTCTCTTCTTGCAATCTCCTTTTCGGAAATTATGGACATGGACTTGAGGGCCGTTTGGGGTGTGATTATAAGCAAATATCGGATATCCTGCTCTGGCCGCATGCGAGTATTTTTATGTGTGAGACTATTATGTTTGCAAAATACAAAACTATGGATAAGGCAAGAATCTAACTACACGAAGTAAGCAAAAACTTTAGTGTGCTTGTACCAAAACAGCAAAAAACTTCCGTGTGTTACTTGAAAATAATACTACCGAGATCATTTTATTTTTTCTAGAATAAGTACAGTTTTGATCGTTTAGAGGGGTATTATAATAATGTTGGGCTTATTTTTGTAATAAAATATAAAGTTGCCCAACTATCTCAATTGACAGTGTTTTGGGCTTTTAGAACTGTCTAGGCAATGGGCCTGAGTCAGAATACCCATTAAGTTGTGATTTTGAGTGGTAGATCTGAACCATTGGATGACCTATGGATGGACGGTCAGGATTCTAGGGTTCTTTACAGTGGTGTCCTGATTTAGTTATAAATACATCATTAGCCATCCTAATACGGTGTCTAAAGTGAGATTGCTCTCAGCCAAGTTCTAAACCAGAAACATGTAATTCTGAAGACGATTAGCAGAGACTCCATTGAAGGTTTGGTTCTAATGACTATAGGTATGCCTAAGTCTTTTGCATTAAATTCTTTCAATTTGGTATCGGAGCGTCCAGTATATTCTGGTACGCTTCCGCTATAGATTTGCTGCGCATCACCGGCTGACAGCCGTACGGGTCGCAGGTTATCCCGGCAGCGGCCCTTTTCGGCGGCAGTAGTAGAGCCACACGTTGTGGAATAGCAGGCCGGAGCAAACGCACCGGCCAGAGCCGCCGCCGCCGGGCGTTGGGCTCTGGCCGGTGCCGGCGCTGCGCAGATGCACTGGCCAGAGCCGCCACCGCAAGGCGTTGGGTTCTAGCCGGCGCAACCGCTAAGAGCAGACGCACCGGTCAGAGCCGCCGTCGCCAGGCGTTGGGCTCTGGCCGGTGCAGCGGCAGTGCCGGATTAACGGTGACAATCAGCTCAAAATTTGAGTAATTATCTTATTGTTTTATAGCAAGGTATCTCCAAGTCGTTAGGACCTGACTAGAGAGGCAATGCAATTTTTTTTCTTGCTACATGGGACAATGCAATTAGCCACCCGTTATACACACTGGGTGAATGACATACCATCCCAGGCAGGTGCCCAACGAAGTCGGGTTTGCAATATACGACCTTCTGCTTGGCGTTCTGGGCACGACCACCATGTAGGTTAAAAAAATGTTTTCTAACATAAAAAATTTGAAGATCAATATCAAGTCAGTTTATGGCTTTATGCTCACTGCATCCATAGACCCACTGTATACCGGCCTCATGCGCTAGCTCGTGCCACAAGCGAGCTCTATGCCTTCATCATTGCGTGGGTGCAGTTAAACGGTATTAACTTTACAATAATTGATCATGGGGTGTCATACCTCATTTGTGTGGAATAAGTTTTCTATGCTTGGATTGGAGCTAAAAATATTATCTTTAAATGCTTATCATTCTACAAGGGAAATGAAAAAATGCACTAAATATTTGATTTGTTGGTCCAAAAAGTGGACGGTTGGTTGTGCTAATTGTGAATCGAATATACACTCAAAACAAGAAACGACAGTAGTAAATGTTTTTATTGGCGATTCAAAACACGTAAAAGTTAAAAAAAATCAGCTCCAATTTAAGTAAAACAAGCAGAAAGTCGCTGTTTGAATGATGTGAAATCTAATACCATGACAGCCACAATTAAGATAATGTGCATATTTGTGAAACACGTACAAGTTAAAAAAAATCAGCTCCAATTTAAATAAAAAAAGCAAAAAAGTCGCTGATTGAATGATGTGAAATCTATACCATGACAGCCACAATTAAGATAATGTGCATATTTGTGAATTCTCACCTCTTATCAGTCATATTGCTTTCTTGCCGTTAGGGGCCTGAAGAATCAGCACCATCCAGCTGAAAAAAATCCAACTGGTTATAATTTTTGGGATAATCCACTAACCAGTGTTTCAGCTGGTTAGTGGATTATTCCAAAAGGTTAGTTGATTTTTCGGAGTGGATGAAACTGATTGTTCACACTCCCAAATGGCCCCTTAAGCCGTGAAAACAAAAGGTTTTCTATATTAGCAAAGCCGCATCCAAAACAAAAAGACTAATCAAGCTCAAGAAGAGATGCACAAAAGAGGTGTCTTACTCGCAGAGCGTATAAACAAATTTAACTGGGGGCGGTTGCAAGTCGGGTTGGTGAAATATGCCCATTTGATGTCCTTATTACAAGGAATGCAATTAAGTTATGGTTAACCACTTGGAGATTATCGAATACCACGGATATTGCAAAACGGTTTGGCTGTATATTGTTCGCTATTCGAGCACAAATTGTGAAGCATCATACTGACCAACTCTCCAGCAAACGGGAGCCTTTTGAACTAAGAATATTATTGCTTGGGTATATGTTCTTTTAAGCAGTTTCATGGCAGGAGTCATGACGGTAGCATGGGAACATTGTAATTATAAATGAAGCAAATTAAGATTCATGTCAATCATGACCGAGTTTTGGATGAGAACTTGAGCGGACGACCCCATGTTGAGTGTAAGCCAAGTACCAATAAAATACTAATACTCTTTTGAATCAGGCATAATCCACAAATACTAATGAATGAAGTATAGTGAAAGGCAGGCCGAGCACACTGGGAGAAGGATGGGGACTAGCGAGTCAAATGCAAGATAATCTTATCTGTTTGAGTGGTCCCTCTAAAATGACGTTGTCTGTTCAAGTCAAGATCAAGCATGTATTATACTGGAAAGCAATGCTTCTCTTGAGGTTGACAGCGTATGCTTGAGAAAGATTGCCATCGCTTTCTCTCTCAAGAGCTGAGAACTTCTTGGGTCTTCCCGGTGGACCACTTGGGCTTAAGTTGATCTTCTCGACGGCCGACACACTATCATGGTGCGCTCGATCGTTGAGATCGACTCCTCTAAATTAAGGTGGGACTTTTTTCTTGGCTCCAACATCCTAACAAGGAGAACTTATTGGGTGTCCCTGCACACTAGTCCAGGGCACCAGGAGAAGTTATTATGTACACGGCGCATACTGCATATTGTGTTCCATCACCGGATTTCCAATTTGTAAGTCTCACGTGGCCCTCATGACAAGTAGGGGAGTCGTGTCAATCACCCGTTGGTGGTGAGCATGACTTCCCCATGCAACACGTACTTGATAATTTCTCATGACACCAATGAGTCGTTGAGACAGTATTTGGAGCGTACCGTTGATCATAGAGATCGACGAATCCCTGGAGCCGTAGCATAATAGTGATGTGGTCGGCCATTGTTCCAAATAATTTCTCCACGAGGAGACCGCTAGCAGAGTGTATCGCCGCCAATGGGACAGCGTAGTAGGTGCTACTTGGGAGAGCGTACTCAATCGTTTCTCCTCAAGGCTCTTGCTGTTGAATGCCAGGGCTTGGTTTGTAATATGGACATGGTATGCAAATTTCTCCAAATTAGACCAAAACTAGACATTTATAAGACGTACTTGAATTAAACTACAGGTTGCACTAAGAGCCCACAAGTAAACGTAGCATGCACCAAGGCCCATCAATTAGGTCACCATATATGCGGACCTTTTCTTTTGACATCGAACGTACAGTACACCGGCCGTGTCCACGGCCTGTCCGCTGGCTGTTTGGCCGAGTCCTAAATGGCGGCGACGCCCCTTCCGCCGCAGAATCAGGCCGGAAACCCGAATTTCGATGGAAATCCGGCGATCGGGCCGCCGCCGGGAACGGATATGACCGGAATCTGCTTCCGGGACCAGCTTTGGCTCAACACTTATCCGCTGGACAGGAACCTCGTCTTCGACTACTTCGCGCTCTCTCCTTTCTACGACTGGTCCTGCAACAATGAGCAGCTCAGAAGTCGGTCCATCCATCCCCTTGACATTTCCCAGCTCTCGTAAGCTCTTCTTGCTGTTCCAATTGGGAATTTTTTTCGCTGTTTTTGTTGTTACTGTACAATGATGTTGTTGGTATAATGTGTAGGAAAATGACGGGAATTGAGTACATGCTGAGCGAAGTTATGGAGCCTCATCTCTTTGTGTTCCGAAAACAGAAGAGAGATGGGCCGGAGAAGGTCACTCCCATGCTTACTTACTATGTTCTAGATGGTTCAATTTATCAGGCTCCGCAACTTTGCAACGTCTTCGCCTCTCGGATTGTAAGTTTCCGTTTTGTGATCGTGCCCGTTAGTTCTCATAAGATCACTTAGTAGTTTTCACTCATTTTTTGTGACTACGTTGTTTTAAATTAAGTAGTTAATTAGAGTGAGTGAGTACTTTTTTTCTTTGATTGTGGTGTAGTATTCTTTGAATTGTTTTTTGAGGTTTTGAGTGCAATGATGTTGTTTATAATATAGACATGTTGGTCGATTATGTTTTTGTCATTCGGGAGAGTTGATGTAAATTTTGACGTAGTAACAACAGCTTCCCATGTTATGTTTAAGCTAGTTTTGGTAGTTCTCTGGCAATCAAATATTCATATTCAAATTCATAGAGTGGTGCTGTTTGGTGGTGATTGGTGAAACGGGATTTTCGATTAATTGGAAATGCTTCTTCCGCTGCGTGTCATTTCTTTTTGTTTGTCCTCACTATTTTAATTAGCTCCACTGTTTCCTTATCCCTAAATATGTTAGATCAGATTCTATTGCAGCACAATCATTTTTAACATTCATCATCATCATCATCATTGTGCCTAAATATTTTGTTTCCTATCCATGCAGATCTTAGAAATATGATCGGTTTTTGTGATTCTTGTTCATTGTGATTGAAATTTTATCTTGTAGGCACGATCCCTGTATTATTTGTCAAAGGCTTTCACCACTGCTACTTCAAAGTTGGAGAAAATTGGATATGGTATGAGTTATAGTTAGTCCCTTTCAATCTTCTACTAATTTACAGCTCGTATCAAATAGGATTTAATAGAATCTTTTTGAGGTCCAATTAGGTAATTTTCAGTTGTGGCTTCTGCTAAATTTTTACTTGGGCTACTCTGTTCGTTTTATTCTTGTGATTCAAAAATTGATATCCTTCTCTGTGCTGATCTTTATTTTATGGCTAACACAAAGGTTAGTTTGTATATATTTTTGGCATTAACAGCTTCAAATATATGCTAGTGGAAATGTTAGATCTGGCCCTTTGCTCTACAATCTATCTTATAATTTGTGACATCTGGTTCGGAGTTTGGAAATGCTTTACCGCTAGGTGAAATAACATAAGCTGCTTGATGCCTTAAAAATATGATTAGAGGAATTAATTTCCTTGATGCATAAAAATGCTATAATTACAGGTATTACTCAAATATTTCTTTGCGTCAATAATAGAATGATTGCATTTCCCGGGCGAATAATTTGAGTAGCTGATTTTTAATGTTAACATATGAAGCCACTATTATCATGGCGTGCCAGGGGTGTGCCTGGGCATTATATGCCGTCAGATTTTGATCCGAAAGCACATGTAAATACAAGTGATAGGCAAGTTTGAATAGTCCGTCCTTTGTATTGATGCTCAATCCTATGGCTCAAGGCACCTTGGCGCATGCCGATGCGTGTGAGGAGGGGGTTTATTGATTTTTCCATATATATATATATATATATATATATATAGAGAGAGAGAGAGAGAGAGAGAGAGAGAGAGAGAGAGAAGGGTTTACATGAGATCGTTCTCATATAAGGAGTATGAGGCCAATCTTTATAACCGTTGGATTCCGATCGGAGGATGGATATTAAATCATTGGGTAGGTGAGTATGTCACATCAGGGAGTGGGTGAGATCATAATGGCTATTTGTAGCCGTTAGATCAAGATCCAAGGGTTATAATTTAAAGTGGCCTCATATAAGCAATATGAGAGCGATCTCATTTAAACTTTTCCCATATATATATAGATGTATATACTCCCTCCGTCCAGAATTGTTATTAACATAAGGTTCTTCAAAATGAACGAAATAATTACAGATGGAGGGAGTATATAAATGGGAAAGAGTTAGCCTGAACCCTATGTAGGAAGATTCATGCTTATTGCTGCATTAGATTACACTATTGGAGTTCTCATGTACTAGATCATTTACAACTGTGATTCTAATCACCACTTACTGAAGTGTTTGCTTTCACTTGCAGTTGATGGTGAAAATGAAAGCTCCAGCATTGAAGCAAAGAGTGAAAAAGAGGCAATTGACTTTAAGGAAATCAAAAGAGTTGATCATATTCTTGCATCTTTACAGCGAAAGGTAATTCTTTTCTGGTAATTCACGCTTACTAATCTTGTTCTTCACAGCAATTCAGTCTTACTAATCATCATCATCGTCGTCATCATCAAATCTGCACAGTTTATCGTCATCGAGTCATGAATTCAAATCTGACACAAAATTCTATGTTGGCCCTCATTAAGAGTAAAAAATTTGTCAATCCTTCTAGTATCCATGGCTTCTAGGTGGTGGTACACTTATTTTGATTTTCAGTTTAAGAATACAAGTAAGAAGTCATAGATATCTCTCAAATAATTCTTAGTGGATTATACCTTTCTAGATTATAAAGCAGTGAAATGCTATACGTATAGATTAAATTGAAGCCATAAGATGTATGATTTCTGATAGTATGCTTGAGATTTTATTTGTTGAAACATTATTATGAAATAGCCTAATGACCTATGAAAATAGCCTAACATTTAGGCCAGAAACAGCATATTTGCCTCCTACAAAAGAAAAAGAGCCAGAATCTCATTTGAAATAAATCAGATACCTGTAGATCCACATTTCCAACGCAAAAAGAGCCAGAATGTCATTTGAAATGAGTCAAACACCTGTAGATGCACATTTCCAGTCCCATGATATTTCCTTTGTTTGCTAAATTCCAAGGCCAACTAAAATTACACCGGTCAAGGAAAGGTTGTAAATGGATTCTATGCTGGTTGGTCGGCCTCTAGAACTAGCGTTGGCACTATAGGATCTGAGTCATTAAATTTGTCAATTACTGCCCATATTTCATATTATCATTAGGCTTGTTCTTTTGTTTATGCCTGAACCCTAATTCATAATATTTTGAGATGTTGTGAACTCACTGTCTAATGTCTATATTATTTGTGAAATTCAACTTAGGTTGTTGGTTAAGTGCATTGTGGTTTATTGATGGTGGGTAAAAGTAAAAAGGTATGCTTTTAGAACAAAGGATTTAATTTGCTGCTTTCTCTCATGCCCAGCTACCACCAGCGCCTCCACCACCCCCCTTTCCGGAAGGGTATGTTCCACCACCAACCTTGGATGAGAAGGACTCAGAAGCTCAGCAATCGCAAGGGGAGCAACAGCTTCCTTCTATTGACCCTATTATCGATCAGGGTCCATCAAAAAGAGCTAAATATGTCTAATAGATCACCGCTAACCAAGTATTTTCCATCTCACAAGCCATAACATGGAACTTTTATGTCAGTGTCTAGTGGTAATGCATAATTAGCCCATGGCTGTTCTTCTCTTATGTGCTTAGGCATGATGTTGGAAAGCGGTTGTTCTTCCTTGGTAGTGGATCTAATGGGGCACTAACAAAGTTTCTACACGAGTTTATGCATTACTAATAGGACCACTAATAGATGTGTGATCTTCTCATTTTTAATCCATTGTTGCACCATCACTAGAGCTTCTTTCTGTTTCTAGGGAGGCCATTTTTTTTTTTGGGTAAAGCCTTTTCAATTGACCTCCATTCTGCCATTTCTGGCCATGATTTAAGCAATAAAAAACCAGTCATACATGATGTGTTTTAACTACAAAGTGCAGGAAGTGCTAATGCAGACGGTGCACGGGTCCTCCAGATTTCCTTAACTATAAAAGAAACTCTCCTGCTGTTGTCACCATCTGGACTTGGCAAAGAGTACTACACGTAACATGTTTTTAATTAACTGCAATCGGTATACAATTTCATTCACTCGACTGAATAAATGGGTAAGAGGTCACAATTGCATTCTTTTAAAATATTTGCAATAAGAAGTCATGTTTTTAATGGAATATTCATTTGTAAATTATAAATAAGTTAAATTGTATAAATTGAGAGTATCATTGGAGTCTAAAGTTGCTGATTTCTTTTGATCTGTTTAAATTCTCATCTTGTATTTACAAAATCCTTGTATCTTCTATGAATTCATGCAGTAGGCCTATAGATTATAAATTACTTTAAACATTTTTTTTGTCTCTTACCAAAGAAAAAGCGAAGTAAACGAGCAAGCCACACTCTATTGAGAAGAGATCACACTTAAGTTGTTGATAAAACCATACTTCCAAAGTTCTGGATACTAGCGAAAATTGCACATTAACTCAACGAAATGTTGTCTACGTATCCTACGCTGGCGGGTTTGCCTCTAGAACTGGCACTGCCCCAGAAGTCATTGAGGTTTTTCCATAGTACCTAGCCAATGAGCTGGTTTTTTTAGGACTCATCCTATATAACCTAGTTTTGGCATATGATCTTCCCATTTTGCCCTCCTCAACCCTAAACATTTCTATAACATTTCCAAAGGTAGTTTCCATATTACCTGGTTTTTAATTTTACACTTCAACGAAGCATATATCCTTAATTTTTAGTCTATTTTTATTTATTTTCTTTATTTTTAATGTTCTTTATGATCATCTAATGATCTTGATATAATATCGAAAAAAATACAGCAAAATCTACGATAAATAACATATAATGTTTCAACATCTTTATGATGTCATTATTATTAAGAAAAAATACTAAAAATAAGGAAAAATGAAAAAAATGACGAAAATATGTAAAAAAAATGAGAGAGATTCATCGTTGAAGTTTGTCTCACTAAAATAATTATAGTTGAAGTTTATTCCATTAAAATAGCTATCATGTATTCGATTAGTACACGGTTTTATATCTCCTTTATTTTTTATCCATTTTTGCCTATTTTTTTCTTTCCTTATTTTTATTGCTCTTTCTTATCATCATGATATCATAATGATCTTAATATAATATTGAAAAAAATACAACAAAATTCATGATAAATAGCATGCGGTGTCTCAACATCTTTATGATATCATCCTTATAAGAAACAACACTAAAAATAAGAAAAAATAAAAAAATAGGTAAAAACTGATAAAAACTAAGAAATATATCCATCGTTGAAATTTGTCCCACTAAAATAGTTATCGTGTATTCGATTACACGAGATTACACGATAGCTTATTTCTTGGACAAGCTTTAACAATTCATATCTCGCTCATTTCTGGTCCGTTTTTACCCCTTTTTCATTCTTCTTTATATTTAGTGCACTTTCTTGTCATGATGATAGCCTAACTATTTATCATAAATTTTGCTATGTTTTTTTAAACATTATATCAAGATCATTAGGCTATCATTATGACAAGAAAGAACACTAAAAATAAAGAAGAATAAAAAAATGGACGAAGACAGATCAGAAATAAGCGAGATATAATTCGTTGAAGTATATAATAATATCGTGTCTTCAATTATACGATGACCATTTTAATGAGGCAAACTTTTACGTTTTGTATCTCGCTTATTTTTAATCCATTTTTGCCTTTTTTTATTTTTTTTATTTTTAGTACTCTTTCTTGTTATGATGATAGCCTAATGATATTAAGATAATATCTAAAAAAAATACAACAAAATTTATGATAAATAGCATGCGATGCTCTTTCTTATAATGATGATATGATAAAGATGTTGAGACACTACATACTATTTATCGTAGATTTTGCTGTATTTTTTTATATTATATCAAGATCATTAGGATATCATTATAATAAAAAAAAGCATTAAAAATAAAGAAAGACAAAAAAGGGTAAAAACGGATTAAAAATGAAAGAAATATTAATCATTAAAGTTTGTCTCATTAAAATGGGCAATTACAGTGCTATTGTGTAATCAAATACACGATAGGTATTTTAGTGGGACAAACTTTAACGATGAATATCTCTCACATTTCTTATTCATTTTTCGCCTATTTTTTCATTCTTCCTTATTTTTAATATTATTTTTCATAATAATGATATTATAAAGATGTTGAAAAATCACATGCTATTTATCATAGATTTTGCTGTATTTTTTTGATATTATATCAAGATCATTACGATATCATAATGATCAAAGAGCATTAAAAATAAGGAAAAAAATGTGAAAACAAACTAGAAATAAAGGAGATATAATATGTTGAAGTGTAAAACCTGAAACCAGGTAATATGGAAAACACAATAGTTGGAGTTTTGGGTTAGGGTTCATGAGGGTAAAATAAGAAGATCAGGTACCAAAACCAGATTATATAGGATGAGCTCAGAAAAATCCGGTAATCATTGGCTAAGTAATATGAAAAAGCCTTCTTTGTTCCCTTGTACTTGCCGAATCCTAGTTTATAATCTTTTGAAACTGATTTTTTTAACTTCTTATTAACTTGACTGGTCGAAATTCAGATTGCGGAACTTATTAAATGCTTTGTGATTTATTGGTGGTGGGTGAAAGAGAAAGAGTAATACTATTCCTCCCGCTTTTTTATCTCGGCCAACCTCATGTGCTAGTGCAGTGAAAGGAAACAAAAAGTGGGGCCTGCAGCATTTCCAGGTGAGGTGGCCGTGAAAATAATGCGGGAGAAGAAGCATTTTTCGAGGTCTGCTTGTAAAACAAAGATGTTTAGATTAATTCATTAATACATTCCATTTGCAGCTCCCACCAGCACCTCCACCACTACCATTTAATGGAAAGAAGGGCTAATTAGCTTCAAGGTTTTCTCCATTATTTGCTTGGGGATCATGCTGGCAGTTATGACTTCTCATTGGTAATCAATCTAATCGGGTCGATACACGCTCAATTGCATATATTAGGCGTGCTAATATTTTTTTATGAAATATTTTTATGTTTTAATCAATTGTTGCCCCATAATAATGTGCACTGGTTGCCTCATTTGACCTTTAAGAAAATGTTTCTATAGGTGACTATTATGGCTCGTAGCATCCATCACTAGGACTTTGCTTAAGTTAGTTAGTCATAATTCTTTTTTTTATAGATGTAGCTTCCCTCTCCTCTGGTTATTGCTGCAAGACTAAAACCCTAGGGGAAACACTAAGAAAAACAGAAAAAACCAATTATCACACCGAAATTTGTACTAAAAAATTGGATTTTTTGTGTTTTTGAGATAGAACAGGGATTTCTGAATTTTTGGATTTTTTACTAAAAAGGACTCCTTTTTTTGGTGATTTTGAGAAGAGGGAAGTTGGGGGATAGATCAGAAACCCTAAATTGGAGACGGAGAAGATGAAATCAGAGAGGGCTTATTACTTCTAGTTTAATTAGCAGTTATGTTTCTTAGCTAATTTTGTTTCTATTAGGATATATTTCCTTCTTTAGTTAGAATCCACTAAAGCCATATTTAACATTAGCCGTTTATTGGTTGTTCTAGTTAGATTATAATTCATAAATTGCAGTGAGGAAGGCCATAAGCCTCACTCTATGAATTGGGATTGCTACAGTAGTATGTGAATAATGAATTTCAGTTCAATAGAATACATTATGTAGTGTTTTTTAATCCCTTCTCCTCTTCATATCATCTTCTCCAGTTTCTCTCTATTGTTCTCCCCTTCCATCTAACCGTCTCCATCCTAAGGGGTTACATCAGCGACCTTTTTGGATGTTGATTTGAAGATGAAATTGAGGGAGTATGATTCAATGATATTATGTCTAAATGCTCCACAAATATGTGAGCCGTAATATTTGTTTTGCTAATTCCGTTCTTCCCAAATAATTGATCTTCTATGTACGATGGAGTAACTCTTTGGACCGAGCTAAGGCTACCTTTTAGCTATACAACTTTCTTTTTCAGGGGAGGAGAGGACGACCTTCATTTAATTTTCGTTTGCCTATGTTTCGGTGCAAATGCCATGTGAACAGACTACTATCGTGCTGCATTTCTTCCAATGTTGTTACAACTAAAAACCCAACATACTTGGTGCACTTTTTATTACTGAAGGTAGAACAAAGTACAAGAACTTCTAGTTATATGTATATAAGGATGGATAGCTTCACGTCATTGGCAATTTTCTCTCTGGCCTTGTCACCATTTGAGCCTGGCTGGAAAGTACTGCGCGTTTTAAAAAATTGCAATCAGTATAAAAATGGCACTAAATTTGACTCGTTTAAGAAAAGAACTGCTTACAATACCTTTTCAATGAGTGACTGATAGTATGGCATCACTCGTTTTTGGTCTATCCTCACTTTGCTCTTACTGTACAAGTCGTATTTGCTGCTCAAATGCAGTTTGTAGAAAACGTTCAGAGATCAAAATCGACTAACATGCACAAAATAGAGTAATTTTAAAGAGAACTCTTTGGCTGTTTCTACTGTTAGGCTCACTTGAATATTTGGAGCCAGTTGAGCATTTCCTTGTCCTTCTCGTTCATCAGATATTCATAAGCTCCGGATCGGTGCATGGCTGCGGTCATATACAGATACAGTTGGCTCCAATAAACTAGGAACTGAATTGAAATGGGTTACGGATAACTGGGCCATAAATGCCCATTAAAACAAGCGTGGTGGCTATGGATTAGTTATTGGGCTACCCACCGTAAAACGAATGGAAGCGGATGATGAAGAGCCCAGCAGGAGGAAGAGTCGTCTTGTTTTCTTTTGCCACCTTTCACATCCAACCCAAGATGTCAGCAATCAGCAATCAGATAATGCCAAATCTTTGCCATCAGAAAAAGATTAAGAGCTTGAATTGTACGTTTCATACCAAGTACATGTACTCGTCGTGGCCCCAGCTCATGGTGACATTGTCCAGCCCGCAATTCTCAGTGTAGATTCCCAGTTTGGTGGAGTACAAAGGATTCCGATAATCCGCATTCTCCTTGAAATGCTAGTGAACCATGTTCCAAAGTACGAAATAACACTTGAATAAGATCATTCTGCATGTTGAGATATAATCAAGTATATAATTTTAAGAAGTTGACACTCGCTATATACCTGATGATGAACTATTGATGCATCAAATGCACAACCAAGAGGATACGTATCTCCTGTAATCACCCAAATACACAAATGACTTCAGATTTTGAGTTTGGTTTGAATCTTCTAGTTAGATATAAACAATTAATTGTAAGCAAAAGACTTACCAACAACACACCATTGAGGCTCACCCCCGAAAGATGGATGCAGCAGAACCTTTCCCAGATCTACATGCATGTAACGAGAAGAAATACTACATTAGGACATTGTTAAATCGTATAAACAATGGTACGGACGAATGCATATGCATGTTGCACGAGAATACCGTGGATGAGAGCGGTTAGATGGAGCCAATCTTGGTCAGGGTAGTCTCTGCGGATGGCCTCGGCAGTTTGGAGAAGGTGTTCAATCTGTGGCTCGTCCAGGTCAGGGTCACTCTCGTCCACAAACTCGTTCAGCAGTTCGCAGCATTCCCAGATGCTCATCTCTGCCCGGTTCAGTTCACCATACTCCTCCTTCTTCTTCCGTGCCTGAACACACAAGATCAAATAAATAAGTAATCATTCCTCTACTGAACTTGAAGAGGGAAAACCAGCCGGCCAAATATTAGGAGCAAAAACACTTACAAAATCGTACGTCTGGTTGATATGGTTTACTCTGTAGAATTCCTCAACACTCGCCGTCCTTTCAGTTTCCTTCTCATAATCCCTAAGTTTTTTCCACCAAAAAGTCATCTCGTCGTTTGTTTCTCCATATTGATGAACAAAATAAGCAGAAATCTCATGCCATTTGTGCAGTTAAGGAAGCAAGAAGTGACTTAAATTAGAGGAAAAGAAGTAAAACCTGAAGGATTGGCCAAACGCATTGCTATCCGGAACGACGAAGCTACCGTCAAGATTCAGGGATCCGCTGTTTTCATCCGCCCTCTCGACATTCACCATTTTGAACTCGTTGCTCACTTCAAGCACGGGCTCTGCAAGCCAAATACGAGAACAAAGTCAGCAAAACCACTACCTCATGGATGAACTACTGGAAAAACTAAAAAAGAAGAAGAAAAAAGAACCTGAAACAATGACCGTCATATTGGTGGCCAATGGGATAAACACAAAACACAAAGACGAGCAAAAACAGAGATATACGAGAAGAGCCCTGCCCTACTCTGGCCGCAGGGAATGCCTTTTTATAGGCTGGACAGTGCACTCAATACCAAGCTCCGATATTTATTAGAAATGTCTCGCTCTCTCTCTCCCTTAGTAATTTAGCTGGGATGGTGCAACCTGTCCCGATAATCCCCAGATTCCCGATGCCGTATAATACGTCGGTATACAGTCACAAACCAGCTGGAATTAGGATTAGGAAGGTCCAAATATGGACTGTGGATTTTGTCAATATTAACGTGGAAGTCATGAATTACACGTCACGGAGGGAGAAAGTCCCAAAACATGGAGAATCCAAGTTGCGGGTAGAATTCCAAGGAGCCTGACAAATCTGACGTGGGTCTTAATTGACAAACGAAACTCCCTCCGATTACAACCCTTTTGGCTCCTTCCCATCACTCGGAGGTCTACGTTTCCTCCTCATCTGCCGTCCATTTAAGGTAATGATGCTTTGCATGGGGATTATGGTGGTTTAATGGATCATTATTAGGGTGACCTGTGGTATAATTGGGTGAGATGGGTAGGATGTCTGGCCCCATGTGATGGAGATGTGTGGGTTTTGTTGGGATATTGTCCTTAGGTTAAATAAAGAGGAGTTGAGTCCTGTCCTTGGTAAGACAAAAGGTCGTTGAAGATGTCCTGTCGGGTGGAAAATGGCCTAATTGGAGTCCTATCTTTGTGAGAAAACGAGGTTGGACCCTTTGGACGGGAGCGTCTCAATCTGTCCTGGGATGACAAAAAATGGAAGTTTGGGTCCTTGAGAGGCTGCGGGCCGCCGCTCAAGTTATATGTATGTTTCTGCTTGCACAAAAAGGGCTTCATTGTTTCTGTTTCCTCCGCAAGGACATTCTCCACCACGCAGATCAATTATCGAGCTGACGTCACTCGGCCAACAACTTGGTTTCACTCGACAAAATTATTGGTAGGGATGCCACCTGGCGGGTTTGGGTCGGTTTTTGACAAACCCGGCCCCATAACATTTTAAACACTTAAACCCAAAACCTCCCTAAACCCGCTACCTGTCCAATTTTTAGACAAGGAACCATCCCGATATCAAAATTTAAAACCCGAAACCACCCTGCCCCGCTTTACTCATTTTTTATTATATAAAAACCTATCCATTTTTATTCTTTTTTCAAACTGAGGACAGAGGAAACGAATCTCGATCATTGGTCATTTTTTATAAAGATGTTTCTTCTGATCCTAATGTGCAAGAGACGCTTATCGAATATCTAAGGGTTGTGGGGCTACGACATGCATGTTAGGGGCCGTTTGGGGCGTGATTATTGCAAAATATCCAGACTGGATATTGGATATTTACTGTAGCATCCATATGGATCTTTACATCCAGCTGAAACACCTCATGAGGTGTTTCAGCTGGATATATAAAATATCCAGATGCTACAGTGTAGCAAAACATCCCATCTGGATGTTTTGCTTTTAATCACGCCCCAAACGGCCCCTTACTTTAAGAAAAAAAAACTAAGCGTGAGCTCGGGCTCAGTATGAACAAAAGCTTGAGGGCTAGTTGATGCACGGAGAATTTTCTAGTATATCAGCTGGCAAGGTCATTTGAGTGATTTTACTCAAAAATCAATTAGTTATAACAGTTAGCCAAGCCAGAACTTTCTTCAACGATTGAATTTCCCGCCTGAATATAGAGTTTGAATTTCGAATTACTTCTAGAGTTGGAATGTTATAAATAGTGTTGGAATATCAGTTTTGGTTTTTAGTTGAAAAATTTTGAGAAATGAAATGTGGTTGTTGAAGGGCTGGATTGCTCTGTTCTTTTTCTTGCTAGATTTAATTGTGATCACTCCATGGAATTAGTTTGATCTTTCTTCTCCTCTCTTTTCAATTTTCTTTTGTTGTTACTTTTGTATAGTTGTTAATCGAAGACCATAAAATCTGAGGAACTTGTAGCTGATTTCTGTATCTGTTGACAAGTATTAATACAAATTACAGTTTCTTGCAAATTTATGCTATTGTTTGTCCTAAACTGTTGAAACAGTTCATTCGATTGCTTCAAATTATTCTATGCGAATTCCAACTGCGTCAAGTGGTATCAGAGCATGGTTGGCTTGTCTCCCATGGTAGCCAATGATCCCACAATTGAGTTTTCTACCAGGAAGTTACGACACTTTGAGTTGGATTCAAAGCAACATTTGCAAGCTATACATGATGTTGTGTAAATTTTGGTTCCGGTTGACTCTAAATTGGACCGGGTCAATTTATTCACAAGTCAAAACCAGTTCACTCTGGGCACTTCGTCATGTTTCATTTATTCCCACCGGAGAAGCCATTACTCTTGAAGTTTCGTCCACTAGAGTTGTGCCCAACCCACCACAGGATCCACCACCAAAATTGCCCTTGGCTCAGGGGCATCCATCAACTCCTAACCCTGATTTTCTCATTGAAGCATTGACAAACTCTACTTCGGGATATAATGCGAAGCCCGCCCTCAGTTCTCAGTTCAACGTGGAGTCTTGTGAGTTTGAGGTGATGCATCTTACTTGTCCGATACTTGTTGGATTTCAATACCAGAAAACTGAGGTATGCAAACTTAGGACTTTTTTCAATTTTATCCAATGCCACTTTGTTGAATAACTTAAAACATTGGTATATTCATTTTTTAATGATGAAGCCAAAATAGAAGTTGGGAAATAAGAATTGGAAAGTTGACGTGGCATTCTTCAACCATTTGAAACTTGATGGATTCAAAGAAATGTGTTGTGCTTATCAACTATTCGACAAACTGCCGCTACGAAATTCCAATTTCTCTTGTGCTATCTATCTAGTTAGGCCCTGTTTGGTTGCCCAAAAAGAAGCTGTCTTTTAGGAGATTTTCCAAAAGAAGTCATAAGAACTTCTTTCAATGGCATTTAGCGTAAAATTCAGAAAATGACAGGGGTATTTTTTTTTTAAAAAGCTAATGATGAGGTTTTTTGTTATCAAATGCCTTTGTCTTGTTTTGAAAATTATAGTTTTTGCCACTATGACCTAAATTCATCCAATGAAGTTGATTTTGGCCAACCAAACACTACTTTTCTTAAACCTAGATTCATCTAAAGAATTTGGATTTCCTACTCCTAGAAGTGCTAACCAAACAAAGCCTTAGTTTTGTTGCATTGAAGATGGCACTGGAGCAGTCCAGGTTTCAACTAAGCTTTGACAAAAAGTTGGTAGCTTTGACACAAAGATGCCACCTCAGACTTTCTACCACATCAACAGACTATGCATTTTGGAATGATATCTTGGATGTTGTTACACAGTGTTCTTTAGGAGAGCAAATGACACAACCAACTGAGAATTATTGGTTTGTGCAAATAACTCATTTGGCAGGCATACTTGACTTAGGTTTTCAGATTTTTGGTTTTTGTGTTTTTGGCAACACACTTGATCCTTGGCCTCCTCCTCAAACATTATTCTTGATTTTTACAATCTATTGGTGGAAACACTATTTGTTGAAAAGGGAAGAGTTGTCCTTACTTTGTTATGTGAGTCTCTACAAGTTACAGTCATTGAAGTTCTTGGATTGATTTCTGAACTAGCCTTCATAATGATTGTGGAAAATAGTTTGCAAATGGAGGAGGGATTCCAAATTACATTATCTCCAATAATAACATGGAATTGTGGAACAACATGTCGATTCTAGTGAAGATAATATGGAAGTACATGCAATTACTAGACAGGTGACACTACTTATCTTTTGAAGTTTTCACACTACCAGTTTATTTGGTTTGAAGATCCTCCACCAAATTATCACTATGTCCTGTGAAGATACATTGGGATGCAATTATTTCATTTCTGTTTTTGCTCACTCCATGTAACACCCAGAAAATTAGTAAGTATTTTAAAACCGAAATTTGACCCTCTTAATATTTGATTTGGTCGTATTTTGCCTTATGGGAATTAAAGTTGGTGAGAAGAGCTTTCCAACGCCACCAACTATGTGCGATTTGGAGTTCAGAGCGAAAAGTTATGAGAAATTAAATTTTGATTGAGCGTGGTTGCGATCGATCGCCATAAGAAACGATCGATCAGCAAGATGAACCGATCGACACCTTATCAAAACGATCGATCGTAGTTACTGTGATTTATGATTGTTTTGTTTTGCGTAAAGCGATCGATTGGCAATAATTACAATCGATCGGCTGTAACGCGGTAGTGTAGAACAACGCATATGACGATCGATCGCAATATAGCCGATCGATCGCCGGTTGCGGTTTTGCGATTTCTAGCTTATCTTTGGGGTGGATTTATATGGGAAAGATATCAAATCCCAATGGGACTTAATTTGCATGTCTCTAGAGGGATTTTAAGGCCTTCCTATTGGTTGGAAGTGTCTATGATATGGAAAATTAGTTTAAGAAGGGATTCTCCCCCAACTCTATATAAACCTTAGAGAGTTGGCTTGTGCCATTGCAAAACCTAGCCCTAGAACGTCCAAAGACCTTTCCCCTTCTCCTTCCCACGTTCACCCACCTCCTTTAAGGCTTCTTCTTGTGGGAGTTTGCAAGAGCTTGGAGCGGGAGCTTTGGAGGAAGTGGAGGAGACGAGCAACACGTAGAAAGGTGGAATCTTCGGTGAATTAAGTAGGATGGTTTTTCCTCTCTTTTCTCTTCTGATTATATGATATTGACAAGTGTTCTGATTCAGCACCTTAGTGTATTATGTAGATTCTTGTGAGATGAATGAATTAGGTCATTATTTCTATGCGTAGTGCATCATAATCATATGTGCATTCATATTCCGTTTCTAGATGGGAATTCACACCTAAAGTCTGATACTTTATTAATTTTCTAGAGACTAGAAGTTCTGAAATTGCTTGGTTGATCATGATCCACGTTGAGTTTGTGCCTTAAGGTGTGTCTTGTATTAATTGTCTTGTTTGGGATGTATTAATATTTAAAAACTGTGTTATATGTAAAAGAACACAAGAAAGGAGTGAACTTTAGTAATTCCAGATAATCCTAGGTTCTGTAATTGGTCTAGGAGGAGAGTATATGGTCTGTTAATGATATATTATCATCTATAATTTGTAATTAAGTGAGATAATCAAGTTTAATTAAGAGTCTTAATCTCGGTTAGAACTGTTTCTGTGCTGACAGTCGGTAGTAAATAATTCATAACTAATTCAAATAAAATCTGAAAAATATAAAATCAGTAAGGTTAGAAACTAGACTCACGAAGGTATTATCATTAAAAATTTCAGAGGTTAAGTCTTACTGTACAGAGCACATTAGCCGTCGGAAGAGGACTATTGTGCAGGAGGCAGTGAGCTGAATCTGAGAGAAAATACTAAGTATATAAATAACATCATGAAATATGATATGATAATGCCTAATGTGTCAATACCAGTA
This sequence comes from Houttuynia cordata, assembly GCA_039654745.1. NCBI lineage: Eukaryota > Viridiplantae > Streptophyta > Magnoliopsida > Piperales > Saururaceae > Houttuynia > Houttuynia cordata. Next base: position 52,366,259 of record CM077502.1, on the reverse strand, counting down.
ATTGGACTATATACTTATGGAATATCACAGTAAGAATTAGGTTAGAAGTAATCTAATTAGGAGGGATAATCCTTTGATCAAGAGGTTTATAACTATCTACCTTGAAGCGTTGATGTCGGTTTGATATTCCACTTGGAATTCAAATCATCTAAGATTCTTTGATTTCTTATCTCTGATATTTATATTATAAAACTCCAATGCATATGAGCAATTCGTATCTAGGGCTGAGCATGAAAGGTATGTATTGATTGTATGTTACTCCTTCGGTGAGTTGTTATTATTCGAAGTGTTTGGGTTGTCTTGTTATTCCAAGAGTGATTTACATGCCTTTGAAAAGCTTATTATTCTATGCTACTTCAATGAGTGAGTTATATGTTGGCTAAAGACCTTGACACTTCTATCCATACTCCAAAGAGAGAGTCTATTCTGGTAAAAGATACCTTATGATCTTATAGTGTTGCGACCTCTATTCCTTTGAGATATTGCTCATATTGATTGCATGATTGTTTCTTCCACTGGAGATCTTGCGAGACTCTCCCCATGGTGGATTCATAGTATGCTCAATTAAGCCATCGCTAAATCTTGCGAGGTCATTTATATTTATGAAATTGCAATTCCATACTGCCCGAAGGGAGGCACTATACGTACGTTAGATTGTAGACATTACGGAAGGTCCTCAGTCTCCGCCCATCGTGTCTGTAAGCACTAGTGGGGCCAGCATCCTAGACGCATGGCAGGGTTCCAAAGAGAGGACCCCTAGGGTGGTTCTGGTATATTATTTTAATCACTTGCGAGCGACCAGTTAGCGAGCAGAAATTGTAACTCCTTTCACTTTAGATGTCTGGAGCCTTTGATATGATTATCATTCTCTTCTTACCCTTATATATGGTAGGAGCTGTATTGATGTTTTTCCTATACTTGCGAGTTGGAATTATTATTGTTGACTAACCTGGCAGGTGTATCGACCTCGGTTCAGTTCAAATATTGTGGAATATCTATAACCTTTGTTATTCTTATTTCTCTTCATACTACTTGTTTTAATTCAGTGGGTTTTTACATCCTACTGAGTGTTTATATGAAATACTCATGCATCCTCTGATGCAGGCGCAAATGAAAATTGAGATCATGAAGTGCAGTAGTGGAAAGGCGGTTTGCAGGCGCCGAGAAGAGTTTAAAGACTATTTAGTTATTTGCTTTGCTTTTATTGATGCTTATGACATTATTGACAATTGTGTGCAGTAGACTTATAGGTTTATTTTATTTAACTTTCCTAAATAGATTATTATTAAGTAAATTCATTTCATATTATTTATTGATGTCTGTTATTGTATTACACTGATTGCGGGCATGATCGGTTACACATCCTTTTGAGATGATTGTAATCGGTTGGGAAATCGATTGTTTGGTCGCGTGCCCGGGATCTCTACCTCGAATTGTATTCCATTGATTGGCTTCCGCACTCCGATCGAGGTATGAGATTTCGGGATGTGACACTCCAACTTGAGGATGAGTTTAATTTTCCAAGTAGGGGAGAATTGATGTCGGGAGGATTTTCTAATATTTCAGTTGGTAGGGTCATTTTAGTAATTTTACTCAAAAATAATTAGTTATAATAGTTAGCCAAGTCAGAGCTTTCTTCAATGATCGAATTTCCCGCCTAAATGTAGAGTTTGAATTTCAAATTACTTTTAGAGTTAGAATGCTATAAATAGTGTTAGAATATCAGTTTTGGTTTTTAGTTGAAAAAATTTGAGAAATGAAACGCGGCTGTTGAAGTGCTCTGTTCTTTTTCTAGCTAGATTTAGTTGTGATCACTCAATGGAATTGGTTTGATCTTTCTTCTCCTCTCTTTTCAATTTTCTTTTGTTGTTACTTTTGTATAGCTGTTAATCGAAGACCAGAAAATCTGAGGAACTTGTAGCTGATTGTATCTATTAATACAAATTACAGTTTCTCGCAAATTTCTGCTATTGTTTGTCCTAAACTGTTGGAACAGTTCATTTGATTGCTCCAAATTCTTCTATGCGAATTCCAGCTGCGTCACTAGTGGCATTCAGAAGGTTGTTTGGCTCAACCTGGCTTGGATTCACGCTCATGATTTGAGATGGGTTCACACTGAGGCATTTGATTCAGTAAATTGGGATTCAATCGGATTCGTAAGAAGGATGGAGTTAGAAATTACAGAGAACTGACCCTGCAAAAATTTAAGTTGTATTAAATCTGGCAGGTTGCAGTTCTGAAGTGGGAGATTGGAAAATGCGATTTCGTACTCGGATTTAGGATACGTCACTTTCTTTTAGGCCACTAATCTGTTGTCCGATCGACCAGTCTAATTAGTTGTTAAAATCCTATTTGTAAATTTATTATTAAGGATTTTTTTTAATTTTCTTATCATCGTTCTGGTACCACTATTTCACCTATTTTGCATTCTGTTTCTGAACAAAATTTTCATGTGTTGGAAATTCTCTACGTTGGGTTTTGGTTATGGATGATGGGCCTAAAAAGATGGGTTTTGATTTGGGGAGTTGAGCCCAAATTAATTTAGTGGTGTGAGCTCACTAATTGAATTCCATCGAAGGATCATCCATGGCCCATATTTTATTGATTGATTGAAATAGGATTAGTAGTAATTTAATGTAAATATTGTGCTAAGTTAATTGAGAGTTTTCTTTAGTCCCACATAGGAAGCATACATGAGTGTGAGATGGTATATATGAGGAAGGAATCTTCCTCATTGTATATCTTATGGTTGTGGAGACTCTCCCCAATTGATGGTGTACACATTCGTTGGTGTACCTAAAGGTACACATAAACGCACGAGCGTGGCGTGGGCAAATGGGCGCATTGTGGCGCTTTAGTGGCGCATTTAGCACTTTGCACTCGCATCTTGCATCACGAGCCTTTGATTTTTTATCAAATGGCTAATTTTTATTAGAAATTACGAGCCGATCGATCGCATAGATGATCACGATTGATTGCATAGCGATCGATCAGACTTGCAGTGATTGATCGTATCTACTGTAATTTTTATTTTTTTTGTGAAGCAATCGATCGACCCTCAGATTGATCGATCATATCTACTGTGAAATCGCAAATATAAGTCGCGATCGATTGCCTGTGAAAACGATCGATCGCAAGCGCTAAATTAACGATGGAATACTTGTAGCGATCGATAGCCCTGATAGTTACTGTGCGCTTTTTTGCTGTTTTCTTCTAAAAGTTGCGTCTTTTCTTTACAGAAAGAACCCAATTGAGTCCTCTTATATATTATGAACGGGAAAATAATAAAATAACATATAGAACACGATTTATTCATTGTTTTCTCTCCTTTTCTGCATCGGTGATTCTTCTTCCAAAAAGGCAACAATATCTTTTCTCTGAGTTCGAGTTTGACGAGTAGAAGTGCACCGCTTGTCAACTGGTGTGTTATATCTTGGGAATAGATTGTTGAAGAGCCCATGCACGAGAAGGTGACAATATCTATTTCGAAGTCAGTAGTGTATAATCACTGTGCCTCAGACAATTGGATTTAAAACCGCTATTTCATGTTTTATTTAAGTATAATTCAACACGGACGGGTAAAGTACAATCCCTCTTGAGTACTATAATTTTCCAACACTCTATGCGTGCTGCAATACTTTAACTGTTACCTCTCCGACCATGTGAAGGTTCCTTTGTTTTCTTTTACGATGGAGGTACACAGGAGGCCAAAGCTAAACAACTTGACACAGAAAGCTAACAACGCTGTGGCTGCTACTGATTCTAAAGGATGTCATCGTGATGCTATATTTTCATTAGCGTCTGAAAAATTGAACCTAAGGCTTTAAATATCCAGCAGCAGAGATGGTTCAATTAAGGTGTGGAAATAAATTACATATATATTGTATGTATTTGTGTGAAGTTTATTGGCTTAGAGTTGCTATATATTGGTTATTGCGTAATCGACAGCTTTAGCATGGAGTATCACCCTTCAAAGCGAGGAGAAAGCATATGTCCTACCTGAACATAATTTTTTCATATGTAAATAGAAACAAATTGTAAATTTATGAATGCCAAAAGCTTAGGAATGTTTCAGTCATCAGCTTTACTTTCAATAATCGTGATTGAATATCGCCGTGCCAAAATATAACTTTACATTTTTCATGCATACATGTCACAATAATTGGTTGAAGTGATTACCATGGATACGACCTCATAAAGATTTCTACCGTTTTTAGCCCATATAAAATCTTCTATTCAAATGTGTCATGAACAGATCCGTATTTTGCAAGTTGAAGAAGTATAAGCTTGGGGCATTGCTCTGATTTGATTAATGATATAAAGGAGAATGAAGTACATCAGAGCAATGAGCTAGACAAATAAAGAAAAATAACGATTTCCATCTTCACAAATAAGGTAAAAGTATTAAGCCTTTGAATAAGCGTTGTCAAATCGGAACGAATTACTTGTTCAATATGCCTGAACATCTGAGTCTTGTGGAGCTGATCGCCATTAATAATTCTGCCATTTCTTTCTCTTCAAATGAAAGAGATCAAGGTATAAATGTTTTCAAAGAATGACCCGCTCCATCATTATGGTCGTTAAAAAGAGTAAGAAGCTCCAAACAATTTTCAGCGTGAGCCCCCAACGACTTCAAGATCCAAATGGAATAAGCACACGCGTAAAGGTAATGGCGGGGCTAACCCAACATCTAACTTACATTTAATGGTTGATACTTTTTAGATTTATCAGATCAAAGAAAGCTTTTGCAAACTTTATGATGACTAACCTGCGATCATTCTTAAGCTTATAGTCCAAAGTAATAGCTACGTGATCGAACACCCACATCATGTGGAATTTTTTTTTGGTAATTTGGAATAAGGAAGAGTTAAAGGAAACTGTACGAGTTCAATGTTCCAAATTGCCCAAAGAAACACTTGGCTACAACTTGTACAATTGTACAAACCAACGGGGTGTGGTGTGGTGGCCAATGCACGCTTCATGAAGAGGGGCCATTCATGGCCACCTACCAGGATTATATTCTAATTTACCCGGTGCATATGATGGGTAGGCCTTGTATATACCCATGAGGAATTACTGGGGTCCCAGAAGGTATTGTCCCCTGTGGTTTGTATGCTGTACAGAGTTATTTGCCATGATTTTCTTGTGGCCTAGTAAGTGGGCAAACATAGCTGAGCAGAACGAAGGGGATTCCTAAGACCGGCTTCGGAAGGTAGACATCTGCACGGTGAAATCCCTATAATTTCATAGCAGGGGCTCTTATACGACCACTGAAAATGCCACTTATTGGAGATAAAATAGTCTACACTATTCGTAACTCCTATGAAATATGGTACACAAAACCATGCATCGTGAAAGCATGCGCATAACTTCTACGACACCATCTAGATTTGCTTCACTAAACCAAAATCAAGTATATATTGTAAACATTTTTCTTCAAATACCTCTTATTGCTCTATTTTATATGTTAATTTCATATTATCCCCCTCCTTTGTCATTCCTCCAGGTGTCCATCTTTGGCATCAAGTCCGCACTAAACATGATTATCATGATATTACTGCACTACTTTTCTTTTTTGGACAATTGATATTACTGCACTACTTTTTTATAATTTATTATTACAAATTACAATTGCACATATCATAACTAAAATGTCAGAGCCAATGATAAATACCAAGGAGTTAGTCTTATAGAATATTTGTGGTTTCAGTATAGTTATGATGGGTTTGGTTACGATTATGGGGGCAATTGTAGTTTCTCATTTTCCAATTAACAATAGAAGCCATATTTCCTCTAATTCTCCTTCTTTCTAATCTCTCTTCCTTTAATCTACCTCTCCGTCACCATCCTGTAACTCTCCCTTCATTTCTCTCTATCTTCCTCTTCTTAATTCTCAATAGACAGCCAAAACACCTACTATTTCTAGAGGATGTATGCTACAAGAAATGAGAGTCCAATTATATCAGACATTATGGTTTTCCTCATTAACATTACACCACATCATTGTATTCCATTAACAAAAAAATTAAGGATTTTCTGAACCTAAGATAAATAACTTCTTCTCCTTTTATAATTCCCCTGAAATCTCAATGCATCTCTTTGTTTTACTATTTTTCTTATCCTTAGCTTGAAATACCAAGCAATTGGAACTTAACTACACCAATTTTACCTGTTACAACATAACACTATAAATAGAAGTTTAACAGTATATTTATGTTTAGTATTAGTAGCTATATATCAGGGAACCTTTGGTGAGGAGTCCAACACCCCCGCCTTCCCCCATCTAGACAAGATCGCAGTGAATAGCACTGCAAACTCAAATGCCTAATATGTTTACAAGAGTGGTTCTGGACTCTGAGTTATTTCCAAATTCCTTATAATGTGTTGAAGTACCCATAATGAGGAATTGATTTCAGTACCCAGTCACAAAAACCTAAATTTAAATCTGTACATCACGTAAGACAGAATTTCAATGTACAACATTTCAATTGTGTTTTAGAAAATAAGTGAACAAAAAAGCTACTTAGATCCCTAAGGAAAACCACATAAAACTAGAGAGGTAATCAAGATTTGTCAACAGAATCACATACTGACATTACAGTAGCTCACTGGCACATGTACATCACTTGACAGGGATTATCAAGGTCAAAGATCACATCGCCTACCATTGCTGCAACAAGAGATAAAATTAATACCTCACATTTAAGGACAAAGTGGAAATATTAGGCAGGGTCTTCGCACTCGTGTTTCACATGTAGTATAGAAAAGAATTGTATAGGAAAAAATATACTTCCTCCGTCCAAAAATATGTGGCCTCATTTGGCTTTTTCCAAATTTTATTGAACTTTTAAGGCCCGTACAAAAATAGAATGGGGCCCCTTATCTGTGTATTTGGGCGTTAGGGGACATCCATTCATGGATTTCTATTTTTCCAAATGGGGCCACTTACTTTTGGACAGAGGGAGTATAAAAAAGGAAGTCCATCCATGTATCAATACCAGAAAATTGTAATACAGAGGGAGTAATTGACTATAGATGTAATCAACAAGCTTCACTCAAAATACTTCTTTTACTCCTACTACTTCGCATGTAGCACATCTCTCACTGTATAAGAAAAGGGTAATGATACTATTACTCCACTATTCGACTCCATTTTCCTACTCTACTCTTTCATGCTGGAACCTAGTCCTTAGGAAAATGTTGTGGTATGTGCAATTGTAGTTTGTAAAGTAGTGCATTAATTATAAATTATAAAAAAAGTAGTAAAAAAGAAAAGTAGTGCAGTAATATGATTATAATAATGTTTACTGCGTATTTGGATCATTAGTCATGCTGCCTACAGATCGGAGGTGGGCCAGATGGCCATTTCATCTGATATTTCCTAGTATGTGGAGTAGGATAAGAAGTGGGGAGATTGGAGTACCACAAAGTGGTGCATTTTTCTTTCGGGAAGGGAAGATGGGAAACCGGTGGTCAATACTCGCAAATTTATCCAACCAGTCCTCCTCTGAGGTTCAGCTCCAGAGAGACACCCGCCATTTTTTGAAACATGATTTGGTTGCGCGGCCACGACCAGGCAGCATGGGGTTTGGTCTCATTCTGGCCTGGAAGTCGGCCTCTCCTGTCCAACCCCCTCTCACCTCCAACTCCCCTGCGCCACACTGCTCATCATCTTCATGTGAGTTCAACTCAAACTCTCTCTCGTCTGTTTTTCAGAGCATTTTAATCAGTTAGACGACCTTTGTTTCTTGTGAATTGGGGTTTCTCCCGTGATGGCATCATTTCGTTAATTAGACTGTAGTCAAGCCCAAGCCGCCACCGTCGTCGACGTCACTGCCGTCCGTTCCAGATGAATAAAGAATGGAGAAAAATTTTACGGTTAATAAATTAATTCTCTTCAATCTAAAACGGGAACAGATGAATAACGGAAATTAGTACAAGCGGATGAAAGAGCTTATACTTATGACTCTGGTTGTTGTGAATTTGTCGTTTATACCTTCTTTTCGATTCGGTTAAGATTGTCTTTGCTTGATTTGTCCAAAAAAAAGATTATTTGCTTGTATAAACTATTATAGTGGAATTTGGAAGGATATTGGGGGTGAAATTATATGGTATTTAAGTTACAAAGAGGTTTCAGCACTTGTGCGTAGTACAAAAAAATTGGCAAAAGGATGAAATTGGACATAGATTTTGTACTTGTGCCTTTTCTGTTCTTTGAATTTCACTTCTTTAGGCTCGTTACACTACTATTATGTCTTTACACATTAGACTAGGATTTGAGATTTCAACTATTGTCAGTTCAATGCGATTGCATCAGCTACTTTTTTAGTTGTTCTACGGCGCTTCAAAAGTTGTTGTATACTTTTTTGTTTGTTTCGAAAGAAAATGCTCCAGTGGGCTAGTTGTTTTATTTGTTGATCAATAAGTGCATCAATGGTTTATGAATAATGCAGTGAGGGGCAAGGTTGCCTTCCTTGATTCAGCCACTGTGTCTACTCTCTCTGTCATCTCCAAAGAGTGGGAACTTGTCCAGGGACAGTCATTGACACCTCGTACATGTCCAAAAGGTCCCCAGCAAAACACTCAAAGTAGCAAAGCAGCATTGTGTGTTCCAAAGGTCAGCTTAATCTCATGAGTACATTGGCAAGGGGGAAAAACCTCTTAAGTTGTACAACAAATAATGTGAACCTTGAATGAGAATTTGACTCTGTTTTCACGTCTTATATTGTTTTTATGTCAGTCAAACATCAGAAAGGGTGATTCAGACCTGGAAATTTTGCGTGCATCGGAATTTACTTCTTCCCATTTTGAGTATTTGATGAAAAGCTTAGAGAAAATGGAAGATATTACCTACAACTCGGACTTGGTAAGGCTAGAGAAAGAAATTCTGGTGCAAATTGAGCGACTGGGAGCTCTTGATCTATTTTATACATGCCTATCCAGGACAATCAAGACCCCTACAGGTGATATAGACCCAGCTATCCCTGACACTGGTGAGAATAAAGACTCGTCCGATTGTTCTATAAGGTTACACATGGATAAAATAATTATTCCTTCAAAAAGAAAAGTGGAAAGAGAATTGAAGAGACAAAAAGCATCAAGAGTTTCCAAGCGGTCATCTTCATCTACATGCCTGACTTTCGAGAATAGTGGGTCCCTAGATAAGCTATCAAATCCTAAAAGGAAAAGACTTTCAATTGCTAGAAATGAATCAGAAATGTCAAAAGGGGTTATGGTAATAAACTCTGTACACACCTCAGTTTTCTAGTTGTGTTTTTCGGTAGAAATTGAACTCATGAATTGCAAATTCTATACATATAGGAGGTTGCAAGATTGGAAAAAATTCAAGCAAATTTGAAGGAGAAAGTTGGAAGGGTGAGGTTCAGTATGTGGGCTGAAGCTGCTGGACTTAAGGAAGAAGTGCTGCATCAGCAACTGTATTATGGTTGGCATTGCAGAGACAAACTTTTAAAGAGTACTAGACCTTTAGTTCTATACCTAGCAAGATTTTACCGAGGACAAGGGATGAGTATTGATGATCTACTTCAGGTACTTCATTTTTCGAGATGGTCTATTATGAGAATGATAATTACAAGTGAAACTAGATCTTATTTCCTAATATATTGTTAATGACAGCAAAATGAAACGTTCGTGTAATGAATTAAAAATTCTCAATTTGGAGTTTCTCACATTTTTTCACAAAACAATATTTTCCATGTGGATTGAATAAAATGCCATCTTGTTCTTATTCATCACATATATGAACCTCAGGCAGGCAATATGGGTGTTCTTCAAGGAGCAGAGAGATTTGATCACACGAGAGGATACAGATTTGCCACATATGCTCAATACTGGATTAGGAAAACAATGTCTACACTCCTAGCGCGGCATTCCAGAGGAATACAAATACCTGTATGAGCCGTTTGGTTTTATTTGAATACACAAATGCTTTCATCTATGGTTGGCAAACGAATTAAAGTGCATGCCTTTTTTTTCAGACGACACTAAAAAATGTTATCACTAAAACAAAGAAAGCGAGACTGGTCCTTTATAACCGCCATGGAAGGTATCCCCAGGATGAAGATATATCAAGCTACACCGGTATTTCACTATCCAATGTCAGACTGGCTAGAAAGTGCTCAAGAGTTGCTGGGTCAATTGATCAGAAAGTGGGCGATGCTATGGGCGCAAAATATATGGTAACCATCTGAAATAAATTTATATTCCATCCAGATTTATCTGTTTTTCTAAACTACATGGACTGATGCGCTGGCTCCTGACCTATGTGATCATACAAATACTTCAAGCTTCCCTTTGCACACTTATTAAGCTGTCAATTGAAGTTTAATTTTGATATCTTGTTGGTCTCATTTATAATTAAGCATCTGGTTTGACATACAAATGCGTACTTTTCTTACATGAGCTCATTGTGGGGGATGAACATAGATAACCTCCAATTCTTGTATTGGAAATGCAGGAAATTATACCAGATACATCAATAAGCACACCAGAAGAGATTGCCATGAGGCGTAACATGAGAAAGGAGATTCATGATATTTTAGGAGGGTTGCATCAAAGAGAGAGAGAGGTACTGATACTAAGGTATGGGCTAAGAGATGGTAGATGCAAATCTCTCAAAGAGATTGGGAAGGTTTTTAAGGTGAGCAAAGAATGGATCAGAAAGATAGAAAAAGCTGCCTTAACAAAGATAAGGACAAAGGAAATACAATCTAGGTTAAGCCCCTTTCAGTGCTTGTAGTTTGTAATCCTCGTTGCAATATTGTCTAAGGTATTTTGCTCCAATACCTCGTTAATAAAGTTGATGGATACAGAAATAATGACATGGGGAGCTGGGGCAGAAGAAATTGTTTAGACATTTGGTTAAAAAATTTCCCCCAATTGGGGGCTCTATACAGTGAGATAGCATATATATTTTTCCTTCTTTTGTGCTGATTATACATTGGCTTGTATCAGCATTTGAAGGGTAATTTTGTAATCTTCCTATCCCATAACCTTTGATGTAAGTATAAATTATTGTAATTAGTTTTCAAAAGTTGTGATAGACTTCTGCTCCCGCTCCCTCCCACTTCACTTATTTCCTTATCTGTATGATGACTTGAGTGAAAAATTAATGAGTGTGAAAGACAATCTCTGTATCATATGTTGGGGGAAAAGATTACTGTTCTGTTTTTTTTCTTTATGTATTGTGTGTTAATAGTATAACTAGAGAAAGAAGCAATAAACTTGTCTTGGAAGTTAAACCCGCCGGAAAATCTCCGAACTGCAGGAGATAGTTGCCCATCATATGGCTCACCAACTAAACTTGCCTCTCAGGGGGGCTCGCTCCGGGCAGGTTCGGATCACTTACAATGCACGGCTCTACTATGGAAGCTGAAAAACGTGAGCGCTCAAAGCAAAAGCTGAAGCAAGGCAAAGGACGTATGACCCTGAACAATCCACTTTGAAGACAAAAGAGCTTGAGTGCTATTTCTAGTCAGGTACCAAAACCACTATTATCTGATAGCTTATGCGTGAATGGTAACTCCCTTTCGTGGATGGATTCCAACCCATCTTTCGCCAGGCGACGAAACTGCAAATAAGCCGAAAAGAAAAAGTTAGTAAAGTGGGGATTATCTTTTATCTTTAACTGATACAGGTACGTGCGAGGGGTACTTGTAAGGTCTGGTACTGGTAGAAAGTTGCCTTGTCTGACTCTCAACCCGAGCTGAAATCTATTTTCTACTTGTTACTTTGCGAAAGGTTAACAAGTTGCTAAAGGGTTAACAGCTGTTTAGAACAAATGCATTATGTTACGTTGTTTAACAAATTTTAATTGTCAACTTGTCCTCGGCATGGCGGCTTGTTCAGTAACGCTAATGATGGATTATTAACCGTGCTTTAGAAATCATATGCTGCTGATATATTCTTTTTCTGTTGTTTTCGTTGAGTCACTGTCTCAAGGTCCAACAGAAGCATTAGTCTCCTTTATTGCATACTACTATTCACTAAGCATATGCAACAATAGCGAAGGCGTGCCTTCCTAAATCATTTGCCAAATAAACTCACATTTTTTATAATTACAAAGCATGCACATTTTTCGTGCAATGATCTATTTAAAAACTTTCCTAGTGGACCGACAATACTAATGCAAAAAAAAAAATTTACATGCTTGAATTAATTATTAAGGATGTACAGGAAGCAGAAATGAGAACACTTTATCATGCTTGAATTAATACTTGCGGATTTGGAATATTAAAAGAAAAAAATAACTTTCATAAGGCAAATGTGAGATTAATTAGTCTTTCACAAATGCCATTATCAACTAGAAACCATTAACCAGCACATAGTATAATTTAACTAGTAAGAAAAGCCGTGCCTAGTAAGTGTTGAGGGGCAGGAGCCGTCAGATGAACAGGATTCGACAGCTCTCACTCCTAAACACGTACTAAGCATGGGTTAACATTGCTCAATTTAATTGTCATGTTTGTTGCCAATTGCCATTGTCTTATGCCGATGCTGAATAAGACCGCACAACACACTAACAAAGATTACCCAACTAAACCCAAGCTCAGACCTGGTTGGCAACTACATTAAACCTTCTCATCCTCTCTCCTCTAACCAAATCTTAATTTAAAAGTCAATCTTTTTGCATCATGCGCCGCAGATGAAACATTTACGCGATCAAACTAAAGTAATTCACATTCAAATTTCCTTGTCATGAGTCAGCAGTCCCATTAAAGTCTGCCTTAAGTGCCGAGATCCCGCAACAAGGAAGCCAGTACAAAATTCCCCATGTTGACTCAGTGCCATGTCATGTAGGCCCTCGCTCCTTCAACGTCGGAGGTTCTTCTTGGACTTAATCCCCTCACTTACGTAAGGCTGACTCAGATTCGTTACATTCGTCGCGCGGTCCATACCTAAACTGGCTACTTTCCATAGAATTGCGCCATCCCTCATCTCTGCCCATGTTGAACGATAAATTTAATGGTGTGAGATTAGCAACGGGATTAAACTTGGTAACAGAGAACTTTTTCGGTGTAAACACGACACCAAGCTGTCCTGCTAAACTCGTTAAAACCATGAGGCTGGGGTTGTGTGTCTCTTGTTGATTGGTGACCGACACCATGTTAGCATGCCAACTTGGTATAAGAAAAATTTCTCCTTGTAATAATTCGTGAAAAATCAAAAATATCCATTCCCACCAGGTGGATTTTTGGAATTTTTCACGCCCTCAGTAAGCATTCCACCCGAAGATCAAGGTGCTAAGATTTGAAGGTATCGCTTAAACATGGTAATATACGGGTGGAGCCGTTCTGGCTTTGACATAGCATACGGGTGGAAACGTTCTGGCTTTGACATAGCTGGGTCCCCGACCTTATCCACAAACTGACAAAAGGATGACATAGCAGGAAGGCCTCAAAATTGAAAGAAAAGGTTTAAACGAGGAAAGTGGTTTTTTAGGGAGTCGTGACGTGGATTTGTCAACTATAAATACCTTCTCGGGCTCATTGCCTCCTGCCACCCCGCGTTGCAGCTCATTTCTTTGTATTTCTGCCTTCTCCAACCCAGGAAACTCTAGCTGGGAAATTTCTCCCTCTTCCTTCTCTTCGTTTCTCTAGTTTTTGTTCCTTGTTGCGGAGAAAAACATGACGATCGTCATTGAGCAGCCTCAAATTGGTGAGTTTCTGAAGTCGTTTTGGGTGTTTGCAATCGAGACAGAAATCATGCATGTACGTTCTGATTAACTAATTTGGTTTTGGGATTGTAATGGTCATTGCAGGATTCGAAGTGGAGGAGAAGAAGGTCGCGTGCGGCCAGAGCGAGCTGCTGTTGGATGGCGGCTTTGTGGTTCCAGAAACCAATTCCTTCGGCCAGACCTTCAGGTTAATTATCTCTAGATTCCTTGTCTGGAAAACATTTTGCTTTTTGAAATTAACAAGATTGATTGCCTGGAGATCAATCATGATAAGGACTAAGAAGGGTAGTGTTGCATGCATAATATTGTTCATGCAATACGCCAAATTGGCGGTGTAAATCGCAAAATTTTGACTGGGCCCCACGGCCTCATGCACACATCCAAATTGACTAGTATTATAATTTTGGATGCTTTGGCTGACTTGGCTTGGATATTGTTGATGGCGCAGGGATTATGATGCCGAAAGTGAGAGAAAGAAATCTGTCGAAGAGTTCTACAGGATGAATCACATTCATCAATCTATGGACTTCGTAAGTCTTGCTTTAGCAACAAACAATTGAAAAAAAAATTTGAATCGGGAAATTGATCTTTTACAAATCATAATATTGGTACTTTGTGGGAGAGCAGGTGAAAAAAATGCGAGAGGAATATGGGAAACTAAAGAGGGTGGAGATGAGCATCTGGGAATGTTGTGAGCTCCTCAATGAATTTGTGGACGAGAGTGACCCCGACCTGGACGAGCCCCAGATCGAGCACTTGCTGCAGACTGCCGAGGCTATCAGGAAGGACTATCCTGATGAAGACTGGTTGCACTTGACTGGCCTTATTCACGGTATTAACATATCATACCCTTCCACTATCAATACACACTTCAATACTAGTGTTTTTCGTTTGCCCTTGGTAGAGAATTCTGATTTTGATGGATTTTTTTTTTTTGTGATTTAGATCTTGGCAAGGTTCTTCTTCATCCTAGCTTTGGAGCACTTCCCCAGTGGGCAGTCGTTGGTAAGATCTTGTCTGCCCGATCATGCCATAACTGATCAATTTCTCTTGTCATTTTTCTGATGCTTAGTTTGCGATCTTATCTCTTGCCATGTCACAGGTGACACATTCCCGGTTGGCTGCGCTTTTGATGAATCAAACGTTCACCACAAGGTATCTATCAGTCAAATTGCGTAAGGTGGTCCATTGTTTATAGCAAACCACCATCTAACGTATTTTCTATTACTTTGGCGTCGACAGTATTTTAAGGAAAACGCCGACTTTAACAATCCTGAGTACAACACCAAAAATGGCATTTACTCAGAACGATGTGGGCTCGACAATGTGCTTATGTCATGGGGACACGACGACTATATGTACTTGGTAAATTTCCACCCAGTCGATGTTTCTTCTTTATAATTTTCGCAGTTTTAGGCTTTAGCTTTAGCTTCTATATTAAGATTAATACTCTATTTATTAAGATGATCTTAATTAAAGGTGTTTTCCTGCTAATTTGTTGTAGGTGGCCAAGGAAAATAAGTCGACCCTGCCGCCTGCTGCTCTCTTTATAATCCGCTACCATTCTTTCTATCGTGAGCACTATATATACTTTTTTCATTTTTTTACATAACAAAAGTTCTAATGCCTTTATTTATATGCAAAACTAGCTTTGATGAGATCAATTGAATTAATTGGGTTTTTTTTCTTTTTTCTTTCAGCCTTGCACAAGTGTGGAGCATATACACACCTAATGAATGATGAAGACGTTGAGAGTCTAAAATGGCTGCATGTATTCAAGTAAGGACCTACCCCGAAGCACATAGCAAGTAGTAGTAGCCTCCAGATAGAGGAGTTCTTGGGTTCTAGTATGGACCCGGGCATATTTGGAAAGGGGTATTTGCCCATATGGGGCATATGGTAAAAAAATGACTGCGTGGGGTCTAGGTAGGGAGTGTGTGTTTGGCTCACTCCCATGGGGCAGTTTTAGCCAAAAAAATGACCTATATAAGGTTATTTTGACTTATCATATAAGTATTTTATATAAAATGTTCCTATTTGACCAATATATTCTTTATTTGTTGCTGTATCTGTAGCAAGTATGACCTCTACAGTAAGAGCAAAGTAAGAATTAATGTGGAGGAAGTGAAGCCATACTACATGTCTCTCATTGAAAAGGTACCATTTGCATCATCATTATCCGTATAATTCTTCTTAAATTATCCTTTTTTTAATGTGACCGTATGCATTACTGTTATCTGTGCAGTACTTCCCTTCAAAGTTGAGATGGTAAATATCCGAGACACTCATCTAGGACATCATACCATTATCTATTACCTTCGAGGAGTTGATAACACAATGCCGTGGGAAAGGTCAGAGGTCAAAATGGGTTTCAGCATTCCGGAAGGGGAAGAGAGAATGTAGAATAAAAGCAGTGTTGCTTCTTTTTATGTCCCTTTTATTGGTTATCTTCTTGAGTGTGAATATATGTAATAAATAGAGAAAAATTTAAATGAGATCTCCCTCATTTGGCTTATATGAAGCCAGTTTAAATCATACTCGTTGGATCTTGATATGACGGCTTTGGTCTTGCGCCACACAGCTGAAGTGTATCATTTTCTTTTTATTGTTTAATCTGATGGCACTCTCCATTATCATTCCTGACCGTGAATTTCATGGTGTATACTAATCCGCTACAACAAAAATTTGTCAAAGATGCGGCGTGTGGCCTCTTTCATGGCACATGGATTTGATAAGGAAAGTAATATCTTTCAAGTATAAATTTGTTTGTGACACATGCTACAATCTAGATCTCCATTTCCTAGTTTCAGTTTTTCGGCAATCGACCTTCTAGTTACATTGGACAATGGGGAGGTTGGACAAAAGTATCAATTCAGTTTACAGCTGTACACTTGCAGAAGAGTGATGTTATACATTGGTAGCCTAGGCAGGAGAAGTTATTACCTACGCTCCTCGCATGGGAACAGTGTGCTCATCACCAATGGGTGATGGGCACGTTTACTCTGCGCGGCGCGTATCTAATAATTTTTCCCTAGGCAGCAGCTGCCCGGGCTTTCTAGTTACATTGGACAATGGGGTCATACATTTTTTCCTTTCAGAAATTTGGTCCATCCAAAGGTAATAGCCATGGCTTGTGAGTTCAAGTATGATTTGGAATCTACATTGCGTCGACTAAAATGATTTTTGACACGGTCAGCACAAGCAATTAGGAAACATAAATTTTTATTTATTTATTATATATTTTCACATCTTCCCTTGTGTGCAATCATCCACAAAGCCTTGCACATAGAACATAATTGAGATATAAACCCCTCAAACGCGATTAGGACCCAAGACATTCCATAACTTATAGTTTTGATACCATGTAAGATAACCAAGTTTCCTAAAAGCTCGAGCTGTTAGGAATATTCTAATATCACTCTTCACGTGCAAGTGTCTATTAAGCGCACTGTGTGGCACATAATTGGTATATAAATGCCCCATCGAGACTAGAACCCAGGACGTTCCATTATCTAGAGTTCTGATACCATGTAAGATAACCAAGTTTCCTAAAAGCTCGAGTTGTTAGGAATATTCTAATATCGCTCTTCACGTGCAAGTGTCTATTAAGTGCACCGTGTGGCACATAATTGGTATATAAATGACCCGGCGAGACTAGAACCCAGGACGTTCCATTATCTTGAGTTCTCATACCATGTAATATAAACAAATTTCCCAAAAGATCAAGTTGTTAGGATACAAAAATTTTTATTTATTTATTATATATTATCATAGTAATATGTCTAACCAAAGCAATTTGCATTTGTTAAAGATAGACGATATGCACACATTTAAAGTATAGGATTTTTTGTTGCTTGTATTTGTAAAGTTTAGGGGCTTTTTACATATTACCTGGCGCCAACTATGATATTCTCATATTATCTGCTTTTTCTCTTGACTTCTCATATCACCTTGAATCGGCACCTAGAGTACCGAAAATGCCCTTCTCTTACGTTTTCTATGCATTTTGTACTTGAAATGCTTCATTCTTCCCAAAATTAGCGATTTACAATATCATCGAGTTGGGGAAGAAGACATTTCGGCAAAGATCCATCCATAATCGAGGTTCAAACCATCGCCGGCGCTGTCCAACCCGAAAAAAAATTTCATGCCGAAAAACTGTAAAAACAGCGGAAAAGATGAAAAAAATATGTGATGAAGGGATTTTGATGTAAGAGCAGCGGGAAAGCCCTCCCAACTACAAAAATTAAGAGCTATATGTAAAGAAACACAAATAAAGATCACCTATTAGTGTTCGACCGCTCCTGGATATGAAATAAAGGATAAAAATGGGCAAAAATGTGAAATACTCGTCAGTGAGCGACAAGTTCAATGTATATATCTTTCTGTGATCCTAATGAAGTAGAAGAGGAGGAAAAATAAGGAAGAACGAAAAAAAATGAGCAAAAACGGATAAAAATGAGTAAGTTATGACATTTTGAAAATTGTCATTTATAGTGTTGTCGACGACACGACTTGGATTCAAGTCGTGTCACATAATACACGACTTGAATCAAGTCGTGTCGTCGACAACACGATAAATGACAATTTTTAAAATGTCATAACTTACTCATTTTCATCCGTTTTTGCCTATTTTTTTGCGTTCTTCCTTATTTTTCCTTCTCTTCCACCTTAATAAGATATAAGATGGAAAAATAAGAAAAAATAAGAAGAAAGAAGAAAGTGAAATGATAAAAATAGGCAAAAGCATAAAATACTCGTCGACGAGCAAAAAAAAATTTATATATCTTTCTGTGATATTAATAAGGTGGAAGAGGAGGAAAAATAAGGAAGAACAAAAAAAAAGGGCAAAAACGGATGAAAAATGAGCGAGTTATGATATTTTGAAGATTGTCATTTATCGTATTGTCGACGACACGACTTGGATTCAAGTCGTGTCATATAATACACGAGTTGAATCAAGTCGTGTCGTCGACAACACTATAAATGGGCAATTGTCAAAATGTCATAACTTGTTAATTTTTTATCCGTTTTTTCTTTTTTTTTCGTTCTTCCTTATTTTTCCTTCTCTTCCACCTTAATAAGATATAAGATGGAAAAAGAAGAAAAAATAAGAAGAAAGAAGAAAGTGAAATGATAAAAATGGGCAAAAGCATAAAATACTCGTCGACGAGCAAAAAAAAATTTATATATCTTTCTGTGATATTAATGAGGTGGAAGAGGAGGCAAAATAAGGAAGAACAAAAAAATGGGCAAAAACGGATGAAAAATGAGCGAGTTATGATATTTTGAAGATTGTCATTTTATCGTGTTATATGCAACACGATAAATGCTCAAGTCGTGTGGTCGACAACACTATAAATGGGCAATTTTAAAAATGTCATAACTTACTCATTTTTTATCCATTTTTTTCCCTTTTTTTTGCATTCTTCCTTATTTTTCCTTCTCTTCCACCTGAATAAGATATATGATGGAAAAAGAAGAAAAAAGAAGAAAGTGAAATGATAAAAATAGGCAAAAGTGTAAAATACTCGTCGGCACAAGCGACAAGTTCAATTTATATATCTTTCTGTGATACTAATGAGGTGGAAGAGGAGGAAAAATAAGAAAAAATGAAAAAAAAATGGGCAAAAAATGATGAAAAATGAACAAGTTATGATATTTTGAAGATTGTCATTTTATCGTGTTATATGCAACACGATAAATGCTCAAGTTGTGTGGTCGACAACACTATAAATTGGTAATTTTTAAAATGTCATAACTTGCTCATTTTTTATCCGTTTTTGCCCTTTTTTTCATTCTTCATTATTTTTCCTTCTCTTCCACCTCATTAATATCACAGAAAGATATATAAATTGAACTTGTCGCTCGCCGATGAGTATTTACACTTTTGCCCATTTTTATCATTTCACTTTCTTCTTTTTTCTTCTTTTTCCATCTTATATCTTATTGAGGTGGAAGAGAAGGAAAAATAAGGAAGAACGAAAAAAAATGGGCAAAAACGGATAAAAAATGAGCAAGTTATGACATTTTGAAAATTGTCATTTATCGTGTTGTCGACGACACGACTTGATTCAAGTCGTGTATTATGTGACACGACTTGAATCTAAGTCATGTTATATCGTGTTGCATATAACATGACTTAGATTCAAGTCGTGTCACATAATACACGACTTGAATCAAGTCGTGTCGTCGACAACACGATAAATGACAATTTTCAAAATGTCATAACTTGCTCATTTTTCATCCGTTTTTGCCCATTTTTTTGCGTTCTTCCTTATTTTTCCTCCTCTTCTACTTCATTAGGATCACAGAAAGATATATACATTAAACTTGTCGCTCGTCGATGAG